>CM010312.1:24852547-24944214 GCA_001923025.3 Taenia multiceps | reverse complement strand
ATCATTATGAAAGTGCTTGGCAGAGGAAGGGGTGAAGACAAATGACAGCGTGAGAGCGATACATCTTGAGGCTAACCACAATCGGATTATGAACTTCAAAGGGAATGGGTGGTGGCTGACACCCAGAGAGATTATGTCGTGCTTAAATGCCGCTAATACAAAACAACGCCGAATGAAATGTGATTAAATGGTAGTTTTGCGTGCGATTTCATTCACCTGCCGAGAATACAGGCCTATTGCTACAATATGTTGCGTCTCCTTACAACCAAGTAATTCTTTAATAGGAACTGTGGTGACCCGTGTAAACACGCTCCTTTTCATAGCTGGCCACAGAGGCAAAGAGTTAACGGCATGAATGCCAGCAAACTGTCTTGGGAGGTGTGGTATCTTAGGCACTGGTACAGTACCTAATAATTTGAAGACCTCATAGCATTCCTCGCAGACATTATGAGGCACTTTTGGTATGATTGACTCCTACATTCAGAGGCAGAGGATGGATGAAACGGTTGAGGCCAAGACAGCACAACACGTCATGAGAAGCACAGCTGGGACTGCAGAACTGAGGAACTTGCCTCGAACAATTATGATTCGTTTTCTAGCAAAATGCCTACATTCTGGGGAAAATGAGGTGCAAATCGTTCTTTTTCTACCAATGGAAGCTCTTTCGAATGCCCTTCTACTTCTATGTCAACCACTGCAGTCACTGTTTGTTACACGAACATCCACATTAGAAAGGGAAATCGTATGAAATCTACTCTCATTGTTATTCTCAGTGGCCGTCTCCATTGATGTTACCAGAGGTTGCGGTGGACACCACCCTTTATCTCAGCCCTTTCAATGGGTTCAGCATCCAACCAGACATGAGATCTCAGTGGATCTTACAAGAAATACTTAAAGATAAATATTATTATGCAGGCGATTGCATTGCTCACACACCACAGCCAAAATTTGAAGCAGTGTTTGGTGAAAAGCTAAAATAATATCTGTGTGAAATGGGGTGCAAGTAAAGCTGTCAGCTTCTGAGGAGATAGCAGCCATGATTGTTTCCAAGTGAATGCTATGGCACTGAAGTAACGCCAATGCTGCCATTTTGAGCTATTTTACAAGTAGTAAATTGCAGGCGGCTTCGTCAAAGCCATGCTAATTTGTTGAGGGTCCACAAACAAGACGGAAATCTAATGACATTATTCATGATGATAGCGCACCCTGATAAAGTCACCAACCCTAGATGACCGCTAATACTCCAAAATGTGCTATGCAGCAGTAGAGTTTCCATATTGCAATTTTTACACGATAACTTGGTCCCAAAGTTCGCAATTATCGATTTAGTCTGTTGAAAGACATGGGCTGAAGAGGAGTTGGTTCCAGCGAAGGTGCTAGGATTCCTGTCCTCTTGTCTACTTCTCATCCTGTCTTGGACGGCCTCTTTGTTCTGTCGGTGAAATCAACTATCCATAATGCGAATGGAATTCCACTGTGGAATTGGTAGTCTCGATGATAATGATTTAAAGTATAGTTGCGCAGGTTGCTACGCATTAATGTGTGAATACTTGAGGCATTCATGAGAAGTCTTGGCGATTTGGCTTAGTTATGTTGCAGTGGCTAACATTCCCTTATTTGTTGTCGCATTAAAGTGCTGATTACGATGGTACGATGGTAAACAACGAGCTGAAAATTGCAGTTTACTCGCCCTATCATAACGGCAATGAAGCTACATGGTAGTGTAGCAACAGACGGCAAGCATATTCGCTGCAGCTTCATAAGGGGATTTGGTGACAATTAAACGCAGGTTAAGAGGAAATGGAAGTGGAATGACTCCATGCAAATACGAATAGGGAGTGCTCTAGTGCTGTAAAAGTAAAGTTATTTGCATATAATAATGCCAAACATGAATCTCTTTTTCCCTGTCCCTCCTTTGCCTCACTACACTTCCTTCCAACTATTTCTCTTCATGTTCAGCCCACTTTAGGTGCAAGGAATGGGGCTGGATAAGGCGATTTCAATTTCAGCTGTAGATGTTTGATAAATTTTCCATTTGACGCAGAACTGGAGAGAGCTAGGAGCACTCATTTCGTCAGCTAATTGATTGCAAGATCTCCTCCACGTCATCGTTGTGGTATCTGACGTGTAAGCGCCGCTCCAATCGAATGATGAAATCAGAGTAAGGCGTCTATAAATACACAGTTTGTGTGGCTCATTATACGGACACACAGCATGCTGAACATCATTACACTTTTATTTTGCGTGGCATATTGCACAGGTATACGCCCACTTCAACACTTGCTTTTCTGGCTACTTTGTTGGCCTTTTCTCCACCTTTCTCAGATGTATCCCTTTAATGGTATGAATGGGGTCTGATGAGCACCTCTTCTTTGAAGGCGAAACGCGTCCAAAGTTGTGGGGTTCTCGCGTTATCTCAAAGCCGACAGGACCATCGGACACAATAAACTATCAAGTCAGTGCCGATACCGTAAGTGCGTTTTCCTGATGGAATGCATCTGTCGCTTTCCGGGAGGGATTATGACATGGAAGTGTTACATGAAATGGATCGTCTGCTGCATTGAGTAGAGCATTCTATTAATAGCTAGCGCAGGCGGTAGGCACAGACATGAATTAATGATGCTCCACATTCACCTTCAATTGTCCCACACCTCAGCCAATACTTATCTCAGATACTCTCGATTTTAGAGATCATTTGTTCACACAACAACAGGATCATACGAAATCATGTTCGAAAATGGCAGCTGCGTGGTAAATCATGAAGTTTGGGGCAGTCCTTGTCAAAAAGACAACGGTATGTCAAATCTGTAGTGCCAGCCTTTATTCAGACCACCGTGGTGCTAACAGGAATTCGAATGTTTTTATTTAATCTAAAAGTGCGAGCATTGTAAAACTAAGATCAGCTGAACGCTAACGCTCGAACGTGGACCATTTGACTAGTTGCTTAGTCAGCTCATGTAAACGTGGCTTTCTTCAGCAGCACTAAAGAGATTAACAAGAAATAGAAGTTGGCCAATCAACATAATACTTCCATCCAGTCTTGGCACGGATTCGACCAAACTGCTCCCCAAAAATGGGTCAGATGATTGCATCTCCACTTCATTTTCCTGACACTAGTCTTCTTTACATTGTAGACACTGTTAACATCACAGTAAAGGACGTGAACTTGCAAAAAGCGATCACGACTTTCGTAGGTTTCGACAATAGCCAATACCTTCTATCAACATATTTTGCGCCAAAATGCAAATTTCCACCACTCGCAACAGGTAACGAAGCAATCGCATTTCAGTGACTTGATTCACACCTTAACTTCCTCGCCTTGTGTTATTCCTCATGACAGGCGAA
Source organism: Taenia multiceps (assembly GCA_001923025.3). Lineage (NCBI taxonomy): Eukaryota > Metazoa > Platyhelminthes > Cestoda > Cyclophyllidea > Taeniidae > Taenia > Taenia multiceps. The sequence continues at coordinate 24,940,869 of CM010312.1, read as the reverse complement.
GCTGACCTGAAGACGTCGTTCCCACTCTCCCGATTCGTCAAAGGCCAGCAGTCCTTCCAACTTGACTTTGCTGTTAAAGGAGCAGACAGCAAGGAGCTGGTAAACATTCCATCCCTAATTTGTGCACCTCTCTTCACCCATAACTCTATCTCAAGCCTTTAACTCGAGCTAAGTGAGTTTTGGCTAAACAAAGTCAATTTTGCCATTGCCTCTTTAAATACTCATATCATCTGATGCCGCTGAGCTATCGTATGCATTGTCATGTCATCAACAGATTATACTCCAAAGGAGCGCCAAACCGCTCTGCTATTGGAAGGGCGTGAACATCCACATCAATCAAAGTGAAGTTTGCGGTGAGTGCGAAACAATTAATTATTGCAAACAATTCTGTGCTTTCCCAGTTTGATAGAGAAACACCCTTAGCCAATTTAATTGCTCAAAGGCACGATGCCTACTTCTCCCGTAGCTTCACTGCTACCGTACCCTCGTTCAACGTTGATGGTCAGTTGTACTGTCGCTGGAAGCACATTTGTTAACCCAGTGCTCATTCCCAATTTATGCAGTTGAGTTGGAGAAGGACGAAGAATCAGATTTGTTGGTTTTCCATGGAGTATTCACTCCTCGATCGGACGTCCCACGGGACAGCTTTCTGTGGCTTACGTCCGGATCGGCGCTGACAATAGCCGTCGACTATACGCAAAGTGGTGAGTAGGCGGATGAAATCCCACGCAATTTTATGCCATTCCACCACGAATCGCAACTTATCCTACTTCTTGCATGGAAACGTGGTGGAGAAGCTCAGAGGCCATTTAAACCCGTGTGGAAGTGGAAAATTTGTGCAGAGTAGGAGGCTGTGAAATTGCCGACGTGCATTAACGGCGCAATTTTGCCTTTAGGGATATCACCAGAAGTGGCAGAATGCAACCGTAAGTTGGAGTGACATGGGCCGCTTCATCGATGTGATCTTCGTTAAAAAGGCCTCTTTCACCCTTGAATAATTTGTTTCACGGATTTTACTCCCTTGGCCATCCCACTTTATTGCCCCGGATGTCCTTCACGCTTCCATTAATTTTACATTAATTCATTGTAATGTTAGTGATTCAAAAGCATCTTAGCCTTCTTCAATCTACACTGCATTGGCCACGCTTGGTGTCACTGTCAGAATTACTTGCACACAGAATCGTCCTGCATATTTCCGTTAAAAGTTGCATCAAAAGAATAGTTTTAGTCACGTTGCAGTAAGAAACGTTGAGTTAACTCATAAAATGTCAATTCTCTCAGACATAGCTTTACTGTCACCATCTCTAAGCAGGTTGAATTCGCCATTTCTTTTTCATTTTTGGTACCAGTTCCGACAACATCCTCGGGTAAGCGCACATTCCACTGCACTGCGCATTTCTCGACCAAGTAGTGCATTAGCAGCAGAGAAGCTGAGCGTTTTGTTAGTTGGAGTCTGCTTTGATCCCACAAAATGTAGCCTCTCATTTTGTTCACCACTTTCACCGCCAATCTGCATCAACGCCGCTTACTGAGTTGATGAGCTGATTAGCTTTTGTCCAGGTTCACTTAAATATGTTCATCAAAGTCTGTTAAGTGAAGAAAACTGCTTGATGTATTTTTCTCACACAGGATCCGCCTTGACCTACACGACCAGTGGTAAGCTGTTAGTTGACGTTTGCCATACGACTTCTCATGTCAGCTCAGCAATACACAAGCCCACCCATGGCATCCACGCAGAGTTGCCTTCTAACAACATCATCAATGGCAAAGAGAAAGTGCTGAGACCTCTGAGTTGTGCACCGCCTTCCCAGATCTCTCGGCATTATCATCACTGACCCCTAAGATTCTTGCCAACACTTGTATATGTGCTTCTCCTCACAAGTCTTGTTCATTGTAAATTGACAATCTAGGTTTCGCTGCCTATGTCAGTGGCGATTTTGCGTCAACCCTATTCATCCTCCTTTGTAGTTGTGCTCGGGACGGCAATAATGCTGACCTATTTGGGAGATTAGCAAATCCACCAATGGATGTGATTGATGTTAGCCGATTACACCAAAACAAACGCTATTTGCTTCACTCCTTTAAAAGTTACACACATTCTTTCTCACCAACAAGCCACATTTCGCAGTTTGAAACTCTAAACGCTTGTGATCTCAAACACTCACACACTCTATTAACAAGCAAGTCATGTGTGCCATTTTGCTTCAATAAAGTTTCCTTGACATCCTTCTTTTGAAACTTATGTGTCCACAATTGACCCCTCAGACACAAATACGATAAATGCAAAATCACAGCTGCTTGTGAAGATGAAACTACTAGAGATACTGCTTGTGCAAGGTGCAATTCTAAGTGGCAATGAATCAGCTAACTCCCCTTAAACTCCATCATTCCTATGAAAGAGAGGTTTGTGAACGGCCTCACAACTTCGCAGTAAGTAATAGCCAGTTGTCGCATCAAAGAAACCGAGGGAGTCTAGTGGTTAAACTGAGTTACTGTTGCTTTCACTAACTGACGAAGGCAATACAATCTATTCACCCTTGACCAAAGTAGCAGCAGTCGATTCCTTTTCACAAGCAGGCAATCAATCGAAGTGTAATCCACCGCGCCTCATTTTGATCAGCTACCAATTGATGATGGACCTAACAACTCCGCGTTACCAAACTTGTCTCACCTCATGCCTACACATTCAACGTTTCATTAAATGGAGCCAACCAGCTCACAGTTCACTGATTTGTAAAGATAGATTTATACAGCAGAAATACAGCACGTAAAGCGGTTAACCTCTTCTTAAACAATGCGCTTTTAAGCAGATGGTTGTGCGGTGACTCAGAGTTGCAATACTTCTGCCGAAATTTCGGGTCCTTTGACGCTCAGAGTAACTGCCAGCATTTCAACCGTATATCTATTTGACGATCCGATTTGGGTCAGCAAATGACTTAATGAGCGGGCAGCATGGCCACCTCTCACATGGCCAATGCCGTGCACGATCCCTTTCCTACCAAAGCACAGCTTCTTGGCCTTGTACTCCAACATCCAAACTTTCCACGTGAGGGCCAAACGACAATGGTACAACAGGCGCGTACTGGCTAAGTTCAAAAGCAGCTGAGGGGATTATACAGCTCAACTCCAGCAACCTGTTCTACTTCACTTTTCCCATTCTTTCACTTAAATTAAGTTTAGAGGGAGGATGATCACTTCATCAACAAGATACTCGGTTCATCACACGTGTCTCTGCACACACTAGGGTCTGCACTGCTACCAAGTGAGCACGATATCAATGAGGGTCGAACAGATGCTGACGCTTACTTCCTCGCACGGTGTCTCAATTTCGACTAGTCCAGATTGGGAGACCCAATTCAGGTCCATGGTCTGCCACAGGACTGTCACACGCCTGTCAATGCGAGGCAGCTCTTTCGAAATGCACAACTCGGACACCTGCATTTTACACATATCAAGGCAACGACAACACAATCTAAGCTATCAGACATTCGGTAAATTATTTCACGATGTGCATCGAGGTGCACCGAGAGTTGCCTCTCATGATAAAAGACAGGATCAGAGGTTGAATCAAGTGCTGGTCAGATTTACTGAGGCATCTTGACCACCGGAATTGACACTATTTGGCTGAGAGTTACCTCCTCTGCCAAATGGTGTGCCTTTGTCCCACTGACGGTTTCGCATTCTTTTTTGTGAAGCAAGAGTTGAGCCTTGGGCTCATGTTCATGCCTACTAACATTCGTTGCTGTGCACCACCAGCCACTTAGTCTGTCAGCTGGAATGTCCACAAAGGCGACCTAATTTGGGAGCGCATGATGAGTGGCGACGGTGCAGAGGACTTACAAACGCAATCAATCTAACATTTTTACTGGAGAATAACAGGAGAGCAATGAAAGCAGCAGATGTGTCTACCATCTGTGTATAAGCTATCATGAAACAGCATTGCCGATATGAGAGGAGAAATGCAATAGGTGCATTTCTCTGGGGATATTTTGCCACCTTGTTTTCGGATTTGGCTATTCAACGCAGCTGGGATGGCTAGGCTAGCTCTTTGTGACAGATGTGACACCGAGTAGGCGAAGTGGAAGCGTCGATGCTGAAACGGACTACGTCGCCAAGACTTCCCATTCGTACATGAAAAGGCATCGCTAGTAGAATCATGTACCTTCGCTCATGCTACTTTAAGACTTGAGTTTTTGCTTTTTCGTCATTCGGGAGAACGGTTTTATCAATTGATGCGGCCACGTCTGATGTGTGGGTTGAGGGGAGGTCTTTTCAAACGCCAAGTTCTTTGCAAACGCTGGTGCATTGACGTGAGTGTAGTAAGGTCCTTTACTGAATTGACAAGTTGTATGCCAGTTCTTGCAAATTTATCAACGCGTAAAATTCTGATCGTTTGATGAAACTAAGGCTGCAAAGTTTAACAGCAATGAATGCGATGCAGGTTCGCATTCCATCGCATCAAGTGAGTTCAAAAGCGCTTGTTCTACGCAAACGCATCATCTGTCTTTGCCGCAAGCGATGTTGCTTCCTGTTTTGTATCCAGCATCGTAAATGGTAAAACTGAGCGTCCACAAAGCTTAGTGTTAAGCTCTTTTTACCTTGTCTGCTTAGCTTTCTATCCTACTGATGCAGTACCTCTAACTTTGCTCAATTTCAGCATAAGTAGTGCGCCCACATGCTAAATTAAATAGCTGCAAACATCTTCCAGAATTAATTTGCATGCAAAAATATTGGGTGTAATAGACTTTGAAGGGTAGCAACAGCAACATTGGTAGGGACAGTTGAGCCACAAGCCGTGCTAGAGGAGACTCGGATTTCGGAGCGCTTTGGGTACCTCTCAACTTAGTCAAAAATGCTCTCGAAGTGGGTCGTGAACGAGTGATTTGGAGCAATTAAAAGGGACTGAACCACTAAAAGGGCGACGGAGCATCCAATGCAGAGGAGTAAGATAATTGGCAAATTACAACATGGTTTCGTGCTCCGGTGTATTTTTGTAGGGACTAACTATTCAGTGGGTGGCAATTGAAGTTACTGAGGAAGAGCTGGCCAAACTGAGTGTGCTGGCTGATTATTCCTCAGAGTTGAAGCAATTTTATGGCCTACACACTGCCTGATTCCAGAGGTCAGCTGCTAATTACTATGCACTTCATTCTTTGTACTGTTGCGCGGCATTCAAAATTGTCCTGTGGCCCAACGGGATGGGGAAGTCTTGACTTGGCTCTCGCTCGAGCTGCTTTGGACGAGGATGGCAATGGAGTGGATGATGTGAGGAAGCGCTTTCGTGTGGGTTCACATACTTATGTGATTTTCGTCAAAAATTTTAGCCTTATGTTTGAATTCGATCGTTGCAGTGCCTCACATAGCAATTGCTGAAAGCCTTGGCCTTCATGTTCAGGTTATTCCAGAAAAACTTTCACATTAAATTCAAGATATAACACTATGCACAAATTCCGTCGGAAAGTGCAACCTCACCAAATTTAGTGCTTTAGATGTTTTTGTTACTTATTCATTCATTTGCACTCAGCTGCATACCTTACAAATAGTTCACATATAAATCAGTGCTTTTGATGCATGCTACTTGGTGTCACACATTTGTGACCGGTGTTAGCCCCCAGTTTATGGTGACTGTATTATGTCTTGCCATTTTGCGCACGCATGTAAGTTTGATGCCGAAATAAAGCATTCAGCGGTAGCCAGCAGCCTGTGGTGACTGATGCCAGTCAGATATTATGGCGGTGCGTGAGCTATCTCCCTCCCAAACTTTGGTTGTTCAAATGCTTAAAAGGAAGTTGGACAATAGGTTCGAGCAGTGGTTGTTGGGGTTGATTGTGTCAGATACATGGATGTTTTATTTGTCGGGGCCTACCGTACGGCCTCAGTGAACAATTGTCCTGAACTAACTTCAATTTTGGCATTCACATTTTTGCATTTTATCTCTCCTGCAAAAATATTCCGATGGTTTTCGCTGGCGAACCTACAGTTGGCGAATACGTCTCATTTAATCAAACACTTATTAAACAGTAAGCACAATCATTTTTGGGTGCCATAACTGCAGCACTTCCCTGCCTACATTGAACGGAAGTTGCTGCACTCTATAGCACTTTATTATTCCTGTTGAGGACACTCGGTAGAATGTAAGTTGATGGGGTTGGAAAAACATCCAGAGCGCTTTGGCTTCGCCTCTTCTTCAGCTCAGGATTGTACAGTTAGTGTACGCAATCCATCGGTTTGCAGTTTGCCATGCCAATTGAAATCGTGAATAAATAGCCCACGCTAAGGCGAATCGCACTGAATCACAATGTTTTAATATGCCCGGCTACAACAGACTAAATTACCAATCATAATATGCATACATATGCATCCGTGTGTTGCAAAACTCACAAATTACTCTCGACACCTTGCTCCTTGTGTCCACTTGCCCTTACCCACCAGCTCTCGACATCTCCTAATGTATTCTTTGCGACTTACCTGAAATTGTCTCAGTTTCACTCTTTGGTCTCTAAGCTACGTTCTTCCAAGCCAAAACAACTGCTCATAGCTGCGCAAACACCTTCATTCACTCATGTAGGCGCGCTTGCGTGAGCTCGAACGACCTTAGCGGTTTGCAGGAATACCAATTCGGTCATAGCAAAAATGAAGCGCTATGCGTGTCTAGACTGTTTAAAATCTCACAAACTGATGAGTAGATACCCCGCTATGCAGAAGTCCCTTGAACACTCAATGCACTTCTTTAGCAGCCGACAGTCATTGCCTCTAAACGAAATGGAGGAAAGTAGAAAGTCTATTGGCAATGCTTTTGGCTGAGGAGACCCATCCTCGTCAAGCAAATAGTAACTACGCTGACACTTGTTTGTGTACTTTTATCACGAGGAAAGCTTAAATGTTTTCCTAAATGTTTTCGCGGACTTAACCACGCAGTCATCGTTCGCAGTCACATGAGCACTTATATCTGTTTGTGATTAAAATGCCGAACTGGGACCGAAGCGCAACAGCTAAACTTTCCATGTAACTTCATTGCAAGCATGCAAGCACCCTCAAGTGCAGTGAATGTAAAACGAAGGAGCAGTTTCAGCAAAATAAGCTCGTAACTCTCAACCATAATCACTAAACACACTGAGGTTCATGCACGTCTACCATGAAGAAAGCCTGCATATATCCGCCAGACTGCGCAGTTTTACCAATCGCAAACATAAGGCTGCATGAGTTTATTCATGATGAAGATGAGCATTGGGCAACAAACCTACTCCCACACATTGTTGGCACAAACATGATGGTATTAGAGGTCTTCTATGTACAGCTGTGAATGGAGGTTCGCACAACCAACCAGCTGTGGGGACAAGGTCAAGCTGAGGTGCATATGTATGCACAAAAGGCATTTGACTAAGCAATGAGCGCGATGGATGCTGAAAATCGTCGTCTTTCTTATTGCTGTTGCCTACTGCTGGGTGCGTACTCATTCCTCCATTTTGACTTCATTTCTTACCAAGCCAATTTCCGTGTGCTATAATCCAATGCATCCACCGAAAATGTTTGGCTTTCAAAAGCGGACCATTTTGGCGTGCATTACATTCAAAGTGGGGTCAGTGTTTAATTCTTTCTAACAGGCCGCATTCACAAAATAATGTGTATCCAAATTCGGCACACTGATGTGCAAGATGGTTCTTGTGATACGAAGCATATCTACACACAGGACACCTTCTGATGCAGTGATTTGGTGGAGGTGAAATGGCAACACGACAGCCGCATACAATCACAAGCCACCACAGCCAGTGTGAATGGGTGATGGCTCAGCGCAGTGGGGTTTAATGGAGTGATCATAATCTTTACTGCTTGCCTGAAAGCTTTGGCGCTGCATATTTATCATGGATGTCTCCTAACAACTCACCTGTAGTAGTTAATTTTTGAAGCAGAGATTCTTGGCAATTCGCAACAGGCGCACGTACGTAAGAGGGCATTGAGTCTACTTTGTCAATGGCTTATGGACAGAACTGGAAGAATCATTGTGCTGGCAGAAACTAGGTTTTCACAAGGTGTATTTGTTTTACTTTCCGTGCACACCATTTCATCATTCACAGTGTCGAATGAAGTAGGTGGGAAGTAAATAGGAATTAGCTAGAAAAGGGATGAGCAAAAGAATGGAATGAACTGTGCATTGACAGGCTAATGAGTAGAGGAAATTTTTGCTCTATTCTGTTGCAGTAATGTCTACTGCCGTAAGCTGTCTAGTTGTCGCGACTGCCGGTGAAAGTAAAAAGTACATCGTCGCATAGTCGGGGACCTGGTGTGCAACTTTTGTTAAGCAATGCTGGAAGGGCGAGACTTCTCATTCTACACACTTTAAGGTAGAGGCAAAAACATGCTTTGAGTTGCGTAAGGTACTTTCTAGGTTCGCGAGATCCAATGCATTTCCAGCTCTTAGTGCACGTGAGCGAATTTGCCTCGAACAAATTTAACTATTATCAATAGACGGATAGACCAGGACAATACTTGCGATGCCTCTTACATCTTGTCACGTACTATTGTTACTTGCATTTAAAGTGTAATATCTCGCATTTAAACCCCATCCGTGAGACGATAAGATCCCCCATCCATTAATAATTAATTGTACGTGAGGTTTCCCTGTATTTTTAAAACTGTACCACATATTTTGATGGCTTCAAGTTTATTTTTCGTGACTTCTGTTACCATTCGCCTTGTAGAGTCGCAGCAGCGAACAATTTCGGTGGAGTTCGCTTTCCTTGTCCTTGTTATCTCAGCGGTGACGTTTTGCATAAGTTGTGTCAAGCAGTGGGTTCTTTTGTTTCATCAGAAAGGCTATGAAGCTTGACTTGACGAGCATATTTAATCTCAAAGGAATCGGAAATGGGATGGACTGTTAGGCGCCTCTACCATGTGCGGTTAAATAAGCAGATTGACATGAAGTTAGTAGAAGCAGTTGACAATATTATTGCAGATTAAGTGAATAAATAAAAAAACAAGTGTGGTTGAATGAATTGTACGATTCGACGCAGACCCGACTTCTTATTATAGCGTTGAAATGTGAAGAAAAGCGGACCAAGGTATAATACTTGAGGCTGAATGGATAAGTAGTTGAACAAGGTAGAACATATGAACGTACAAATCAAAACAGTAATATCCAAGCGGTGATCAAAATCTTTGTTAACCAAAGAACGTGTTAACTTAAGCATGCAGTGAAATGCAAATGATCTGAACTTATGTGCTAAGCATGAAAATGCGTTTCCTCACTGTGACAAATAACGTTGCCTTAGAAACTGTCGAATGTGGACTTACTTTCACTAGCTCTCGTTCCTCTGCCGCAAGGCACCTGTAGACCACTCCCACTTCATTCAAATAATCTGTGTTCTTTACAAATCAAATTATGGAGGTCACGGATTGCATTTGAATAACACCATCAACAGCGAATGAGACAAGTGATTTGAATTGCAGCAGTTTGTGTTCTCCGCATTTGTCCCGACCTCGTGCTAGGACTAAGAAATAAGGTGTGCTGCACACACACAGATTGAAATTCCCGGCGAGACTTTGATCCTAGATCTGCCTTTTCACATAGAGTTTGAACATTTTTCCTGCAATAAACGAGTGCCTCAGATTCCCTTCCGTGAGTAAGCAGATTACATTTTAAAGCAAATGCGACACCGGCTCGCGAATTCAAGTGGAGAATGATAGGCTCATGATAAATGAGTACTGACAATGACTTGTGGAACTAATTAAATTCTGCGCATTTAAATGAAGAACTACAAGCTACCCAGCGAGAATGTAAAGCACAGACATTTACCGCCAAACCTTTGAATTTAATTATTCATTCACTCATTTAAATGGAAGACTGTGGCATATTTGAAAAGCTAAGGAAGGGGAAGGGAAGAAAAATTGCCATTAGCACACATTTGATTCCGCATTTCGTGTCCAAATGCTCATTATGCAAGATCTTGCAAGTCTCAAGGGCTGCATCATAATTTATGTGATGGTGCTCACAATAATCCTTGTGGAAGTAAATAGCACAGTAAGGCGTCCACAGTCACTGTCCAGTGTGTGTGGAGCGATTCGAAGTAATTAATCGGTATAAGTGGCTAATGATCTTGCGTTTTCATGCCAAAGTCTGTCCTTTGCGACCAAAAACTAATCGAACGTTAGTTCCTTCTAGCATTCATTGTTTACAATGTACGGAAGTCAGGAAAATCAAATGTGCACGCACCCTCGTTACATAATCTACCACAAACTGTTCCGTTAACGGAACAACCGCTATTTCTAACTACTATTTCAGCAGTTTCTGATTTGCGACTAATGGACGGATTCTGCGGGAAGGGTTGCGTGAGTAAACAGTCCTGCATCATCACCAAAGCAGAGACAAATCTGGCTTACCAAAAGTCTCTCTTCGTGCCGGCGGTAATTGATTGATGCTCCTCATGACAAACAAATGGCTACATATCTAACTTGATCCAAATATGTCCTCCCAAATTAATTTGCCTCCACTTTACTACAGCCGCTCTTGATCTGATCATACGTTGAGATGAGTGCTCTGGACTCCTTTCCTACGACTAGCGATTCCCATAAGACCAAAGTGGTTACGTCCTTAAAAACGGAAAATTTATTCCATGCAGTCCTATTGTGCCATGACATCAGACGTGCTGCTATTGCAAGTTGGGTTTCAACTGACCGCTGAAATTCTTTCTCAAACTGTCACCTTTTAATTGTGCTTGTAGCAAGCATTGATGTCGTAATTTGAGCACTATTGTAGGAAGAACGGTTAGCTGAAACTTGAAGCATGCTAGCTATTGCAGTGCGCTCTGTTCGTCACACGAGTGCACTAGTCTTAGTAGGCGACAATCGAAAAGAAGTGAACCAAAATGAAGAAGTAGGTGTGTACTGGAGCAGGAGACAAAAGAATAAGAACTGAAGTGATGCGCATCATCTAGTCTCATGTTGACAATGCGAGTAGTTTGCTGACATTTGCATGGCCTTTAATTGAATGCTAGGCCACTTGCATTTGGCCAGAATGATAAAAATTGTTGTCAAAACTAAGAGTCATAGGTGTGTGAAGCTTAGGAGCGTAGACGTGATAAGCATTGGCAGACATACGTGATTTTATCGCCGAGTGGTACACGCCTCTCAAACACATAACCCACAGAAATTTCGCTAGTTGGCGCCAACTATCAGCACTTGAGATAGCTATTCCCTTCACCTCGTTGTGGTGAAGTAGTCTTACGCACAGGATCAATTGAAAAGCCTGGAAAGCAGATTGGGACGAGATTTTTGTTCGAGTATACAGTCAGGTTGCCAGCTAGCAGGTCGTTCTTTCTTGAAGTCTGTGAGATGCTGGTTTGCCATCTCAAGTCCTGCTTTCTTGTCAATCTTCACCATCGGACATGAAACTATGAGCGATGCGAGACATCAGCGAATTCAGGCTGCAGGTGTTTGTGCGCTTCGTAAATCATCAGCAGCATCTCTAGGCACTTTACGTCAACAAAGTGGCAGCTGTTGTTGGCGTGGAAAACAAGCGATGTCTTCCACGTTGCGAAAGGCCTCCGCTTCAGTGCCTTTCAATAATGCGCTTACGCGATTCACTTTCAGATATACTTGTTAACGTACGCAGAATTGAATTGTTCCTTCCAAGATTGCTTGATAGGTTCGCAAGTGCTTACACCATGTTAGTGTTAGCACACGCATCACCACTTCCAAATAACCGGAACTGCACACATTTGCCTGGAATTTTGGTTCTACCTTCTATCCAAGTTCAGCATTTGTTTGGAATCGTGGATCTGGTTGGCGCTGGTCTAGTGTAGTTGAAATAGAAACAATGGACAGGTCACTTGTAACGCATTTAAACCCCGCTGAACTTTGAACAAAAAGCCTTAGTGTGTTTTAAAAACTGAGCCAAACATTCTGTCTGAACATCCTACGCTTCAGTACTATCCATTGCTATTCCCTGGTCATCGACTACAGACGTGTTTAATTGATATTTTACAGCAATCCTTGACCATCAAAAATGTCACTATTAGGGGTGCTTGCAATGGTCAAAACTGCAGATGAAGGATATCGCTTAGCAGTGAGAGATTTTGTGATAAAATGTGCCGGCAGAATCCCGTCTCAGGCACTTGTCTCCTACCTCACCTCTGCTTTTCAACCCAGAACCCGATCCAAAATTCTACAAGAGCCATTGTGTGATTAAGTACCAAGATGCTTATGCTGTTCCGACAGCATTGCACCAAAGGTATCATTTCCACTTTAAGGAACTTTATCAGGCCATCAATGCAGTCTCACAAAGGCACGTTAAGTGCAAGGTTTGCTAGAGGCAGGCATGAATGCATCAGCACTTTGTCTTTGGGTGCATATAATGCTTTTGTGGACATACGGGTCCGCAGTAATGTAGCAACGAAGTAAATATGAGATAAAGTGGCATCTTGAATGGCGGGTAACCAAATAAATTCTTTTCGATGCCCATTTTGCTGAGCGTGGTAAAGCTGAAGCGTGTTAGATTAAAACTGAACAGCCATCCACCTTAACTGAGCATTGATTCCCTGCCCACATTTGGTCTGCGTGGGCATTTGCACCTCTGGGCGTCCCCATTCATAAAGCACTGATACAACTCAATCGCTCATTTCTGCTGGGTAATGTGCTTGCCATATTTCAAGCTTTTTTGTAATTAGCTCAAGTTGATGTTGGATGGTTACCAAAGCAAATCCGCCACTCTGTGAACGAGGTCAGCACATTCATGCATACATTCTTTGTGTTGGGAAACAAGTGCAACCTTCATGGATTTACAAGGGAAAACCAATGTTGTTGCCACAAATACTACTAGCCGTTTTGCAAATAGCATGAAGTGCAACGCTAAATGCAAGTTAAGTGAGTCATGCACTCGGATCATGAGGTGGAAAACGGACTACTGCGAATGCACCTAAGCAACACAACTTCGGGTAAATGACCACTTAGGTGGCGGCTTGTCAGAATGCACTAATCCCGTAATCAGGAAGACGCCTCCGATTCTCAAGCATGAGGCGAGCGCCTGGTGGGTACGCCACGCCTCGGCCGTATATTGGAAGGCGCACAATGCAGCCTTGTCAACCGCCTTATTTAGTGACAAATTAACCATAAAATACCTAAAGGTCAACTTAAAATTTTAAACGGAGTTTTCTGAACCTGAGCTTCCGTAATTCGCTACAAATTTGATTCAATACTGTCCACTTACCCAGTGCGGTCGGTTGGGTAGGACTATCTGCAGTTTTCTTCACTAAGTTGCTGCAGTTCTATTTCATAAACCACTATGCTCACTGTTAACGATCTATCAGCAGAATATCATTGTTTCATATTGTGCGGTATTTAGACTGACTCGTCAACGCAAGATAAAACGACATGGTAGCATACGGTGGGCACCTCTACTGCATAGAGACCACGAAACACACCGCTAGGATAGAGTTGACCACGCCCATGCGCAGTAGTTATGGCATTGATTCAGGTGTAAGGCTGACAGCGGAAGTTGACGAGATTATTATAAGACTCAAGCTAAATCATAGCACCTAATTAGAACGTGTTGGGGCTAAATGCTCAATTTCCAGCCTACCTTGGCTCTTTTACCTAGTATGAATTGGTGGTGATAACATTAAATGCTTCTCCTGCTCATTGACCTGCATGACTGCATTTCTGTCGAAATAGCCAAAATAGTGTAGATGGATTACTTATCCTGCAACCAAAATCACGACTAAAACAACACGAAATCCGAGGTTATTTAAGCAAGGTTGGCAATGGCGCCTGCAAAGCATAGAACAGCATTTTGTTATCGACTTTAAAATGAAAGAGTGCATAGGTGGGCAGATGGACCAAAGAATAGTTAAAGTGCATGCATTTTGACCCCTCAGCCATTTTGCTTATTGGTGGCGTGCTATAAGTCCCTTACATTGGCAATGTCTATTCAGGTGATTAAACTTAATGCCCAAAATGACGCAGCACAGGATGGCATCACATGATTAGCGCCAGGGCTGCATATAGACTGTGAGGCACTAGCGCGCATTTGTCGTGAGGATGGTTAAGATGTGCTGCAGCTTTCCACAACTTAGCACAGTGTTGATGCTATATGCCACCTCTGCCTGCAATTCGTGGTCGCTCACACCGTACGACCAGGCAAAGCGTTAAAAAGGCGATGCCATTTAGTAATTTGTCATGCAGTACTAATTTGAAGATGCCGCAAATTTAAAGGCCAAGTTTCGTCCATCGGGATGGAGTAAATCACTGCTGGCTACTAACTGTGAGGTCACACGATTTCAGATGCAATTCGTAGAACCAAGAAAGAAACTTAAATTCCATATCATAACGTCAGTATTAATAAATTACCACCCCGCACTTTAAGGTCACAAAATATTCTGAGGAATGCGTGGTTGATCTGGAACCAATTTTGCGTCAGAACAAATGTTCGCTGCATTAGGTTAAACAAAGTGTAGAAGTTTGCAACCATCAAACCATTATCTCAAATCCACGAACATTCGTCTTTGAAATGTGAACCGGATTTCATGCCATGAAGCAATGATAGAGTAGGATTTGATGCATTGTATGGGAGTGCCTTAACATTGTTTACTTCCATCTCTACACAAGTTATAGCACCTATCAACCATGCAGACTTGTCCATGCATTATTTGAGCTTTGTGACTTTCTAATGCTCTCCATTCGACAACCGTAACACAAATTTTATGCTACCCTTCAATGTTCGCTCATGAGTTCCTGATACATCTGTGCATTCCTTTCTCTGCTGAACCCTCCTGGCAGAAACAAGTGTATGACACCAGCTTCATGTCGTGTGTTTTTGTGGTGAAGCAGAAATCAGGCACAAAGAGATGGCGTCCGCTTGAAACAAGACAGCATTATAGATGAGACAACTGTGCTGTAAGAAGGGCTCCAAAAAATTTTTATAAAGAAGAGGCGAAACAATTTAGAAAAGGCACCTCTTGATGCATGCGGAGAGATCATGCTGAGTTCAAAGCTAGATACACTAATGCAAGCAAGTTATTGGGCGGAGCATTACGATCGCGCATCTATAAATTCAATAAGCCTCTTAGGACTCATATTGACACACATTCTTTTCCTTTTGCATCTACGATAGCACCGCTTTTATGTGTTGTCTTAAAGCCTTAAGACTACTGCATTTTTAATAATGGACTACTACGCGTACTTCATCACCGTATGAATGGCTTCACTTTGCTCTCTTTCTGTGCTCGAAAGTTCTGCCTCCTCTAGTAGCACATTCTTACTGAATCTTCATTTTGACCCAAATATATGCTAATGGTTCGAGATAATTGCTTGTGCAACTGCTTTGTTTGATACGGCAACATTTAGATGACTAAGCTAAGCCCATCCCCTCCTCACAGACTTATGCTCATTCCCAAAGTCACATGCATCCGCCAGCTAGTGATCTAATAGTAGAAGCACACAAACATATCACATAACCCTACTCACTAGGCTTTCTAGTTAATTATCCATGCCAACGCCTGTTAGAGCATTCGAGATGAAAAGTGAAAAGAAACCTTAGATTTCTAGTGAAAATGAAAATTACTCCGCAGGAGGAGTAGATGTCTCCACTTTTCAATCTCTTCTAGGACTGCGGTGCCCTCGGTGAGTAGACCAGTTCTGTGCGCTGCTTCGCAAATGGGACGTTTATTTCCTACATAGATAAAAGGGAGTTTGAAATATTAGGCTAACAAGTATCCGGAACCATTGAGCCAGTCTACTGAAACGTCAACATCAAATTTACATCCGGATTAACAGTGCCTTTTGAGGTTAACGCAGGCACTGCATTGGTAAGAATGGGCGGTAAACATTTCAAACACCTAACACTCACTGCCTCCATTGTGGCCTCAAGTTAGCCCTATTTGTCCAACAAAAATGACTGTTCTCGATCGAGATACGATGCCTACAGTTAATAACAAAGTCTGTCAAAACCCATAAGACGCGCCTAGCCCTTACACTGTCGCCACGACGGCTTCAAGTTCTGCATCAAATTCGTTGCAGTAAAAGTACTGCTACTGCACAAAATTTAGCTTTAAAACTTGGACATAACGCCTCATTGTTTTCTACCAATTTTTAAAAATCCAAACGGCTACGCTACAACAAATAAGCGGCCAGGCGAAAAGAATGAATGGAAGCAAATTCGAGTCCTTTCAACTCTGGCATGCGCAAAACCAGTGCTTAAGGAGCTATCGTAGTGAGTGAGGCTATGCAGTCGCTTTTACCATAGTAAATTAAGGGGTTGACAGCTAAGTATATGTGCATGACAAGCATCCACTACTTAATTTGGCTTTGATTTCTGCTATTTTAAATGCGAAGAAAGAGTGATTTAGTGTGTGCTCTGTAAGTCTCTGCAAGTATGACTTCCGTAAGGCCAAAGTGTACACATGAAGAATCAAAATGTAGAAGACGCGTTTGAGTAATTAAGGAGTCACTTTTAGCGTATCGGTAGGTTATCTTAATGTTTGCGGCCTTCATTTCGCATTTACATTCACTGTAATTTTGTGAAGAGGTGGGCGATTGTGCTTTGGTGGCGCTTGTAGGCTAGCACCAGCGGAGTCACCGATTGTCTTGTGCCGATTACACATCATTTAATGAGGGCATTCTTTTATATTGTTGGCCAACATTCAACTGATGCTTATCATCTTTCAAATGCTATTTGTTTGCAATGCTTCTTCCCTGATTACTGCCTGTTTGAAGCTGCTGAGCGTCCTGGCGCATAAGAAAATGAAAATACCGAACTGCATCGGATTGATTATCGAAAGGAGAGAGGGACAACACAGAGATGCGTAGCAATCAACTTAAACGTTAGAAAGCGGCAAATGTAGATCAGCACAAAACGCATGCCTATAAAAGAATAAGTGGTCTTAGAAGGAGTTCAGCAGAATTAGAAGAAAGGATCCTCCCTTACGCTGGTGGTCAATAGTTTCAGCGGCATGGACCGCGTAACTCATAAGGTGGCTCACCGATGGTGCCGATAAAGCTAAAATTTACACAAATAATTCGATACTCAGAACTTCATTGACAGCTATTCATCCTAGTCAATGCTCATGAAGCATCACCCTGCGGCAATCAAAATATGTCAAATAGCTGTGCGGTAGGACTTCTTGCTGCGCAGAAGTACAGCAGTAATTCACTTCTGTACCCGCGCAACCAAATCAAAATGTTTTGCACATTCAAGTTGTCGCACATGCTTTGAAGTGACATCGATTTCTAGTAAGTGATAGGCCAACACACCTTTGCTACATGAATGTTTTAGCAGTAATTAAACTCTTTAAATTCATTATTTAGATTTGCAAAACCATTCGCAAATGCCACATTTGTCTACGATGTACAATTGCTACACAATAATGGTCACTTCGCCAGCACATTTTCAAAGGTGCCTCATCAGCAAGCACACTACTGAAAGCGGTGCGTTGATTACATTAAAAGGTTTGTCTGCTTCAAAGAACTTATTCATTTTGCAATTTTCAAGAGATTTTAGTGCAATTTTGATTCCTCTATTGTTTTAATGCTTTTGCTAAACACTTTAATAGGGGTCTTTTCAATCAGCCACATTTGTGTTTTACAGAGTTGCCATCGAACCCGCATTTGTCATTTTATCTCTGAAGATGCCCGTTAAGTTGGTGACGGTGGACAACATCGCCTTTGATGTAGATCTGGAGATTGCTAGGCAATCCGTGATGATTAGAGACATCTTGGAAGGTACATCTCCTTGTCTGCAATGTTTGTCGTTTGTGATCAGAGATGCGTCTTCCCCGTTCTTGTTTATGCACACCCTAGTTAGCTGCTTTACCATTTTGCTTCTCATATCTAATTCACGGTTAGCTATAATTGTAAAGCTGTTATGATAAAGGCATGGCTGGAGTGAATTACGCGTCCTTACAACCGCCGATTTTGATCATGTTTGTTTCTTTGCGTTACTCCTTTAACATTTACTCTGAAACAGAAACAAGTATTCAAACAAACTGTTTTCGATTGTGTCTCCAATGATTCCGTTGGTAGATGTTGGACCTGAGGCCGCAGAGGATGATGAACCGATTCCTCTGCAACACGTAACTGCTGATACTTTAAAGAAGGTCCTCCAGTGGTGTACGCATCACAAAGACGACGATCCTCAGCAGGACCAGGATGAAGATAGTGAGCCTCGAACGGATGACCTATCTGACTGGGATCGAGAATTTCTCCAAGTTGATCAGAAGACTCTGTTTGAAATCCTTATGGCAGCTAATTATCTCGACATAAAAGGCCTTCTTGATGCGTGCAGCAAATCTGTTGCTAACATGATCAAAGGCAGGAGGCCAGAGGAGCTTCGCAAGACGTTCAATATTAGGTCAGACTTCACTCCTCAGGAGGAAGAGCAGGTAATTTGGACGAGTTGATGCTGTCAATTTCAGTTGGTGTCTTACAAGATTTTTCGTGCGTTTCTTGTTGTGATTAAGCAACGGTATTTTTACTGTTCCAGATTCGCAAGGAGTATGAATGGTGTTGGGAAAGATGAATGCATTTGCGTTTAACGGCGCACTGTCACTGCTATTTGCTCTGATGCTGTTTTCGCTAGGCCACTGATCATACCCATTCACTACAATTGTTATTCGTTGCAATTGTAGCGACTTGTGTCCAGTCTAGTCTAGTGTTAGTTGTTGGACGGCTCGGAAGTTATTGCAGTTTATGTGCAAGTATTTCTGGTGGCCCGCAGTGACTCGTAGGGCCTGTCTGTTGAGCACGGTGAAATTTGAGCTTGTCTGCTTCGCCAAGTGGAGCAATGTTCAAAAGCTGTGGAGATGTAGTGGTAGCACTACGCACTGCTCAATTAACAATCCTTTGGTTTCTGTGATGTATTGTTCTAGAACAATTTATTGTTTTCGTAGGACCCTCGTCTTGGTCATGCAGTGGTGCTACCAATGATAATTCGCAACTTTTACGTGGTGAACACAAGTGGCTTCCAGTGACCCACTACGTGTGCTAAACAATGGAAGGTGTAGATAAGTGTGAGGTCCTTGCTAAGGTCTAAACATTAGAGCTGGTATCTGTCTAACCGGAACAGCCTATGGATACGTCGCAAGTAGCTGAATTTTCCGTTGCTCTTACAAATGATCACAACCATGCCTTGCACGAGTAGGTACCGATAAAAATGGAATCAAAACTGGGGTGCCTAATGCTACGCTTTTCCTCTAAAGAGGTGGATTTATGAGATTGGAACTGTGCAGAATTGTATTTTGTTGGAGTAGTGGGTGAATATTCTTTGGAGCTATGAAGACAACATTTTGTGGGGTGGTCAATTTCTAGTTCAGAAAATTACTGCAGGAATTCGTTTGGCTGCCAATGCACAAACTAGTCTGGAATTACAAGTGATATACTGAGGAAACATCGTGGCATCGTGTGTATCGTATTTTGGTTTGACACCCAAATTTGAATGTGAGGAGAGAAAATCGGCCTCGGGGTTCAGCCATTCCGGTGTCTTGTCCAGCTTCGAACCCGTGACCTCGGAGTTTGACTAATCGCTCACGTAGCACACACGAAGATAATTGTCGCCACTGGGTCTGAAATCACGTGCATTTAAGGTCAGCCGAGTCATGCCGCCACTGCCACGAATCTTTGTGACAATTCCTATAAAACTAACCTTGGTACTTTGCTTACATTCCAGGAGGACTCTGATGCAACGAATTGGCTACGGATTTATTCCTCTGTAAACAACAAAACATTGGTACTGGCGCCTGTCTTCGAATTTACTCCCAAACTAGCTTGGTGCATGACGGCTCTAACCGGTCATTTGCGGTTTGTAAGCCATGTGAGCAAAGGTTAGCACACGTGACGTGTAGTCAGCGTCGCTCGTGTTAGGCTCCAGTTGAGAGGATTTCGGCACGGTTTAATTTCAGATGGTGAGGTGACATCAACACCATTGCTAAGACAGCTTAGCCAGCCACACTCTCATGCCCTAATTCGGTTTTGCGAATGTGAGTGTCGAGTTGCTTACTTCAGTGAGCATTCATACAACATTTTCGCAAAGCTAACCTCACTAGTTCTCAAGATTACTATTTTCGTGTTGTCCAAATTACACTTTCTTTGAATCGAAACCATTTTTGTTGTATTGAGCAGTAAGCCAAACCCACACAACCAAAAATCCATTGCCGGAATTCAGTCGAATTCCATGGGAACATGAAACAAATTGAGCTAAAAATGTGACCTAATTTCAAGTTGGTGATTGCCTAAAACTGATCCCCATAAAACGAAAACAGAGTATAGTGATGGTGGCGTAAAACGAGGAGTTGAGATTCAAATTCATCGATTTTGCTAACGTGAGTGGAATGATGTGGTGGGAAAAGAGATATTAAGTTGCAAATTCATCGAATTCTCTTGTGTGAGTTTGGTCTTGGTGGTGTAAGATACACGAAATGGATGAATCTACACAGATGTCATGCACGTGAGTCTAGTGATGGTGGCGTGCAACGCGGAATTCGGCTTAAAATGCATCGACTTTGCTCATGTGAGATTGTTGATGGAGGTGTGCATCGAGGAAATCGATATCATCTGCTTCGAGTTCGCTCATGTGAGACCAGTGATGGTGGCGTGCAGCGAGGAGTTTGATTTCATATTCATTAATATGTCTAACGTGGTTCTAATGATGGTGATTTGCAACGAGGAGGTCGGTTTCATCTTCATCGGTTTCGCTCACGTAAGTCCAGTGATGTTGGAGGGTAAGGAGGAATACGGTTTTAAGTGATTCGGATTTGCTTACATGAGTCTATTGATTGTAGCGTACAACAAGGGATTCGGTTCTACTTGCATTAATTTAACTCACGTGAGTCATGTGATGGTGGCGTGCGACGAAGAATTCGGTCTCATTTGCATCGATATCGCTCACGTGAGTCTAGTGATTGTGGTGTTCAATGAGAAATTCTACTTCATGTGCATCGGCATCGCTCAGGTGGGATTGGTAATAGAGGTGTGCATCGAGGAATTCGGTTTCATCTGCTTCGAATTCGTTCACGTGAGTTCAGTGATGGTGTGCAACGACGAGGTCGGTTTCATATGCATTGATTTTTCTCACGTGATTCTCGTGATGGTGGCGTGCAACGAGGAATTCGGTTGCCTGGTCATTGATTTTCCTCATGTAAATCTAGCCATAGTGGCGCGCAAAGAAGAATTCGGTTTACTCTCCGCCCATCCATGTACTCACTCATCTCCAAGGGTTTTAAATCCCTTAAAGCTTCAATGTAAAGAGAAAGGGGCTAGATGTCTCAGCTAATATTAAAATGAACTACATCTGGTGTGCAAAAAGCCTACTGTGACAAACATCCTTTAGCTGGAACAATACAAATAGAGTCACTAAAGGTGGAACGAAACAGGATGCGTCAAAACAAACTGTTGAAGGGGCGAAGAGATTGACTTCATCGTCAGTAAGACCTACTGGATGAAAAGTAACGAGGTTAGACTTAACGTCACGCCTCACTTGATCCGCCACTGACCAAGTTGTCATTATTCCCAGTTAATCGATTAGTAGGACATTTGTTTCACCCAACCAATCAAGCAGCATTGTTTAGGAAAGTGAACCAGGATAGGACTGAGTGTATTTTCAACTGTGTAGCATAGGAGAGGGGTGAGGCTATTGCAGGCCTTCTTCCTTTGTACTGGGGGAAGATAAAATGCGGTGAACCTGGGAAGAGGCTAGTTTATGGTGGACGGCTATCACAATTGCATCGAATTGCCGAATTTGAGAACCAAGTTGTTAATTTTTCCTGCAAAATGGTGAATGATCTGTTTCTTGGTCTCTCTTGTAAACAAGTAGCCGGAACGAAAACAACGAAGTCCAGCACAAATCCAATTAATCCATTCATCGTTACTGCGTAGCTTTTCTCCTATTGTTCTCTTTCTTACAATATCCTAATGACAGTTAAATGTAAGGTTCTTTATCTGATTTCCTGTCTTCAAATTTTCTTGCGATCCACATACATCGTTCCTTATACATCAGGACAAGTCTCAATAGGAACTAAAACCTCAGTTAGTTTGGCACCGATTTTGCGTTTCTAGGAAATGTCACTACACGACAATTTTAAAGCTTTACAATTTAAGAAAGATATTCTTGCCTGCTATAGTTACGAATGGCAGCTTCTCAATTATAAGACATTCTATTGGAGAGAATAAGGCGAAACGTTGTCACGGTGCCGCAAAAGATGGCCACACCTAGGCACCATGGGTGATGCTTCACCTACTGTTAGCCGCGTATGGTGGTAGCATACCTTAAGTCCAAGGATGAGGCCGTGAGCCTATGAATTAACCATACATGGTATCATGCATCAAATATGTTTATATACAACTGCAAAATGTAGTTAATTAACAAGAGTGCCGGTGAACATCCACTTGTAATAATGCGATTGTTGAATCCTCTTCACAAAGTGTGGAAATCAACAGGTACAATCACTGAAAATACTTGATTTAGTTAATGCTGGGACACACCAACGCGCGCATTTTCTAAGTCATCAACAAAAAGCGGACAGCATCACAAATATTCTGAAGCGTAAAATGCATATGTCAACAACAAAAAAAACGCATTTGCACAAATTTTGACAGGTAGAAACGCAAATCTGCCAGTAATGGCAGCATCCATGCACATTCGTGGGCACATCAAGAATTGCACCAAAGGAAAGCACATCTCAACACCCATGCAATTAACAAGCACAAAATATCCACAAGTAAATACGCAAACGTGAACACGACTTCAAGAAATCAAACGCACATCCATGGCTCCAGTTCTGTGTGAATATGCTCTGATTAACGAATGCGAAATTGCATCCACACATGCATGCACACACGTGTGGGCAGAATATGAGCAGACGGTGAAGTAGGGAATGAAGAGGAAGCACTAAATACTCGTTGGACACAGTACCTTCTCTCTTCGAGCCTATGCTCATGGCTTCAGACTATTATCCAGGAAAAGGCCTCATAAGACGCACCAATGCTGCATTGGATTGGCAGAGCCATCTCCTCCTCGTGGATCTACCACTCCTTCACAGTTCCCAAGCCAGAGACATGTACCAGCCAGCAACACATCACACTAAATCAGTCACCAGGCATTTCAATATAATATAAACTTAAGCGCCTGTAAGGATGTTATGAGGAGGAAAAAATGATGAACTTAGACGTCAAAATAAAACCAAGTCTGTAAACCACCAAGCATCTGTGCTGCAAACAGCAGCCACACAATCAAGGCTAAAATTCCTCCTACTCCCAGCTCGCACACCAATCACTGCCTTGTGATTTACTTGCCTTGCATATAAATGCACAAAAATTCCTTCGCTGGTCACCAACGGGTAGGTTGATGAGAATTATTGCAGTTCTTATTTTTGTTGCCTACTGCTCAGGTACGCACTCTTTCTTCACTTTTCCTACTTCCTTTGAGTGGCACTTAGCTCCACGCATGTTATAAGACCTATGAAACATGCTTCTTTACTAGGCATTTTTGGGTGAGGTATTTTGGAATTTTAGTGAATTGGTGTACCTAAAAGGAACTTATGAGCTAGCAGCTTAAAGCACACAACCGCCATAATTGAAAGGAATCAATCCAACAGGAAAATCTCAGCAGACAGGTTAATGATGACAAGGCAAAATGGCATAGTGAAAAGTGCACGTTGAATTGAGGTTGTGTGGAACTACTCGGAGTACACATTGCCTAGTATGGTAGCAATTCATTCAAGCCACTGTCTTCTCAGGAGTGGGACGGTTGAGCACAGAATGTTTTGTGTGTCAAAATGACAGATGATGTGATTCGTATGAGACGCATCAATCTCCTTCATACGAACCTCTGACGTGCTTAGCGTAAGCCGTTATAAGAGTTGGAGGCTAGTGAATTTAGTTTTGATAATAAGCAAAGCTTACCTACTTCCTAGGAAGGAGAGTGGCACAAGAAACAAGTGTTGCATTATCATCAATGTATAGACAAATCTGATGCATGTTTAATGTTCACCTTCCCTTAATGCGAATCGGGCGATATTCCTTACAGCGGGTAGGGTAGCATAGGACCACTTTAATGCAAAGGTGTCCTTCAAATCAGTACATGCTCTTCCTACCTCATGGCTATACTTACAAACTCACCTTCATATTGATAATTCATTGTGCCCGATGATCCTGATGCGATTGCAATGACTCGAAATCCCCATAACGTAAACGAGTCTGCATCTCTGGAAGAAGGGAATGAGATTTATTTTAAGTTTGATGTGTCGAGACATCAAAAACGGAGCCGCTTCAAGCTAGCCCTCTGCTAACTCCTTTCGACTCTTCTACTTACTGAATTCCAAACCTTGCCAGCTAGTGCAATCTACAAAATGTATTAGCAAAGATAGCAAAATGATAGGACTTAATGTCTTATTCTCGCATGCGTGAGACATTTGCTTAAAGGCCAAGTCTAAGGAAATTAAACGGAAACGAAGAAATGGTTGCCCGCCTGAGCAGTAGGCAACAAAATTAAGAACGGTGATAATTTTTATCACACCACCACCACTTTAATTACCAGCGAGGAAGTTCGTGTGCTTTCATGTGACAGCCAATTAAATCTAAGCCGTCAATTGGGTGATGTAATGAAGTTGCTGTCAACAGCTCAATGTGAACTTCTCCTATGCCACTCTGCACTTCTACTACTAATAGACCTCTTTGCCGTCAGCGGGCATATCCAACGTTTCTGGTGGAAACTAAGCTCAATGCCAATAAAAGCCGTTTTTGTGGTAAGTATGATGATCCTTGAAGTCTAAAGAAATGAGAACTCATGCGTTTTGGAGTTTAAGAACTACTTAGTTGCTCAAAATGTTATCATACATCAAACTTTTCCTTGAATAGGCCCAAGTGTTTTAATCTTGAGCGTTACTGAGGGTGGCAATGAGTGAGGAGTGTTTCCACATGTGTCTCTTTGGTTTCGCCTAAGACTTTATCCATAGCACTTTGTTCTTGCTACTCACGCATGCATTTTAGTTGACTTGAAGCAGATGACTAGGTGATTTTACTACCACTTCGTGGAGGTTGCTCGGAGAAAACCGACGCCCTCCTTGAGATCTTTTCGTTCCATGAGAGTAGCACATACTTGGTTGTATCCGCGACTATGCGCAGAGTGGAGAGTAAGACAGGGTAGTCATTCGAAGCGGTTCATTTCTCTCTGCCATCAATCATCCCAACTTAAATTTCCTTACTTAAAATATAGCAAGAGAATACAGCTTACATGTCCGTGCGTAAACACACAAACGATGTTTGTAGGCAGCATTTTATTACAAGGCATCAAAACCATTACTGCCTTTGGGAATATCATTGGAAGTGGCGCAGCGCAATCGTGAGTCAATTCATCGTCCCTTCCTTTCAGTCCATTTGATTGACTTGTCATAACCCATCAAAAGCAAGCTCTTTAAGCATAGCTGACCACCATTCTGAATCGATAGTGTCGCTGACTACTTAGTGACTTCAATTGGATTACTTGAGTTCGGATGTAGTTGACAGTTGCTTTGCAGACTCGTATTTGAATTGTTACAGCGTGCTGTTGCTTTATCTCGTCAGCAAACTAGCACTTGACAGGTTACAAATTAACCAGTTTCGAGCGCTCGCCTCCAAACGTTTCATTTTCTAAGTGGTGAATGTCTGAATTGTTCGCTTTGCCTAGATTCGTCTTGCAAAATATGCAACGACCTCTCAAAGGCATGCCAAACCCAGAGGAATTTAATTTTGATTTTATTAACAGAAATAAGCGAAATAATAAATCGCAAATTGTGGTATGCAAATTTCATTCAATTTCGCAGCATTCGGTGCACTAAATTGGGCTCCTTGACTTGAGTGTGCCTGAGTGGGCTCTTACATTAACTCCAAAAGCGAACGAATTATTGAAATGCAGCTTTTACATCGTTGTGCGGATCCTTACTTACAAGTTGTTTGTTTCCATTTTAGGTGAAAAAATCGGAAGCGATTGAAAATCTTTTCTCTGAAATGCATGTTGTCCTGGTTGCTGTTGGGTCACAAGCTGACACAGCGTATCGCATTTCCTGCCTATGTTTTATCCCAAATTTTGGAATCAGACTAAGAGAACAAAGAGAATTCGCACTTATTCGGGTGGAAAATTACTAAAGGGCTATTTAGAACAAAGGTGCGTGGAGCCCAACAATAGACATAAAATATTGAATGAATCTTAACTTACTTGACAGCATCATTCATTTAATTAAAACCAGAAATCAGTAAACCACACATTCTCGGTAGGTCACAGCTTGGGTGGAAATACCAAACTTTGGCCTTTTGTGCTGAGGTCATTCGTTGTTATTGGTGGTAAAGTTTGCATTCGTGGGTACCGCCCCTCCTTGTATGCTGAGAGAGGGGCAGTTGAGGTGCCCGTCTGTTGGCCTACGTCATTTTCTACGCAAAACGCACAGACACAAAGCAGTACCAAACAATTTAGAGTTGTCATTCACAGTAGAGTCAATGCAATCACCCACTCGACCTTGATGTCATGGCTACCCACCTTTCTCAAAGAATCTAGTCCAAGAGCGTTTCTCCATACCACGTGCTTTAAAAGTGCACAGAGGAAAACACCACTTCAGTTGTAAAAACATTTGGTTTGGAGGCAGAGATAATCACATCTGACACGAGTCTCAGGTTTACAAGTTGATTGGCCTCAGAATAGGTAAAAGGCGCCACTAGTGGGCTGCGGTAGCTATATGCTGAGACTGACACAAGGACCACAATGCGTCAAGCAGAAAACGATGGCGCATTAGTTTAATTGAAGAGTAATAGGGCCATTGTTTATGGTTTCGTAATGGTCTATTCATCCTGACGAACAAATTCAACTGCGAACGAGTTCTGGTAGCACCAAGGTCTTCACATGCCTTTTTGCGGTCCATGCTGAGTTGGAGGTAAGGAAATCGCCACTGATTGTCGAGCATTTGCCATGGTAGCCATTATCCCAGAATGATTTCAATCCAATACTCTTTTAATGCAACAACTCGTCCACATTTATCTGTCTACCACGACTTTGACTTTAATGATCCTTCCCACAGCACGTGCTTCCAAAGTGCAGCCTGAAGTGTTTACAGGTGCATTGCAGTCACAAGACAGGTTGCACCACTTGGTGTCTGGTGCGCTCGCAAGAAATGAAGGTCAACCAAGATGTTCCCACACAAATTCGCCATTCAGAGGGACCAGATGGTCGTGCAAGTGATGCTGCAGCTCCTATTCGGCTCATCCGTATCTCCGTTTCTACCAAGTCAACCAGCTATAATGGTGATTTTCAACAACTACACACAACAGTCGCAATTGCACCCTGTTATAATCACTATCTTTCTCTTACATAAGACTCCTCATCACCATCACATTCTGTCTTTACACGATGCAAATTTGTTCCACAACATTAGGTATTCGATGAGGTAGTCAATGGAGAGTGAGCATACCATGGAATGAGGACAAAAAGCGCATCTAAGTGAAGCTAATTTATTTAAGGCAAGCATGAACATGGATGTCCATTTCTTAAACTACAGTGAAGTAAAAGGTGCATTAGTGATGGATTTCATTCGTACCTAAACTTGGGTGAAGTGAAATTAATATTGGTAATGGATTGTAATTCCACTCACGCTAGCGTTTATTTAAGTGTGTATTAGCGTTGAATTTGTCTTTCACTCACACCGGCGTGAATAAAAGACGTATAGGTGATGGATTTCATTTCCTTCCACACTAGAGTGAAGTAGAAGTATTGCTAGTAATGTAGCGGGATTTTCCCGTTCCTCCTCCTCCTTCCTTTCCACCTTGCTAGAAGAAGGCCGAGATTTTCTAGGCATCGCTTTATTTAAGGAGAAAAGGGTAGATGAAGTGCCCAAATCTACGGGACTTGAGTCTCCGGCTCCAGAGGAGAAGACGCGAGCTCGTTCGCGACCAAGTAAATATTGTGCTCCCGCCTCTCACCTACAAAGCCTATATAAACATCACCATTATTACAGTAATTAATTAACATTTCACTTAAACTAGCGTGGTTTTTGAGGGCGTATTAGTGATGAATTTCAATTCCACCCACAGGAGTATGCAGCAAATGGCGTATTAGAGATGGATTTCAATTGCACTTGCATTAGCGTGGAGTGAAGTGTGTACTTTTGATGGATAAAACCTCAATCACACTAGCGTGAAGTTAAGGGCATTTTAGAGATCGGACTCAATTTCACTAACATAAGCGCAAATGTAAAGGCGTATTAGTGATCCATTTCAAGTTTAATCACACTAGAGTAAAGTAAAAGAGTTAATAGGGATTGATTTCAATTTGACTAGCACCAGCGTGAAGTAAAAGCGTATTAGTGATCGGATTCAATTACAAGCTCACTAATGTGAACTAAAGGGCGTATTAATAATTAATTCAAAATCCACGCACACTAAGGCAAAGTAAACAGCATCTTAGTGACTGGTTTCAGTTTGCTCATTGCTTTACGATAGTGCGATTGGAATTGAAACCGATCACTTATATCACTTTTAATTTGCCTCATTGTGAGTGGTCGCCTACCTACCCTTCTATTAACCTATTCATCGACCTCTTTAACCACCTAGGTATTTATTCCCCACTCGCCCTATCTACCTACTTCCATGTATATAGGTCCATCCACCTGTATAAATGTCAAAGAAATGGACTTTAGGGAGAACCAGTGAAATCAGTACACATGAGCATGAACTTCATTAAGAGCTCTTGGATGTCATATACAATCTGGTTTGTATTCTTTATCCTTTCAGTGCGCTGATACTCATGCTCTCGATAGATGATGTTCTTAGAATAAGCGCAGCACAAACTTTTGCACTTCAGTTCCAAGGATTTGTCGCAATTTGAAGAGATCGACTACATGCATGTCAACTGGACCAAGATAGTTACATCTTACGTGGCTATCTTGATGAAATCGAAGTAAGCATACGCCGATATGCATTGCGGAGGATTAATGGCTACTTAGACCCTTCACGACTATTCACGCCACCATTGGGTTGTTTTAAGACACTTTAAAGTGTTAATAAGTTTTGTACGTTGAGAATCATGCTTGATGTTTGCAAGAGTGGGAGTTCGGAGGTCCTGCTCTCGAGCTGATTCAAAGTCGCCAATTCGAAAGTTGTTCATCAATAACCATCTGCAAGTGCATTATTCGACGTTACATTTGATGCTTAAATGCCTGTCCGTGGATGCAAATTGGATTGATAAAGCCCTTAGTCGCATTCACTGAATGCAGAGCTGCAGTGATTTTTACGTACAGAGCAATGTAGGAGAGTACGTGCAAAGCCGTTGACGCAGTGCATTGTACATCTGTTCATCTGTCAATCTTTTATCTATTTATGCACACTTCTTTTGAACGGACTAGATATAAGAGGCTTTGCTAACACTTTTGAGAGAAAACAGCTTAAAAGGAAAAAGATAGTGGTACAGGTTAAAAATTGTTGCCTGAGTTTAAGCTAATTAAACAAGATTCATACCCAGGAGTACTTAACCGCCTTAAATTGACGTCCTCTCGGTCGGGACGATGCCATCATCTCGCATTAGAAATGGAAAAGAGTGGCAAACATCCAATCTCTTTCATGAGGTCGATAAAAATGCTTTTAGTTTCACCCTGCTTTATTTCAAGTCAACGTAGTTTTATCAGTTCGTGTGCCTATGAAGGACATCCCACGGAAGACTTTTCAGGTGAGCAATAATCTTCTGTCTAACCTCATTACTTTTTATTCCGTAGGTCTTACTGATGATAAAGTCAACTGCTTCTCCTCTTTGATAATCTGTATCAAGGCATTTGATTTTGTTTGTCCTGAATTGACTGCATAACCATCGTTTCCAACGGAGCGGTCCAGTTGGAGTCGGTCACCCACAAACTAACGCGTTTCGTAATTTTGGTAGAACATAATTGTTTTTCAGCGAAAAAGGCAATCGTTACCTCACAATACTGAGATTTCGAAAGACCTAGTGAGTGTTGCATGGACAGTTGCATGGGTGAGCTGATGGGCTGGAGGACGGACGAATGGATGAAGGAATGTATCCATGAAGACACGTTCTTAGCAAATTGAGTTGCCGAAACCCAACTATGATGTAATTTTTGAATAAATTGTGGCTTGTCGGTGACTTTGCAGACTTTGAGACAAGTTAAACAGCCAGTTGTTCTACTTCTCAAAAAAAAGCACTGCAACGCGCGAAGACTACTGCCTTATACTCCATTGTAGAATTGGAAGACTGGACACAGCATGATGGACACACTCAAAAACAGCAAGGTGTTTGCATTGAAGCGAATCCAACCAGCGGTGCGCTATTTGTTAGACAGGGAGCGCTAAGCAATGCTAGCTTGATAACAGTTAATATTGTGTGTCAAACAAAAGAGAATTTATTGGTGGCTATGCTGTTAGCCATGACCATGAAGTGACCTGTGATGCGATTAGCTGGAAAAACCTGAGATTCTCAATTCGCGAATCTGTTACATGGTAGATTGACTTATAATGCCGTCGTGAAGAGAATGATGTGTGGAAGGAAATGACACGTAACACCGAATGGTTATGTTTATGATTCCTGTTCCCGTTAGGGTTAATAGCATTCGTCGTCTGTTCGACACTTTGCATTTGCGGATCTTCACAGCCTCTTTGTAGAAACGCCCACATGGAATGCATTATTTAATCCAAAAACATTGTCGAATAGGTTTTGTGACAGATCAGGTTTTAGTGTACACTGAAGTAAGCTGATGTGCCAAGATGACTACTTTCACGCCCAACGATTCAGCAGGCACTTTTCCTCCGTGCTCACCTGCAATGTCATCCTCTAGTGGCATTAAAAATAAGCAAACGCATGAAAACCTCTTACGCAGTCTATTTAGCGCTTGGATCTGAGCGCATGTTGAGGAATACGTGAATGCTATTTTGCACCATATTTAGGAATAAATGCGAAAACCGACAATGTTTCTTCAACAGAAGTCAACTTACAAGGTTCAAGGGCGAAGCGAGTCACTAGATGCACAAAAATACCAACAGTGAATGAAAGAGCCCTTTGGTTGGTTGGTTGGTTGTTTGGAAACAACTTTGCCACCTAATCTGTCGGGTTGTAATTTCCGTTGATAATTTTGTTTTTTTGGCAACAGAGTACATTCAGAAGGCGTGTTGGTGATTGTGGTACTTCTGAAGCTGTCAAAACTCCCTAGAGCTACTGCAAGTGGTTGAGTTAGGATAACTTTGTTCACAAGTTTTGCATATATTGTTCATGAATAAAAGAAGCATGTGGTGGGATCTTCTGATACCTTAAAAGTGGGCAGAAGCATCGGGTGCTATGAAGTCACTTCACATAAATTTGATCGTATTTTATGAACTGGCTCATACTTCCTGTTTCCTCGTTCGAGCATTTGTAGTCGAGGCGCCAGTTTGAATAATGTTTCGAGGACAATGCACAAAGCAGAATACAATTGCGGACCTAACAAATGATCAAACATTGGTAGTAGCCAATGGTGGACCAATTTGGAGGAGTCGACACGCTGCAGAAGCGCTACTAGGATCAACTTCGTCCATCACAGTTCTGTGAGATGAATTTGCAACAGTCGAACTGACAATTGAACAGCATCAAAAGAATGCCTCGATGCAGAGTTGTTCACATGCATGTCGAGAGAGATGCAACTTGCGCTTCCTGTGCAGCAGCGATCCTCCGTAAACAGCAGTCACATACAGTTTCGATTAGAGTCCACCACTAAGTTATCCAAACAACCGCCATATCTGCTGGTCACAAAGGATAAGCCAAAGAATTATCCCATCATAGTGAAGATTACCGCGGAAATGGAGTCGGTCCAAATACTCCTAAGCCAACTCGCACTGCACGCACCATTCTGTGAGATCGGGTAAAAACGCCAATTCCATAGAAGACCGACTGATACCACGAGCGTGTTAGATGCAAAACGCTGCCAAACCTGTGTCACTCATTATTAGGGGGCACCGAAGCCAATTTTGCCATCATTGCCACATATTCTGCTCCCATATGACACCATTTGGTGTCGTAATTTATTAACTCATAGAAACGACCACCACATCTTCTGATGGTGGCGTGCAACTAAAAATTCAGTTTTACCCAAATTGATTACGCTCACGTGCGTCAAGTAATCGTGGCGTGCAACATGGGATTCGGTTTCATCTGCATCGGTTTCGTTCGCGTGAGCCCATTGATGGTGGTGTGCATCTGGGAATTCGGTTACGTTTGCATCGATATCGCTCACGTGGGTCTGGTGATGGTGGTGGGCAACGAGGCATTCTAATTCATCTTCATCAAGTTCGCTCACTTTAGTATGGTGAAGGTGGCGTGCCACGAGGAGTGCTGTTTCATCTGCATTAATTTATCTCACGCGAGTCCAGTGATGTTGGCAGGCAACAAGGAATTCGGTTTCAATTGCATCGGCTTCGCTCACGTTAGTCTAGTAATTGCGGCGTGCAGAGAGGAATTTGGCCACATTTGCATTGATATCGCTCACGTGAGTCTAATGATGGTGGCGTGCAACGAGGAGGTCGGTTTCATCCGCATCGATTCCGCTTACGTGAGTCTAGTGATGGTGGCGTGAAGAGAAAAATTCGGTTTCATCTGCATTTATTTATCTCACATGCGTCTTTTGATAGTGGTTTGCAACGAGATATTCACTTTCATTTGCATCGACATCGCTCACGTGGATCTAGTGATTGTGGTGTGCGACGAGGAATTCGTTTATATAGTCATCGACTTCGCTTGCTTGAGATTGGTGATGGTAGTATGCATTGAGGAATTCGGTTTTTCAGCATCGAGATCGCTCACTTGAGTTCATTGATGGTGGCTTGCAACGAGGACATCAATTTCCTCTGCCTCGGTTTTGCTCACCTGAGTTTAGTGATGGTGGCGTGCATCGAGAAACTTGGTTACATAGCCATCGATTCCCCTTACATGAGTCTATCAATGGTGGCTTCCAGAGAGGAATTTGGTTTCATTTGCATCGATATCGCTCAAGTGAATCAAGTGATGGTGGCCTGCAACCAGGAGCTCGGTTAAGACGACATCGATTTCACTCACGTGTGTCTGGTAATGTGAGTAGGCAACGAGGAGTTCGGCTTCATCTGCATCGACTCCGCTCACGTGGGCTTAGTAATGGTGGCTTGCAACGAGGATTTCGGGTACATCTGCATCGATTACATTCACGTGAGTCTTGTGATGTTGGCAGGCAACGAGGAACTCGGTTTAAACCTCTTCGATTTCATTCACGTGTGTCCAGTGATGGTAGCGTGCAACGAGGAATTCTGTTTCATGTGCGCCGATTCCATTCACGTAATTTTAGTTATGTTTTTCTTCAAGCCGATATTTGGTGTCATCTACTGCGCTCTTACTTTTAGTATTTTTGTTCTTTTGGCAAAATTCTTGCAGTTTTTTACCTCAATTTTTATTGTGATTTTCCTTTGGATCACTCCAACCATTAATGCTAATACCTTCTTTGGCATTGCAAAAAAACACTCTATGCACCTAAATTAGTTAGCAGCCTTTCAATTTACTGCTTAATTCGCACAATTTTGAACTCGCTATATCACCTCCTTTAAAATTACCTAATCAAATCAATCCTTTACCTAAATAGCCTATGCACCAGCTAATTCAAGTTTACCTTGTCTTTTAAGACCCCGTAGCCCGCCGGTGATTTGTGTTATGCCACCAGTAAAGAAGAACGTGAAAGTTGCTAAAGCTCCAAGAAATAAATATTCAAAATGCTTAGTTGCCCTGCTCTTCCTCAATCACTTCACTCACCACCTGCATGGCATCTGGTGCTTACAAACTGTAAAGACAACTCTTGCATATACCATGGGTGGATGGATCCTGAGAGCCAGAGTAGAACTTCTCAGCGATGGCTTCTATGCCATCATATTCTTGGCCTTACCCCTTCTCAATCACTCACAACTGTTCATTAGGCACATTATTGCAGCTCTGAGCTATTACCGTCACTTCCAGCTGCTGTAGACGACACAGTTCGAGCTCCTTCTTGACAAAGCTCAGAGCTAACCTAAGGTGATCCAGAATCCGAGTCTCCTCCAGCACATCCTGTAGCTCGGCTGGCTCTGCTACTGCCACTGCTGTTGCATCTAAAGAACAACAAAGCCTTCTGCCGCTGCTTAAAACATACTCTTGAAAGAAAATGCCCATACAACCCATTAAAATTAGGTAAATGCAGAAGCATTCAGCAAATTCTGCCACCCACAAGGCTAGAACAGTAACAAGCTTTTCTACTGCAGAAAGATAGCGAAATCGTACATTCGACTTTGGTATGAGGGTTCTTAAGCCAGCGAGACTCTCATGACAATACCAAATAGCCCACCTCATAGGCAGCCTATTTTGACACTAACACTGCACCTGACATGAATAATGATTCTATCGACGGTGGCAGATTTATCTTATTTAAAAACAAAGCGATAAAATTCAGTGGGTGGTGGCTCAGTAAATTGACATTAATTCAATGACCGCGGTGTGCCATGCGTTGAAATGATAGAGGTATTAGAAAAATGCCTGTTCATAAGTATGTAAGGGTTTCGGAAATAAATGCATGGCAGACACAAATTGAAAAGCAAGTTAAACGTAAAATACATCGCTATTAACAGTCCTAGACTGCTTTAGTCATTCTAAAACTCGATTTTTTGCATAAGCATCCCAAAATCTGCTTAGAATTTAACGCGGAGGCTGTTTAGGTGTCAGTAGAAAGTGAACCCACGCCAGAAAGTCAATGACAGTAGTTTCATGGACCGGACATTAACTAAATTGATTAAGCATATTGTACCTTTTAATTCAGGGCTGCAAAGAGCTTAGAGATCCTTGATTTGCACTGAACTGAAGGAGATGGTGGCTTTGCGAGCACCATGCAAGCTTGCACCTGGCCATCACTATACCGGCTATGCAAATGCGCAACCCCATATCTTCTCAAGTCAAGACAGATGCTTAATCAAATCCTTTAGCTTACTGCACAACTTAGTTAAGTGAAAATCCAAGAGAAGGTTAAAGCGCCTACATTTATTTTAGTTTGAATAAGACCACTCGAAACTCATTCTGCACGCTGACACCTGTGATGCAGCATTAGGTGTCGTACACGAAAGAGTTTGAGTGTTGACAAACTCGTGCAAATTCGACTGCTGGCGTCATGGTGTCATTGATACGTTTGCACAAGCACATTCCCCTTTTATTGGTATGGACAAATGACTCACAGAGGACTGCTCAGTTGCTAAGATACTTTCATCACGCATGGTTAAGAAATGTAATCAATCACACCTTCCACGAACTACCTCAATTTGCTTAAGCACTGTTGCGGCACCCGAAATGAAAATGACAAATGACAAATCTCATTTGTTTGGAGCTTACATTCTACTGTCATTCTGACCCCACGAGATACAAGTGGCATAGTAGGTGTTCTCCCAACGCACACATCCATAGACTATGAAGCAACTTGAGACCAATTGCGGTTTAGTGCTCAAGCATCAGAAAATCCACTGTCCTTACCAAATCCTCAAACGATCTTATGCACCTCAAATCACATTGTCCTTCCTAGTTTCTTAAAAACCGCGAATAGGAAGACACGCCTTCTTTATAAGTTTTGCAGCATTTACACGCTACATTGTGAGCAATACCGCCACTTGGGTCACTGCTGTTGATCTTCTTTCTATTTCCACACTTTTTGCCTCTAGTTTCAGAGACTTGGCAGCCTGCGGCAGTAGGTATTGCTACGTCATCAGCAAAAGGTAAATTTTTGCTATTAACTGGTCTGTCAATAAGCAGCTTACTTCATTTGTAGAACAAACTTGAGCTATGGCCATCTTTGACTCGGCCGCGTTACCGACTGCTTTATTAAGGTCCATTCAACTGACTGCTGCAATAACGAGACTACGACCCGAGTCAGCTGTGACGGCCGAGTGATAGTCAAGGAAAAGTCTCAAATCATTTATGATTTGAGACTTTGTATGATCATCCTGCAGGCTTTGATTTAGTTTATGGGATGGCACAGCAGAAGGATTGCAGTAACAGAGCTCAGCGAAGCATCTGCAACTGGATAGTACAGCAGAGTAAATAAATGTTGCCGCAAACGTGAGTGAGCAGATTTAACCAACTAATTTATCTTCAAAGGTAGAAATCTAAGAGAGTCTTCGGAAGGGCCATAGGGTGACGTGTGGATCTTTCGCTCTAATGCACAATATTTCTCATCGTTTGCAAAAATACGGATCCCACTTGTAACGCAAATAAGTAGAAAATACTTCACTTTCATGGGCGAAAGCTAATATACCACAAAGGACAAAATCTGTGTATCCAATTATTAAGATATGCAGGAAAATGTAGAAGGTATATCAGCGACTGACTAAAATAGTTATCAAATGAAGTGATGCATGATCTAGTAGCACTAAGATGGGAGGAAAGAAACCAGTTGATTTGACGAGGATCGCACTATAGAACTCACTTTTGTAATCAAAATGGTTGTAGCCTTGGTCCGTATTTTCTTTCACGCAATGGATAACTTGCCGGACAGTGCAATCAAGCATGTTATTCAATGCTTTTTGATTGTCAGACAAGTGACAATCTGCCAAATGAGAAGAGAAATCACTTGGAAGAAGTCGCAGAATGCAGCATTAGGAAATCCGCAAACAACGTTGAAGTGGATCCGATGTATAAAGCTACACATACAGACAAGTAGGGTAAATCAAAGGATTAGTGGCCGAGCAGACTCGAGGACATGTGGCGGATAAACAAGGATTAAAGTGGCAAATCTAAACCCTCTTTAACTTCAAACGCTGACGTGCATCTTTTCCCTTAAAACTTGAGACATGGATTTTACGACGCTGATTCCACCTGTTCCCTTCACTTGACTCACAGCAGTGATACACGTCAATCAGTAGGAGGTTGACGTAAACACACCCTGTAAAATGTTTGTGCTTATTGTGTGGAGGAACGCTTTAGAAACTCAGACGAAAATTATCAGCACTGTGAAGTCAGTCTGCAAAAGGATGAAAGTCTATGACACGTAGGAGTTGAACCATAGGCCGAACAATTCGCGTAAATCTAGACACATCTTGACAAGACAAATTGCTATCATATTGTGTTCTAACAATCTCGGTCACATTTACTTATGCATGTGTGCAAAGAGCACAATTTTGTATAAAGATGTCTCATAATCTCTAAGGGCGGTAACACACACGCTATGTTGGTGGTAGCAAGAGGCGAACCCGTGATAGGAGCGAATTGACGTTAACCATATCAGTAGAATACAATTGCGGACCTAACAAATAATCAAACATTGGTAGTAGCCAATGGTGGACTAATTTGGAGGAGTCGACACGCTGCAGAAGCGCTACTAGGATCAACTTCGTCCATCACAGTTCTGTGAGATGAATTTGCAACAGTCGAACTGACAATTGAACTGCATCAAAAGAATGCCTCGATGCAGAGTTGTTCACATGCATGTCGAGAGAGATGCAACTTGCGCTTCCTGTGCAGCAGCGATCCTCCGTAAACAGCAGTCACATACAGTTTCGATTAGAGTCCACCACTAAGTTATCCAAACAACCGCCATATCTGCTGGTCACAAAGGATAAGCAGAAGAATTATCCCATCATAGTGGAGATTACCGCGGAAATGGAGTCGGTCCAAATTCTCCTAAGCCAATTCGCACTGCACGCACCATTCTGTGAGATCGGGTAAAAACGCCAATTCCATAGAAGACCGACTGATACCACGAGCGTGTTAGATGCAAAACGCCGCCAAACCTGTGTCACTCATTATCAGAGGGCATCGCAACCATTTCTGCCATCATTTACACACATTCTGCTCCCATATGACACCATTTGCAGTCGTGATTTAATTAATTCATAAAAGCGACCACACATCTCAGCACATCTGTTCTCTGCTTGCATTGCCCACGCATTTCTTGCCACTACTTAGTCACCTACATTTTTAAACACATCTAAGCAACGACCTAAAAAGCTAAGCTTTTAGACATCCAGTATGTCCTCTCACGATGTGCATCAAAGTGCACCGAGAGTCGCCTCTACTTGCATTTATTCATGATGAAGATGAGCATTTAGATCCTTTCACATAACATTAATGGAATTACGCAAACCTCAAATTTGTAGGAGTTTACCACGAGCAACAAGCCTACGCCCACGCATTGTTGGCACAAGCATGATGGTATTAGAGGTCTTCTATGTACAGCTGTGAATGGAGGTTCGCACAACCAACCAGCTGTGGGGACAAGGTCAAGCTGAAGGGCATATGTATGCACAAAAGGCATTTGACTAAGCAATGAGCGCGATGGATGCTGAAAACCGTTGTCTTTCTTATTGCTGTTGCCTACTGCTGGGTGCGTACTCATTCCTCCATTTTGACTTCATTTCTTACCAAGTTAGTGTCCGCGTGCTTCAACCCAATGCAGCCACCAATAATGTTTGGCTTTCAAAAGCGGACCGTTTTGGCGTGCATTACATTCAAAGTGGGGTCAGTGTTTAATTCTTTCTAACAGGCCGCATTCACAAAATAATGTGTATCCAAATTCGGCACACTGATGTGCAAGATGGTTCTTGTGATACAAAGCATATCTGCACACAGGACACCCTCTGATGCAGTGATTTGGTGGAGGTGAAATGGCAACACGACAGCCGCATACAATCGCAATTCACCGCAGCCAGTGTGAATGGGTGATGGCTCAGCGCAGTGCGATTTAATGGAGTGGACATAATCTTCACTGCTTGCCTGAAAGCTTTGGCGCTGCATATTTATCATGGATGTCTCCTAACAACTCACATGTAGCAGTTAATTTTTGAAGCAGAGATTCTTGGCAATTCGCAATAGGCGTACGTACGTAAGAGGGCATTGAGTCTACTTTGTCAATGGCTTATGGACAGAACTGGAAGAATCATTGTGCTGGCAGAAACTAGGTTTTCACAAGGTGTATTTGTTTTACTTTCGGTGCACACCATTTCATCCTTCACAATGTCGAATGAAGTAGGTGGGAAGTAAATAGGAATTTGGCTGGAGAAGGGTTAAGCAAAAGAACGGACACACCATGGATCAGCATTGAGGCAAGTCAAGAACGGTCGCATAAGTGGGCCGGCCCTTGTGCCTTACAAGCTTTGTGACACAAATTGCCACGATGTTTACTGCATCAAACGAACATTTGTTGAATCAAACTCTGTTCGAGTGGTCGGCTCTCTACCCAATCTTAGGGGTCACCAACTCCCACTTTCTTGTGCAAAACTTACCTTTCCCACAGAAGTACAACAACCCTGTGTCGACATTACTAGTTGCCTACCAGTAGCACAAACCTGTGTACATCGCAATCTAGTAAGAAAATGTTGGAAATGTCACATGGAATGAACTTCACATTTAGTGTGGAGTCTTCAGACTGCTACCTCAGACGATCTATACAAATATAACACAGATTTAAGACGAAAAACCCCTTTATCCAACTGCGAAATGGGAATTGGAGAGAGGCCAACACTTTACTCTGCCTCAAGCATTAATGGCATAAATAATATGAAGCTTAGATATGGTACCAGTAGTTTTCATTGTGTTACTGTGTGAATGCTGCCTGGAAGTTCAAATGGAGTCATGAATGTGCATAAGCGGCCTTGCATGTAGTGGGCAAGTGTGAGGCCGAGTCAGCGATTTCTGTAATCATCAGAGTAGTCACTCTGGCTCTTCATTTTTCTTCCGCTCAATGTGCAATACATAGCCAATCCTTGGAATTCTCTTGTTTCATTCAACCACTTCTCAGTTCACTCAGCGCAGACTCAAGTTCACCTGCTTGAAAATTGTACGAGTAAGAGTTGTGCTGCACCGCTCCCCATTAATCGCAAATGGCAAGCATGTTACAGAACCATCAGCTCATTGATTCTTGATGTAGCCGTTGGAAGAGGAGGTGAGTAAGGAAAGTACTCTACTAAAGACAACACAAGAGGATGTTGCCTATTCAAAGGAGGTGTGAACATTGAGAACTGACTCTGA
The DNA here is from genome assembly GCA_001923025.3 of Taenia multiceps. Classification (NCBI taxonomy): domain Eukaryota; kingdom Metazoa; phylum Platyhelminthes; class Cestoda; order Cyclophyllidea; family Taeniidae; genus Taenia; species Taenia multiceps. The sequence continues at coordinate 24,900,902 of CM010312.1, read as the reverse complement.
ACAGCACGGTTTAGCCTCACAAGCCTTATTTTCAACCACAACAAACGCCGGGATTCTCCACGACTCCGAGAGTTACCAACGCTGTGGAAGCCGGCGAGGATGGTGAGAAATATGCCATTGTCACATGCACAATGGACATCAAAAGGCCAGATTATTGTCAGCCACTCAGAAATGTAACGTCGCCCTTACTAGAAAAAGCAAGTCATCTGATTAAAAAGGCGATTTGATGCAAGGTAAAAGGTCCTCTTTGTAGCCATGGACCACTCTGATGGTGCTAGCAAAGAAGAGCTAAAATATCCGTCGATTGTGCATCGATTATGAGAAGTTGAATGCCAAAAATAAGATAGAGGGATTTTCATCACTCCACACAAACGCTTCGTTGGACTGCCTGCATGTGTCTAAGTGGCTCTCTTCCCTAGATTTAAGATCAATTTACTAGCAAGTAAATTCGTGACAGCATTCGCAGTGCCAAATGCTGTTTGTGAAATTCAGACAATGCGCTTCCGACCCTATAACGCTTCGACCACCACCCAAGGTCTGATGCTGACAGCAATGAATGCAATCCGTAATCCACATTAATGGCGTTCTCGTCCATAGCAAAGATACCTGACAGCACAAAGCAAGGTTGCTACTAGTGTTTGATCACCTTAGACACGCAGGACTGACTTCAAAACCCAAATAAATGACGCTTCCCTAACGCTCTCCCACCTGTTGAAACGTGAAATCTGGTCAGATGGAATGGCGATCACGGAAGACCGTACAAAACTGGTGCAGACATGGCCAACACCAACAAATCAACTGGAGCTCCGCCGGTTCCATGTTCGAAAAATTGCTCGGACGTTTCGCTAGATATTTTGCTAGGATCGTCATTGCTCATTCCCATGCTGCTCTCCTCAAGTGCGATACCACTAGTACTGGCAAAGGACATGTAGGCAAAAGAGAGATAAAGTGAATTTAATTCACAAGAAAGGCATGCACAGATGGCGACAAGGTAGAATCTAAAGCTAGCAGGATTGTTGTCGTGGTCAGATCCAGCAAGACGATCCTGCATCTGATCTCCCACAACTCATTTATTCCGCATTGATTCCTAAGTTCCTCGATCTATGCCTAGGCATCACAGTTGATTTGAGTCGCCGAAGTGTTCTCGTCTACGCTGCTGACGAGTTGACTCCATAAAGTGAAGTGAGCTATGCATTGACAGGCTAAAGAGGCGAGCAAATTTTTTGCTTTATTCTGTTGCAGTAATGTCTACTGCCGTAAGCCGTCTAGTTGTCGCGACTACGGGTGGAAGCAAGAAATGCATATTCGCAAAGCCTGATGTAACGGCATGCCCAAAATCTGGCGCGCAACTTTGTTAAGCAATGCAAGAAGGGCGAAATTTCTCATTCTACCCATTTTAAAGGTGGAGGCAGAAGCATGTTTTGAGTTGCGTTAGGTACGTTCTAGGTTCACGAGAGCCAATGCATTTCCTGCTCTCCGTGCGCGAAAGTGCGTTCGTCTGTGAACAAACTAAACCATTATCAGTAAATGGATAGATCAGGAGATTGCTTATGATGCCTCTTACATCTTGTTTAATTATAATTGTAGTGGTGTTGATTGTGAAGTAGCATCAACTATTTCCACCTCTTGGTCTATGAGCTCACGGTGATTACGTCTTCGATAGCGGTCACCTCATTAGTGCTTAAGCGAAACGAAATTGCATTCGACACTAGACGTTGAACACATTGATGTGTGTGGTAATAAGATCCTAGCAGCCAAGTGCTCCAAAACGCAATGTTTACTTTTTGTCACTGCAAGGGCGATGCTGCTCTCCAAGCGTACATAACAGACCACATCCAATTTCCTTCCCACAACAGATTAGCAGTCTCATGTTCTTAGAGGATTTCAAAAGTCTAGCCACGTTTACACGTGTCAGAATTAGGCTGGTGGGCATTGGTGGCGCTGCAACGCAACAAAAGTCCTACATTAAGAGGCAAGTACGAGTTGGACAGTGGTGTGGAATTTTCCGACCTGTCGCCTCGGGAATGTTAGGAGTCATAACAGAAGGAGATTTTGGAGGGTTTGGGGAGGCACCATCGTCTCCAGGCCATGTTTACACAATTATACAGGGTAAGAAACGAACTTGTAGTAGAGCGAATCTGAAATCAAAGTACACCTTCCCCGAGACGATTTAGTCATGATGAAGCGTACGTCACGAGTGCAGTGATGCACCACCCAATCATGTCGATCTAAGGGCAGTTCGTGACCCATCCAATGTCAAATGTGCGACCAAGGAGAGTGGGTCTCGCCATCAACGACAAATCGTCGCTGTCGAGGTGTCCGACATTTGCGACAATGGGGCTTTTCCCACTTGAGTATCTCAATCCACACAGCCTCGTTGCTGGCGTTGTGATTACGCACAATGTTGTCCATATTCTCCGCACCGATCACGTCGACATGCCAGCGTCAGCCCATCTGTAACATTGTAATTCAGAGCATTTAGGCTGAGGGGTAGTCCAAGTTCGTTTCCTCTCCCCCATTCACCTCCGCATTTGGAATGCTGGACATCACTCGCGCAGTCGACAGCGAAGTCGGTAGACCCGGGCTAAGGTTCTGATTTCCGCCTAACATCTGCATGGAACATCTCCTTCCAATTATCCAATAATGTCTGACGACAAACTAGATACAAAACCCACAGCTATGCCATGTTCTGTAAGCTTAAGATGTGATCTGATTCACTGCCTGTTGTACACGCCGACAAGGGGACGAATCTCCAGGTTGTTTTCGTAAGGACAACCGCCAGAACTGACCACTTTAATAGACCCCAAATTGAGCAAATATTGGTAGGCTACCACACCACTTTCGACGGCTTGTCAATGAGGGGTTGGAACACAGCGATGTGCAGCAATCGACCTCAGCGTTATAAAGTGGTGGATGCCGATCAGTACGAAACGCTATTCAACAGAGGAATCAGTCGCTTCAAAAGAACTTTAGCAGTGCTAGAATAAACGATCATCGTTGAAGGATATTGTCAATGGTTAAGTCGGCAAAAACCGCGTGACTTACAAGGTGGTTGGAGGATGATACCAAATAGACCAACATTTGCACAAGTATTTCAATGCTCTGACCCTCACTAACGGCTATTAATCTATCTTAATACCGATGACGCACCCCTTTGAAAAAAAAATACGTCAAATGAGTGCAATCTAGACAATTACATTTGTAGGGCCCTAACTAATTGCAACAGAGCAAAATGCTATGCATAAGTTAATGAAAACGAACTTTGCAAAATGAGCGATTCTCCAAATATTACACTCAGAAAAGTACTGACTAGGATTCCAGACCCAAGCATCCAAAGTCTGGGCCACATATTTGCAAGTAACTGAGTAAGTGATGTGTAGCGCCCAAGACATCTCCCTTAGCAAAAGGAGACCTAATTTACAACACATGCATTTGATGAAGAGAAGGGATTAAGGCTACTGGCATGGCTCAGTGCCCATCTAGGCCGCGTGGTGGTGATGTGATCATCCAAGTGCCCACAGTTGGAACTGGGAGCCAAACAACAAAATACCACATGAAGCACTCCTGTAACTAATTCCAAGGATAGAGTAACATGATAAAGAAAAACGTCATCGGCCATTTCACTCGTCGCTCTATTTAGGCTTCAAACTGGATTTCTGCACAAACACACATTGTAAGATTGTGCTACTTCTAAACCAGCATTGAGCTTCCAAAACTGTGCATGGATGAATGATGCTCGACTCATCAACTAAAGATGCATCGTTACGACAAAGCATGCATTAGAGGCGTAGTGCTGGTGTGAGGTGCCATCAGCATACCCGGCATGCTATAACGCTGTACAGAGGTACACTAACTACCCTCTTCGGTGCCCACGCAATCAGGTCGAAGTGTTCTGTACACAATCAAGTTATTGCGCATTGGACTATAGTGAGGGGTATTTCACTGCTCCTTTACTGCTTTAATGTATATTTTGTTTGGCACAATTATAGTCCATTCGCTACCAATGCTTCGATTGCAAACTACCGGTAAGCACGGTGCTCAAAAGGTTTCGCTGATTGCACTAAAAGTTTGTCTGATTCTAAGAATCTTTTGTTTTGCCAGTGATTTATATATAAACGTATAATAGCACAGTTTAGGATTTGTTGTTATTTTGACGCTTTCGCTAAGCACTTTGATTGGGATTGTTGTGCTCTTTGCAATCAGACATTTTTGTGTTTTACAGGGTCGTGGCAGAACCTGCGTTTGTCGTATTATCTGCGAAGATGCCCGTCAAGTTGGTGACGTGTGATAATGTTGTCTTCGATGTGGATCTGGAGGTCGCCAGACAATCTGTCATGATTAGAGACATCTTGGAAGGTACATGCTCTTGTCTGCAATGGTCATCGTTTATTTGCAGAGATGTATATTTCCTGTTCTTTCCTTTCCGTTTTACGCTTAATTTAAGCCTCTTCCCTCTGCTCTAGTTGCTTACCTTACCTTCTCATTCCTCACATGCACTGCACATTTTACAAGAGTTGTACAGCTGTTGTTGTGAAGGCATGGCTTGAATGAATTACACTTCCTCATGTCCGTCGATCTGCCCCATGTCTGTTTCTTTGCGTCACTTCTTTAAGATTTAGTCACAAACGGTACTAAGCAAACAAATCACCCGTTTCCGATTGTTCCTCTGTTGATTTCGTTGGCAGATGTTGGACCTGAGGCTGCGGAGGATGATGAACCGATCCCTCTGCAATACGTAAATGCTGATATTTTGAGGAAGGTTCTCCAGTGGTGCACGCACCACAAAGATGATGCTCCTCAGGTGGACTGCAAATATTCTTGGGATGAAGAGTTTCTCCGGGTTGATCAGGGGACTCTGATTGAAATCCTTATGGCAGCTAATTACCTCGACATAGAGGACCTTCTTGATGCGTGTTGCAAAACCATCGCCAACATGATCAGAGGCAAGAAGTTGAAGGAGATTCGCAAGATATTCAATATTACGTCGTGAAGACACCATTGAGGGGAGAAGTAGGTAGCCTAGACGAGTTGATGTTGTCCATTCCAATTGCTTTCCTGCCAGATTGTTCGTGCCTGTCTTGCTGTGGTTAGTCAACAGCATTTTTACAATTACAGGTTCTCAAGGTGAATGAGCGGTGCAAGGAATATTGAATGCATGTGCGTTTCACGGCTTGCTGTCAGTATTATGTGTTTAGGTGCTGTTCTCGCTCAGGTCTGAAGTGTACTCCAATTGCTATTGTTGTTATTTCAAACAATTGTAATGACATTTGTGTGTCAAGTCTAGTCTAGTGTTAGTTGTTGGACAACACGAAAGTTGTTGCAGTTGATATGTAAGTATCTCCGATGGCCTACTGTGACTCGTAGAGGCTTGTCTGTTCGACACAATGAAATTTGCGCTTGTCCGCCTCACTAAGTTAAGCTCGGTTCCAAAGCTGTGGAGAGTAGGTGGTAGCGCTACCTACTGCTCGTTTAACAGTGCCTTCGTTTCAACCATGGGTTGTTCTAGGGCAATTCTTTGTTTCCATACCACCCTGCTCTTGGTCATGCAGTGGTACTACCAATGATAATCCACAATTTTCCCGTGGTGAGCGCGAGTGGCTTACAGTGACCCACTACGTGTGATGGTCAACGGACGTGGTAGATAAGTGTGAATTCTTTACCAAATCCACAAATTAGAACCGGCAACTGTCTACACGGAGCAACCTGAGGATGCGTCGTACACATCTGCATTTCCCTGTTGTTCATGCAAATGACGACAACCATGTCTTGCACTGGTACTGGTCGATGAGAATAAAATCAAAGCTGGGATGCCTAAAGCTCGAGATTGAGTCTGAAGAGGCGGGTGCTATGCCACCGGAACCTCGCAGCATTGTGTGTCAATGGATTAGTAGGCGCATATTCTACAGCAGTCGATTTCTAATTGCGAAATAGCTGCAGAAACTAGCTTGACTGCTTTATACACGCACCACTCCTGAATTGCAAACATTAAACTGAGGGAACATCGTGGCATTGTGCATAGCCTTTTTGAGGTTTGACGTCCAAATTCAAATGTGATTGGAGAAAATCTGCTTCACATTTCAGCTATTCCATTGTCTTGTCCAGCTTCGAATCCATGACCTCGAAATTTGGTAGTTAGCTCACCAGGCCCACACGAGGATAATTATCGCCACTGGGTGTGAGATCACGCAGATCTAAGGTCAGCCGAGTCATGCCACCCCTGTCACGAATCATTGCCACAACTCCTCCTCTAAAATTCGCAACGACTTGGCTACGGATTCACTCCACTGTAAACGGTAGTACTCTGACCTACCCCTTCAGGATGAAAACATTGGTACTAGCACCAGCCTTCGAATTCACTACAAAACTAGCTTACTACGTGACGGTCCTAACCGGTCAGCCGTGGTTTGTCAGCCACGTGAGCGAAAGTTGGCATACGTGACGTTTAGTCAGCGTAGGTTGTGTCAAGCTCTAGTTGAGACAATTTCGACACAAATCAGCCCCAGGTGGTGAGGACACATCAGCACCATTGCTAAGACAGCTCAGTCAACCACGCACTCATGCTCTAATTCGGTCACGTTGGTGCATTCTGACGCAAATCAAGTTCATGCAAATGTGAATGCCAGTTTGCTTGCTCTAATGGGCTTTCATGCAACATTTCAGCAAAGTTGAATTCACTACTTCTTACTGCCACCGTTTCGTGTTGCCCAAATTACACTTCGTTTGAGTCGGATTCACTCGTGTTGTGTTGAGCAGTAAGCCAAACCCACTCCTACCACAAAACATCGCTACACTTCAGCCGTTTATCAAAAGAGCAGAGAACAAACCGAGTCGAAAATGATGTGACGTACTTCCGATGTTACAGATGGCCCAAATCTGATCCCCAGAATAAGATATGGCACAACGCAGTCATGGAAGAAAATCAGAGTGCTAAATGATGCTGAAGGCGGGACAGCTTCATGGGTGGAAGGGGCGTGTAAGCACCACCGACTACTCAGCAAAAGGCATCGAAGGGACAACTGGCTGAGATGTTCAGCAAGAGCTGTCGAAAGTCAAAACCTCAAATGCACACTTGCACGAGAGTTAGTACGTGAGTCAGGAGAGGCACAGTGACTATCGCAATTCCATTCGCATCATATTGCGTTCACGCAATCGTTTTCCATTCATTTTGCCTAAAAATAACGTTTGAACTTGTGAATATCTTGATCAGTTCGTTTCACCGCTTTGAGAACATTGTAGCGTTTGGGAAATCCTACTGCAATTATAGGCAAGTTTGTAAATGTGATGTTTGTGCTGGTGAAATCGTTCGTGTTTTGGCTTACAGCCACGAGAACAGTGTTTGCGTTTGTGTTTGAGGAATCTCCTGACATTGGCTTTGGCGACATCGTTTGCGCTTTGCCTCACATTAGCGCGAGCATTGGCTGGTTTGTGGACAGTTTCGCGTTTTGGCCCACAGCTGCGTGTACAACTTGTGTCCGTTCCGAACCGTTGGAATTTTTCGCGTTTGCTCGAACACAGTTTATGCTTGTGAAACCGATTGCGAGTTGGCTCATATCTGTTTGAAAAATGTTTGTGCTTGTAAAATCCACTTCCTATCTGCTCACGTTAGCCAGAATTGGGTTATATTTAGAGCCCTTTTCAAATCGGTCCCCATATGCGGGAATAAAGTGTGCTGGTGGATCCGATTGCCTACCGGCCCAAACTAGCGATAATAATGCTTGGGTTGCGAAATCCATTGCGAACCCCCTCACACAAGTGCCTAAATTATGTTTTTGGTTTAAAAACCGTTTGCGATTTTGGAGCACAGCTGCAGGAATAAAGTACGTTTTCGCTTGCGAGTGGGATCATATTCGTTTAAAAAGCATTTACTTCTAACAAACTGGCTACATATCTGCTCGCGTTAGGCAAAATAATGTTTGTTGTTTTAGGTCGCTTTTGAATCGGCTCACCTATGCGCGAATAAGTGTTGGAGCATTCCAATGCCTGCAGGCACACATTACTAGTAAGCATGTTTGCGATAGCGGAACCCATTGCAAATAAACTTACAAATGCAAAAATGCCATTTAAAATGACGATTGTATGCGATTTGGAAAACAGTTTCAAGAATACAGACAGCATTGGCAACAACAACTTGCAGGTGGACAAATGCGGGAGAGAAAGATGTTTGAGATTATGTGAAGAGTGCAAGTGAATGAGATTTAGAAATGAATGCACACGAGCTAAAACCTCATCTAACCAGCTCACGAAAAAGTAGCAATAGTGGAATAGAAAGATAAATGAGCATTGTATTTGGAGATGTGGCTCACGTGTGAGCAGTGATGGGGAAGGGGGAGCTGAAGTGGAGCTTCATCTACAAAGATTTCAAACAAGTAATGCTAGTGATAAGAAAGTAAGAGAAGAAATAAAGAAATGGCATGAAAAATTGACTAATGTGAATCTGGTGATGTTGAAGTGAATAGAGGGGTTGAGCTGAACCTCACTCGACGTCGCTCACGTGAGTACGGTGATGGTGAATTGAGAGGAGGAATTAAGATTTGTCTTGCTCGATTTCAATCACGTGAGTCTAGTGATGGTGGAGTGAGTGGAGAAATTTAGATTTGCCTTCCCGACTTCACTCACGTTAATCTAGTGAAGGTGGAAGGAGACGCGAGACTGAGATTTGTCTTCCTCGATTTCAAGCACGTTAGTCTTGAGATGTGAGAGTGATAGCAGAAGCTGGGCTTTATTTTCCTCCACTTCATTCCCGAATGTCTGGTGATGGTGGAGTGAGAGGATAAATGCAGCATTACCTTCCTCGGTTTCGCTCACGTAAGTCAAATGACGTGAATTGAGTCATGAAATTGAGCCTCATCTTCATCGATTGGGTCGCGTTTGTGTAGCGATGGTGGCGTGATCGGAAAACTTCAGCTTTATCTTCCTCAATTTCGCTCACGTGCGTCTCGTAATGGAGGAGTGTGAGGATAAATTGAACTTGATGCAACTCTGAAGTGTAGCAAATAACCTTACTGCCAAATGCTCCTCCATCCGAAGGCCTTACCACACCGCAGAAAAGGAACCGACGTCTTCGCGTCAATTTCGTCCAGTAGGGAGGAATACGACATTTAAGCAGTGCATACCTGTCACTAGCAATTTTGCAGCGCAACAATAATGAGAAATTTGTGCAAGTGCAGAAATATCGAACATAAAAGGCGGATCATTGAAGATGGCAACATACTCCCTAAAAATAAGTGAGCAAACTACACTCTGTCAAAGCAAAGTAATAAGTGGATGTGCGACCACAGACGCTATAATCCAAGTAATCCTAAATTATGGAAATATACTCATTGCGAGCTGTAGCTCTCCGATTGCCATTTAGCATCTTCGGTCCTCAAAATCTAATGTCAATGGTTTGGTGTGATTTTAGGGCAGTACGTGGATCAGGCTGCAGAAAATGCATTTAGGCACAAAGAACGCCGTTGAAGTGATTACTATCGAATCATTGCTGTCCTTCAAGTATGTCAAACTCTCTCGTGCATTCACGTCGGCCACAGTGATGCCAACACGATCTTAAGCACAGAGATCTCGTGTTAATCATGATCTCCTTCCTACCAGCTGTTCTTTTGAGAACTGAGTTGGATCCACTTCGCGATGTGCACTAGCCCATGATGACAACAGTCCCACCAGATTAACTTGCCTAGACACGATAGGCAGCTGAAGAGACTTGCATAAGGCATAACAGTCGCATCTGTACTAGAGTGGATGCATAAATAGAAACGGTTGACTTTCAATAGATGACCGGTAAACCCACAGCTTGATATTTAGCACTAAACTTAGTGGCCAGAATGGTGACCATATGTAAATGCTGTGCGGCATTCATGGATTTCAGCGCGTGTGGAAGTGTGATATCCAACATGCCCACATCATCGCCACGAGGGCTGCCCCAAAACTGTGCGCCATTGAGGAAACACTTTCCATCTATTGTTAGTAACTCACTAATTATGCAGTCCTGCTTCATAGCTGCATCCTACAAAGAAGGATTTCACAGGCACAGTCTTGCTTATTCGCCCATGTGTTGATGAATGCGACACACATTACAAGCCTTCGTCATCTTGCATTGTAAATCGTTAGATATCTCACAAATGAATTCGAAGTCGTGCAAATGTTTCATTTCACAATCGTCTTCAAAATCAATGTGGATGTAACAGCGCGTCAATAACTTACCAAGAAAATCTCCGAGTTGTTTCTTCATGGGGTCCAATGGGTTCGACACCTTTCGATCGATTCGCGGTCCCCATGGCTTGGGGATGTTTGCGCCTTTGCAACATTGAGTTGAGCATACAATGTCACTGTGCCGGGTAATCAATCTCGTCCACACTTTATTTTGAATCGAAACTCTAGCTCTGTTGGCAGTGGGCCTCAATCCGCCGTTTTCGAATAGAAACCCTAGTGCACCATTTGGCCAGAACTCAAAATACGCTAGTCGATGCGACATGCTATTTTATGCATTGCAAAAGAGCGAATTGTACAACTCCCATTGTCACGCAGCTGGCGCATATCTGGCATGAAAATGAGGCATTGAGCACGTACTCGGGCAGTAGGCAACAAAGACAAGCACTGCAACTATTCTCGTCATTTTACCCTTTAACGGCTAGCCAGGTAGTTTGTGTGCATTTATGAAGCCTACAGTTGGGCTGAGGGACGTTGACTGATTAGCTTGTTTGTGTCGCGCTCCAGACTGCTAGCAGGAGAGCTATCAGTATCAAAGGACCAACTGCTGTTGGTCTTGTTGGTTAGTGGACCTGAATTGCGTGTTAAAGGCAAAGTTACTCTTAAATATTTAGCTATATTAATTTCATTTTCTTTCTTAAGAATATATGCGCGTTTTTAAAATCACGAATCAGATTATTGCTATTCTTGCATGCACAGACAGAGTGGAAGATCTCCAACGAAGAAGTGTCTTTGGATTTGCTGATGAACCGCGATCGCGCTACGTCCCTCTTCATTTATCAAGTACATTCCCTTTTTGCTGCTTGATGACACTCAGTGTACGCCTATCTTCTTGCAGGTGCGTTCCGAGTTCTGCAACCTTAAAGATGCTAAGATCATTGGCGTACTAGTGAGCAGCACCTTTGCATTTGAACGGCAATGAGAATGCATCTAGTGAAGCTTTGTTGCCAACGCGAAAGCGCAAAGGCTAGTAGCACTAATGGCAAAGCTTAAACAAATTGCTTTGCAAAGCGATGTTGGCGATGCATTTTTAAATGCCAGCTTTGAAGTAAAGTCAATAGACTCATATGAGTATAAACAAATGGGCCTGAACGAAAAGATGACATTCATTGCTGACTCAACGTCTAATGCTTTGCTATAAAACATGAATTCCCAGAAGTTCCGTGAGCGCTGCAATGGAACAATCTTCTATGAGGCAGTTCTGATTGTGGAACCACAACCCTCCTTGATTGCTTTACCAAGTTGATCAGTAAATGCCAAACTGTGCCTACATTACTTAAGGAGTTATTGAGAACAAAGTCAAAAGCATTTGCGTTTAAATCTGCTTTTGTTAATGCCAAATGATTTCAGGTCAATTGCGGATGCTTAATTGAGGGAAACGATCACATTTTGGGTGTAAATACCTGCCCAGTCGCCCATCATCATCAGTCATGCAGAGGATCAAAATGCATAACAGCATCATGAAATCGGAAGGCAAGTGTAACAGCTACTACAAATGCTTGCTTCTGTTCATTTCAGCTGTGGCTGTTTAAACTAAATTTGCTCAGTCCACCTCCCACCAACTTTGGTGAACATGTAGAGCTTGTTTTCTTCCCTCGTGCCATGGGAGTTGCATTTAATGGCCTCATCTGTTTCGCCTCATCTCATTTTAGCGAAACATGCCAACCAAATGATATTTTGACGTACCCAAGTCTCGAGAGTAGCGAAGGAATAAATTGCTTTTGGAAAAGGCATCGTCCATTTTCTAAGATGATCACGGATGGAAAGGAGGATTAAAATAATAACAAAACGAGGCCGGCCTTGTGCCTTTTGGGGTGGGATGGCAACGAGGTTGGTGAGGAGAGCTGTGCGTTAACACGCATCACTTGACAGAATCAAGTTAATGCTTATGCAAACGATTGCAAATCGGCTTTTATTAGGGGAAAGATTGTTTTAATTTGAGCAATTGTTGGCGATTCGATTCACTTCAGCGACTATGTAGCTTGTGTCATTGAATTCGTTTACATAATTCCTGTGCTGAAATTAGTGATCTAAACTTAATTCAATTTGTCCTCCATGTTGGAGGCAACCTTGTTTTGTATCACGACATCCCAAGCTGGTGACTCAGTTGACAGTCATTCACTTGCCTTGGTTTCGGCACTGAGCAGGCATGTACCTCAGGTGCTTGATGATCATCTGCATGGCATCTTTGGTGTGTAGGGCTGCAGTCTCCAAGACGTGCTCACATGCACGTTCACAATGCTTAGCAGTATCAGATTTCTCTTGTAGAGATGCATCATTTTACCACAACATACAACTGAAATGGGTAGCCATATCGCAAGCATTGCGCCAGAGATTGAGAGCAGAGTAGATGCTCTCACCGTGTCTCTCCTGTTCAACTACTCATCTAAAAGACAGACTGAACTGCAGCATGCTACAAGCCACTTCAATACTGGAAGGATTGCCAACCGACGCATGACAACCAACCGCGCAGGAATAAGGCAACCTCTGCTTTACAAGTTCGCAATCCAGATTCTCAACATGGCACAAATGCATGTTTACAATGGTCGTGGTAAGTTCACCATTATGCCAATGCGGAGGACTACATCAGAATCGGCCTCGACTAGTGCAAGTCACATTTTGAGATTGTACGTGATTCTGCAATCAAAATACTACTCACTTGTGTGCATCGCAATTCCGTACTAATTCCTAGATCCTTGAGCCAATTGCGAGCAAACACAACTGCGACGTAGGTGGAGAATCTCGTGTCGCTTAGCGGGAATCACTATGTTTCAAGCTCTAAAGCCATCATACTCGGTGCCCTACTGCGAGACCTCAGTCGAGCTCCTGCCATTGCGTTCCTCATCTCTACTCCAGATCAGGATTGGGAGGAAAAGTGCGAATATTGTATGTTGCCTTGACGTAGTTGTGACAGGTGCATATATCCATTTCCTACCTGAGTGCGCCTTCGAGTACTGGGGTCGAGGATTCGTGGTTAGACTCTCAAACAACTATCTCTTTATGCTAGTCAGCGTGGGTTGCTGATCGAAGGTGATCAATGCGCCTAAGGCCAGAAGGAATAGATACTAGTTCGAGGGTCGTTGTTGCATTTGGCCGTACGAAACCGTGGCGTAGCCTACGAACTGTGCTCCTTGTCTCCAAGCTCAACTAAAGAGCAGTAATGCAAGTTATTCACAGATCTTTGGACAGTCGCGATCAAATAAGGCTAGTCAGAGAGTAAGTAGTTACTTGTCAAGTGCAGTATGCAGGATGGCCGATAAAATAAATATTTGCCGCCTTTCGATAGCTCTAAATAAGTCGTGGGGATAGGCGCAGGTTCGAGGTTTATATTACCTGTGTGTTGAAGACACACTACTTCTTGTTAAAATTGACTAATACCTTGTTTGATGGAATCGAATATGCAGACATGCTTGCTCAAACCATTATCATCGGCACATACACTCAATGGTCAGTTTCGGTGTCCTCCAAATACAGCTCTATCAGTGGTAAATGTAGAGCTACTAAATGCTTTTGTTCAACAGGAAGAATTTAGAAGGACACGTATTGTTGCAACATCACTAACCCATGCGATGCTCAGTCCCCTTTTCTGCACCATCAACTTCGGCATAGAACAATGTGGTGCAATGTCATCGCTACTGAATTATGCCTAGTAGCAGTTGGTTCGGCATTACCTGATACAAGGTTGCAAACAGGCAAAGACCAAAAAAGGGGACGATAAGGCATCCAACTCACACTAATGGTCTGATTTTACAAAGAGTCACTTTTGCTAGCCCGCAACATGCTAGGGTCTTTAAGGCACTACATTGGAAGTTCTGGTGAAGGCAGTGGCTAGAACGTGAAACGCAATGTGGTGAGGAGTGACATCGTCCAACCACTCTCGCAAAGCCACGAGAACCTAATTGACATTTCCGCGTAATGGATCGGATGTTAGAAGCTGCACTAGAGTTAAGGGTATGCATCCCAGCTTCAAATCACTGTCCTTTGTGCACCACGCATTTTCGCTCCGCCTGATCTGCAGTCACCGTCAACCTCAGGAGAAATCACGCCTCGGAGGGGTGAATAATAAGCCATTACTAGGTATCATGCCTTGTAAAAGAGGTAACAACTTTAGTGCTAAAGCCAAGCTGATCCCCAAGTTGATACTTCACACTGGCTCGGAGTGGCAGCAGCTCTCCCTCGTGCTCTCCCGAAACAACTTCAGTGGCTGAAGATGGGGAGAGTGCACGCAAATGACTTTGTCGAACGGACCAGGAGTCGTGCAGACGCATCGCCTCCCCACTGTGTGGTTGATGGCATGCAGATATGACGTTCACTGACTTCGCCTACCACTGACATGTTATCAAGGAGAAAACCATTACGTGGAGTCCGTGTTGCCCCTTCCGTGAGAGGCAGAACTTCTCTGCGCTCGTTGCTCAATGAAGTACGCTTGCGTACCACTACTTCTCGTGACATCCGCAATGGAGGAGAGTCGTACAGAAGGGTTGGATGGGCTGAGTGGGCATGTGATTACCACTTGGTCTACAGCACCTCATAGGTGTGAGCAAAATGCCTTGCTCCTACTACATGCACACGCACACAGTTGCCTGCTGCTACCCAACTAGAAGATTTCGTCACAGATACTGGTCCGCGCAACGCATGCAAGTGAAATAAAAAAAGGGCTGCTACGGGTAGCCGCACAATGAACTAGGTGGAGCCAGACAGTGGTTGTGGAAGTCAGACTGCGTAGGCGTGCGATGACATAGTTTGACTTTGCAACTTCGGCCCTTCACTGGTGGACCCCATGTCACACAGTCCTGTCCCCACACACACACGGTCACCTAAACTGCACCATTTCTAATTCCCTTCATTCGCTCGCAGAAGGCTATTGCAATGTTTGCCTTGCTGTCTTACCAGCCACTTTGCCTACTGGCGGCGCCTCTAAGCAAGATCACTTTGGATTCGTTTGCCTCGGTAATTAAAACCAATCCCTCAGCACACGGTGGAGCATGGCATGGCAACACGTGATGTGCACGCGTGATGCACACAGATCATGCAATAAATAGCTACAATGGAATTAGCTGCGCCTGTGTGCACTGACCGTGACAGTGATTAAGGCATGTCATTTGCACAGCTCACACACGATCACTCACACCACACGGTTACGCATGGTATTAGAAAGACGAAGTCACACTGTGTGGTATCATGCGCCATGGATTTCACACATTCACAGACTTATAGGCTTGTGCCAGATGCCCATCCAGGCAATGAGGTCATAAAATTTGTACTGAGTCTCGTGGGTGACATCACGCGATATTGGGTGAAGTACACGTGGTGGAAGAAAACGCATAAATTGTGGAGGAAGATGGCCGCATTGCAGAAGGCAAAGGCGATCAATTTAGCACATGTGCACCTTGGATTTGCCAAACCTAGTAGCATTTGTTTGGCTTAACTCAAACGACTTCCACTTGTCTGCTTAGTGTTGACATAGAACCAGGTTTCGTCCGGACAATGCACCACTCGTCCTTCGATGCTAACTGAGGATTTCATACACTTTGCTTCAAAATCTAAAGCATGACACACGACAATTTCTGGTCGGATCACTCCCTGAAGTGGCTTTGTAATTTGCAGACACATACTAACCCCCAATCCTTCTTCTCTCCACCGTCTTTGAACACCGCACACAATGCGGTGCTCTAGTCACGTCATTCCTGAATGCGCAGCAATTGTGTGAGTAGATAGATGTGAAGTGTGTCAGTAACTGCACCACTGGTAAGGTCGTGCCAATCAACACATTGTGAGCAAGCAGGAGCGATCGAGCCTCACTGCACATTCGTTGAGTCAGTTGCCCGGCCGACGGAAGCGCACTCGCACCCGAATTGCCCACTCTGGTTGAGCCCACGTTGTCGCCACTCAAGTTGTCGTTCTCCCCTCTTAGATTTGCGCACGTGCGCGCTCGCCCGACTAAAAACGATCTCGGCAGACCGATGCCCAAACGTTGGTGCGCTCACACTCTTCACTTGCATACCTCGTCTCCACCAAACCTAGTGCAAATTGCATCGACAGAATGAGGTGAGTTGAGGCGCTTCAATTGAAGGCGCTGATGTAATGACCTCTGAGTAATGCCTGTGCTGTGCCAACTGATCATGCAATGCTTTGTGAAATCTCTGGTTTAGTTATGAGCTCACACGTGTTGGCCATAGTGGCTACAGATCCTTGTTGAACATAAGGCTTTATCATTGACGAAACCTTCGAGTCGCTTGCGCGACTAGTGTGCTTCTATCGTTTCGTCTCTGTTGCAACATGAGGGTCTAAATTTGGGTTGCCGCCTGCACAAGTTGTCTAATGGTGTTAATTGAAACAAAGTCACCTAATAAGAGACCACTCACTGTCGTCCATGCTGCACCTCAACTTTCTCTTTCAATGCCGCGCATTCCCGACTTTGCTCTCTTTCTAGCGACCTGGTTTTCTGTTCCAAGTATGGTTATCTGGTGCAACCACCAGCAGCTTAAACAAAGTGTAGATCAGCCGAGCAGAATTATCGTCAGTACTGTGCAAACGCGCCAAGATTGACTCACCTCGCTTCTCCACTGCAGTCCATCTTTTCACTTGCACGCGCTGCCACAATGACATGTGTAATATGCGAGAGATCTGCCACACCCTTCTGGCACTGAATATGTCCAGTTGAATTGGAATGGAGTTGAGCGCTAGAAGTTGAAAGCTGGAGTGGCCCACCACCATCTCACCAATATGCTAGCTAAGAAGTCTACCAGAGATGGAAACATGGACTGTGAATACCTGCAATGGAACGTAATATTTACATTTTCCACCGAGTCAGCGATCATTCAACAACGAGTTTGTAGCAACTGTGCTTGACATCTGTGCATATGCTACCACAGAGTAACATAGAAGCTGCATTTGTTTTGGTCGGGAAATCTCTATATTTAGCATGGATTTTTCATTATTTGCAGCGAATAGCAACCTAATTCTATGTGATACCAGATCGGGTTGCAAAGCTGCAAATTTTTTCCGAATTTCACTCATTGCCGTCTGTCAGAGATGCTTCTGGTTTCACAATGGTAAACAAACCACTTACACTTCGCAATTCTGTCTTCAGCAGTCGTGCGTTCTAAGGAATTCTACGGCCGATAAATGGGTGCTCTACTGCATTTATCTAGCATCCTACAAGCGCATTTTTACAGGACTTTCGGGAACATGGACCGAACCGTATTCGCCTTATCCCTCTCATTATGCTTACCATACCATAAGCAGCAATAATGACAAGGTTTTGCCAACCTGTCTCTAACGCCTTAAGTAAAACTTAATAATTTTAAAAGCAAGTTTCTCTAAAGTGCTAATAAGTGCTTTTAACAGCATAACGGCCATCTAATACGTTTTACCACTGTGCATCAGAGCCACCTACAAGAAGCTGATTGTCAGATGCTTTTGCGTAAATTCACCATAATCCTTTTGCAAAAACCTTTGCAATTGTTGTGCAAAAATGGTGGGTGCTTGTGTGAGTAATACTAAGGCTTCTCCACTACTCACCTGCAGCTGTGGCCCCACCAAATCTGCCAACCGTCTTGGTGATACTTACAGGTGAGATGCATGCAGCTGTACGCAAGTTACCAAATCACATCGTGTTGTCTGCTATCACTGTTCTCATTTTATAGACTTCACTACATTTTCGTATCCCATCTTTCTAAGTTGCCATCCTTCTCCCATTTCTCGCATTCACTAGGTGACCTTCGGAACTAGATCATCTTCCAAAGTGAAGTCTGCAGAACTGCAGTTAAGAGCCTCTAGTTAAAGTAAAGTGTGCATCTGCATCGCTTCGCATAAACCTCATTAGTTTGTGCAGATTGCCGTTTCTTTCAGAATTGTACACCATGTGGTGCATGCGCAGCCAGTGCGAGATCGTAATTAGCCGACGGACACTGAGAAGAGGCATTAGTTACCTCCACACTCAACAGCCAAACTGAACTGAATTGTCTAGCATAAAATGCAGCCCGTTCGAGGAGTATTCGTTCCGCGCCATTTGCGTTGTCAACGCAGAAACCCAGCGTTGCTGAGTATAGTCGCTCATAACGGACTACTTAGCTTTGTCCTTTCACTTTGAACTTCATTCATACCAAATAATATTCTTAATTATGAGTTTAACCATTATAACTATCCATAATGCCAAAATCTTCAGCATAGCACACAACTTTGCCGAACTAATTTGTAAACTTGTCGACAAAAATGCACAAAGTTTTGGGGAAATATGATCGACACAGGACATGCTGAAGTAAATAGAAGTCAACAAAAATGCTTGGCATAGATATTACAGCCATAAATGATGATGCTCAATTATTTAAATAAGTTTGCTTATCCACAAATTCCGCTTTGACTAATTTATAGTAATTGTTGAACTATAGCAAAGCATGAAACCGAATTCGGCATACGAAAATTGAATGCTGCTTGTTTATGTATACTTACCGATATGTTTCTACAAACTCCACTTATTGAAAGATCAGAAAATTTCTTATGGAATGTTGAATACACTGCTAAAGTTCAGTTCAGTGTGCATTTTTACATTTGCACCCAAATGTGTAGAGCTCAATTCCATTATATTAAAGTAGCCGGATATCACTTGCTTATTCTGCCAACAATATGCACAACGATGTTCATCGGTGATCTAGAGGAATTCAAAGCCAACACACGCCAATTTTTCCACTACTGCGTTTACCCCCTGGCTCCATACCTTGGACTGATTTTTCGGTTAAGCAAACACCTAATGTAGCGCAATCGCATTTGATTAGCAAACAATACATATTTCCTCCTTGGGGGTCTTTAATTCTACCAATACATGCAGGAATGACAATCAACCTGATTCATGACCTCCGAAATGTGCACACATATTTCTGAGAAAAGTGATAACATTTTGAAGAACCTCTGTCTATAACATGCCGCTCAAGGCCACTCATCGATGGGGCCAACAGCAGTTGGTCCTTTTGATACAGACAGCTCTCCTACTCTCAATCTGGAGCGCAATCTTAACAAGCCAATTAATCAACGTTATACGGCCTTACTAAGGGCTATATAAATGCACGCAGTCTACTTGGCAAGCTGTCAAATTGTACGATGATAAGAATTATTGCAGTTCTTACTTTTGTTGCACACTGCTCAGGTACGTGCTCACTGCTTCATTTTTATGCTGCTTTTTTTCCCGATCGCGCCATAATAAGACTTATAAAGTGTGCTTCTATACAAGGTATAAAATAGCAAGTTGCATTAGTTGGCATGTTTTAATAATCAGCAAAATGATGTGCTAGGAATCCTATCTATAATCAGGGCTCCAATGTCCACTAACAGCACAGCTAAATTTTAGATCTAAAATAAAATTTAACCATGCTTAATTCCTCAGTATATTGAGACATAAAACTGACTTAATGTTCTAAAGGCGTAAACCCTCTCGAGTTATGGGGATCGCGAGTAGTTGGGAAGGAGTCGGGACCATCAGACACCATGATTTACAGGCATCGTAATACATTGGTAAGCTTTGACGCAATGATTTATGTACACGTAATTCTGCTGATATATTTGAAATGAGACATTTGCTCGCTTTCCTATCCACCGTGAGATATATCAAACGTTTCACAATATTAGGCACTAAAAGCCTGTGGTCTATCATATTCGTCAATGCATGGGTGTATAAGGAAGGCTGTGCTTGTGAAATCTCTCTTTCTAGGGCGTATATATCAGGCGAGGCCCAATACTCACTGCATTGACAACTAAAGATGGCGTGTGTTTCGTCAACGGTTCCGTGTATTGGGGCAGCCCTTGTGGCATGACTAAAAGTATGTTGGATTTTCTTCATCTACGTGTGTTGGAATTTAGGGAAGCCCCAAAGCGCTTACATACAGCCAGTACTCATGGCCACTAAGTTTAGTGTTAAGTATCAAAGCATAAAATAACCAACCACTTTTCTTTTATGCATCGGAGACATTATTGATGAGACCTTTACGCCTCCCAAATATCTATTTAACTGTTCACTGCACCTCACAAAACGTTATATGGTAGGCAATCCACTCTGGAGAAATGGAATCGGCATCATCATAGACTAGTGCGTATAGCGACGTGTATCCCACTTAGTTCTCAAAAGAGCAGCATTTAATAAGAGGACTATGATCATCACGGAAACTATACGCTTTAGATTGGGCTTTCATCACTGTGGACAACGTGACTGCACAAGACAATTTGGTAACGTTTGAGGAAAGCGATGATTCAATAACATTCACCTCGACAACGTTCTTTGTGCCGAAATGCAATTTCTCGCAGCCTGATGAAGGTATTGTTTCATAATCGTACCAAACTATTTAAGTTAGATGTTGAAGACGGAAATTAAAATAAAAATGAATGAAATGCAGCTCCAACTCAATGTATTTCCATAATTTTGGGTCACTTAGAATGTGGAGCCTGTGGCCAAACCGTTTATTTACTTTTTCGTCCTGATAGAAAATGCCTATTTTACTTATTTTTAAGGTATAAATTGACATTAATAACGATCGAACTCTTGCATTTAAGATTTTAGCAATTGTACCGATTTCTTATGGATGCGCTACGAAAACTGTTGATGCCACGTTCACTCTAGTTAGTTGAGCCACTTTCTTCCATAACAGATGAGGTTGACGTGAATACATCGTTTCCCCTCTCACGGTTTGTTAAGGGCTGGAAGACATTTGAAGTTAACTTTGCCGTTCGAGGAGTAAACAGCAGCTCACTGGTAAGCACGGTTTATTTTTGATTCCACAGATTAGAGGCTGATAATCCACATGAAGGCTGTATTCGTCATTCTTTTGCCTAATACGGAGTAGCAGTTAGTGGAGAGTAGCCAACATGACATGACATCGGACCATCAGTACATTATGCATGTGTACATGTTTAAACTAGGTCATATTTGCTATCAACGGAGCACTTCGTTGCGCTTGGCAAGGAACAAGGCTTATTACAAAGCGCGGTCGCTTTTGTGGTGAGTCAAATGAATTTCGAACTGCAATAATCATCTTGTGCGTCTCAGCCTAAACTTGGCCAGCACGCAGATGATTTAAGTGCCTTCATATATCAAACTTTCCTTAGGTGGTAATGGATGGTTTGGTCTCCAACGCTACTAACTGAGTTAGTGCCCGAAGGTTAGACCAGTCATGTCCCGTCGCAGTTTCCCCTCAGGATTGATTCACAGCACCTTTTTCTTGCTAATTGCTTAGCTTCTCCAAAAACTTCTATTCATTGTGCATCTATTTTAGTCAATTTGGTGAGAGACATGAAGTCGGATTTGCGAATATTTTACGGAGTTTTTACAAGGAAAACGAGAGCACCCCGTGAAAGCCTTGCTTTCTTTGGCCACACGACGGTCGTGATTGTATCCATCGACTTCACACGAAATGGTGCGTTAGGCAAATTATCTTCGAGGGTTGCATAGATGTTTTACCAAGCATTCTAACTTAATTTGCTCTTAAAAAATTGGCATGAGTGAGTCTTCAGAAAGCTTTCTAAACATCACTATCTTTAGGAACATCACCGGAAGTGGAAGACTGCAAACGTGAGTTGACGAATTGACTAGTTTTTGCACCTAGGGTACAGCTGATTGGTTTTTCGAGTTCCTAATGCGGCTATCCTCGTTAAAATGGAATGGCAAAGCTCTATTAAACCTGATTGGACACCGTTTTAAAAACCACTGGCAGGTACCTATAAAACTTTTCAAGACATGCTGTTTTAAATCCATAGAGCAAAATTCCTTCTTCATAGCTGTGCAACCATACCGCAATTGCTCTTTTATTTAATAGATTGACATCAGGCTTAAATTTTCCTTGTTTCCATCCTGCAAATTCTTTAACGACTTTTCGTTTGCCAGTAAGGTTCCTTGTCATATTTTGGAGATGAGTCAAAATTTGCTTGTGTTTAGTGGAAAAAACTTTAAGGCATATCATTTTATCTGGGCCAAACATCTTGCATAAAATGTGCACCTTTACAAATGCAAAGCAATAGACTTACTTCTCGCAATTTTTGCTTTGTGAAGCTTACTCATTGCGTCAGCATTCTTTGCAGCGAGATATGCTACTTTCTTTTGGTGTGTTAAAAGGAAAGCATGTACGAGCTCTGGAAACAAGGTTTCTTTTCAGAAGCCAATTCTTCCACTTTCTGTGGTTTCTTGCTTTCAAATGATTTATTTCCACTTTAGGTTTCGGTGTGTTACCTCCGAAAACAAAACGCCCACGAAAGTAAGTGTTCGGAAGATCAAATGAAGACAATATACGGAGTTGAATGCAATCCGGTTTTCCAAGTCTATTAGCTATTGTGTCACGCATAATGTATTTCATTTTCACAACTTGGACCAAGGACTTGACTTTTAAATGATTATTGCAATGTGAATGCTTTTGAATTGATGTTGCGCATAAATCCTCACAAGTAAATAGAATCGCACCTAACTGCATTGGTTTTGCAATATGAAAAGGGAAGAAAGTTTCAAGCCTTGCAAAACAATTCGACTCAAAAGACATATCCATGCATAGTTCAACGTTTCCCTCTGAGAGTAAGTGGGTAGCATTTCGAGACGTTTTACCATATGTATCAAACCGTCCTGAAGGAATGAAGGAGTCAGCAGAAATAATTTGCCTTTGAGGTATACGTATGTGCAAGTGTCTGCTGGCTGGATTGTAGAGCCTTTGAGCATGGTTATATTGTAGCATTGCTGTGCTTATTCCACCTACTTCATCATTCACAGGCTGGAACCATTGCAACAAGATCTAGGTCAGAGCAGAAACCTATGCACCAGTAAGATTCAAATAGGAATAGTGTAATCCTCTGGCTAAAACAGTCCCGAACACCTGTCTTCTAAAAAGGCCTTTCAGTAGTGTGATGGTTGTTGCATGCTGCACTTAAGATTAATGACCGCGTTCCTCAGCAGCAAGCAAATCCCATAGATCAGGCACAATGCTCGCAGTATTGTTGGCCCATTTAGCAACTCATGTAACGTTGCACTCTGTAATTACGATTTAGCACACGGAAAAAACAGTCATCGAAATGCGGTTTTGTACTGCTTAGCTGAAATGATCAATGCAATTAATAAAAGTCACTTTATATAGACTTAAAGACGAGTGGTTTGACATTTTACCGTCCAAAACGAAATTCGTTTATTTTGTTTTCAAAACGAAGATTGTGGCTAAATTAAAGCAGAATTATACAGGCTTTCGAGGGTTATTTTTGTGACAGCAATTCAAAATCCGTTAGAGTTCAAGGAAAACGGATATTACTAGCACCATCTGCACACTAAGCGCAATTGTATCAATGGGAAGTGTTTGCGTCAAGTTACAAAAGGGTAGTAGTAATAAAAGAGGAGAATATTAAAGGTTGCGGATTATAATAATATTAACGTATTTTTGGCGCTAATGTGACCTCTCAACAAAATTCAGTAGTTTATGTAAAGAACGCAAAGCCCCTTACTTGGTGTCTTATAAAACGCCAGCGTCATAACCCGAGCTGATTTGATGTTTTGTTCCTTTAAATGCGGAGATATCCCGATCTAAACAGATAGAACCGCCATGCCACTCTGCAGCGACAGTCGGGTTTGATGCTAATACATGCACAGATGTCAAGCACAGTTGCTACAAACTCATTGTTAAATGGTTGCTGACTCAGTGGAAAATGTAAATATTATGTTCCATTGCAGGTATTCACAGTCCACGTTTCCATCTCTGGTAGACTTCTTAGCTAGCATATTGGTGAGATGGTGGTGGGCCACTCCAGCTTTCAACTTCTAGCGCTCAACTCCATTCCAATTCAACTGGACATATTCAGTGCCAGAAGGGTGTGGCAGATCTCTCGCATATTACACATGTCATTGTGGCAGCGCGTGCAAGTGAAAAGATGGACTGCAGTGGAGAAGCGAGGTGAGTCAATCTTGGCGCGTTTGCACAGTACTGACGATAATTCTGCTCGGCTGATCTACACTTTGTTTAAGCTGCTGGTGGTTGCACCAGATAACCATACTTGGAACAGAAAACCAGGTCGCTAGAAAGAGAGCAAAGTCGGGAATGCGCGGCATTGAAAGAGAAAGTTGAGGTGCAGCATGGACGACAGTGAGTGGTCTCTTATTAGGTGACTTTGTTTCAATTAACACCATTAGACAACTTGTGCAGGCGGCAACCCAAATTTAGACCCTCATGTTGCAACAGAGACGAAACGACAGAAGCACACTAGTCGCGCAAGCGACTCGAAGGTTTCGTCAATGATAAAGCCTTATGTTCAACAAGGATCTGTAGCCACTATGGCCAACACGTGTGAGCTCATAACTAAACCAGAGATTTCACAAAGCATTGCATGATCAGTTGGCACAGCACAGGCATTACTCAGAGGTCATTACATCAGCGCCTTCAATTGAAGCGCCTCAACTCACCTCATTCTGTCGATGCAATTTGCACTAGGTTTGGTGGAGACGAGGTATGCAAGTGAAGAGTGTGAGCGCACCAACGTTTGGGCATCGGTCTGCCGAGATCGTTTTTAGTCGGGCGAGCGCGCACGTGCGCAAATCTAAGAGGGGAGAACGACAACTTGAGTGGCGACAACGTGGGCTCAACCAGAGTGGGCAATTCGGGTGCGAGTGCGCTTCCGTCGGCCGGGCAACTGACTCAACGAATGTGCAGTGAGGCTCGATCGCTCCTGCTTGCTCACAATGTGTTGATTGGCACGACCTTACCAGTGGTGCAGTTACTGACACACTTCACATCTATCTACTCACACAATTGCTGCGCATTCAGGAATGACGTGACTAGAGCACCGCATTGTGTGCGGTGTTCAAAGACGGTGGAGAGAAGAAGGATTGGGGGTTAGTATGTGTCTGCAAATTACAAAGCCACTTCTGGGAGTGATCCGACCAGAAATTGTCGTGTGTCATGCTTTAGATTTTGAAGCAAAGTGTATGAAATCCTCAGTTAGCATCGAAGGACGAGTGGTGCATTGTCCGGACGAAACCTGGTTCTATGTCAACACTAAGCAGACAAGTGGAAGTCGTTTGAGTTAAGCCAAACAAATGCTACTAGGTTTGGCGAATCCAAGGTGCGCATGTGCTAAATTGATCGCCTTTACCTTCTGCAATGCAGCCATTTTCCTCCATGATTTATGCGTTCTCTTCCACCCCGTGTACTTCGCCCAAGATCGCGTGACGATGCACACAAACTTCGTAAATTTCTTTCAATTTGTGAATGTGCGAAATCCATGGCGCATGGTGCCACACAGCGTGACTTCGCCTTTCTAATACAATGCTCGGCCGTGTGGTTTGAGTGATCGTGTATGAGCTGTACAAATGACAGGTGCCGAAAGCTGTAGCATGCCTTAATCACTCTCACGGTCAGTGCACACAGATGCAGCTGATTCCATTGTAGCTATTTATTGCATGGTCTGTGTGCATCACGCTTGCACATCACATGTTGCCATGCCATGCTCCACCGTGTGCTGAGGGATTGGTTTTAATCACCAAGGCAAATGAATCCAATGTGATCTTGCTCCAAGACGCCACCAGTACGCAAAGTGGTTGGTGGAACAGCAAGGCAAACATTGCAATAGCCTTCTGCGAGCGAATGAAGGGAATTAGAATTGGTGCAGCTTAAGTGACTGACTGTGTGTCATGGGGTCCACCGGTGAGGGCCGAAGTTGCAAAGTCAAACTATGTCATCGCACGCCCACACCGGTCTGACTTCCACAACCACTGTCTGGCTCCACCTAGTTCATTGTGTGGCTACCCATAACATCTCTGCAATATGGAACATTCTTTGATTTTACTTGTATGCATTGCGCGCACCAGTATCTGGGACGAAAACTTCTAGTTGGGTAGCAGCAGGCAACTGTGAACATCTCCGTGTAGTATGAGCAGAACATTGTGCTCAGTCCTACGGTGTGCTCTAGATAAAGTGGTAGCCACATGCCTGCTCAGTCCATCAATGTCATCTGTACGGCTCTCTTTCTTTGCGGATGTCACGAGAAGTAGTGGTACGCAAGCGTTCTTCATCGAGCAACCAGCGTAGAAAGTTCTGCCTCTCACGGAAGGACAATACGGACTCCACATGGTGGTATTCCCCATGATAACATTTAAGTGGCAGGCGAAGTCAGTGAACGCCATGTCCGTATGCCATCAACCACACAATGGGAAGGCGATGCGTCTGCACGACTCCTGCTCCGTTTGACAAAGTCATTTGCGTGCACTCTCCCCATCTTCAGCCACTGATGTTGTTTTGGGAGAGCACGAGGGAGAGCTGCTGTCACTCCGAGCCAGTGCGTAAGTATCAACTTGGGGATCAGCTTGGCTTTAGCACTAAAGTTGTTACCTCTTTTACAAGGCATGATACCTAGTAATGGCTTATTATTCACCCCTCCGAGGCGTGATTTCTCCTGAGGTTGACGGTGACTGCAGATCAGGCGGAGCGAAAATGCGTGGTGCACAAAGGACAGTGATTTGAAGCTGGGATGCATACCCTTAACTCTAGTGCAGCTTCTAACATCCGATCCATTACGCGGAAATGTCAATTAGGTTCTCGTGGCTTTGCGAGAGTGGTTGGACGATGTCACTCCTCACCACATTGCGTTTCACGTTCTAGCCACTGCCTTCACCAGAACTTCCAATGTAGTGCCTTAAAGACCCTAGCATGTTGCGGGCTAGCAAAAGTGACTCTTTGTAAAATCAGACCATTAGTGTGAGTTGGATGCCTTATCGTCCCCTTTTTTGGTCTTTGCCTGTTTGCAACCTTGTATCAGGTAATGCCGAACCAACTGCTACTAGGCATAATTCAGTAGCGATGACATTGCACCACATTGTTCTATGCCGAAGTTGATGGTGCAGAAAAGGGGACTGAGCATCGCATGGGTTAGTGATGTTGCAACAATACGTGTCCTTCTAAATTCTTCCTGTTGAACAAAAGCATTTAGTAGCTCTACATTTACCACTGATAGAGCTGTATTTGGAGGACACCGAAACTGACCATTGAGTGTATGTGCCGATGATAATGGTTTGAGCAAGCATGTCTGCATATTCGATTCCATCAAACAAGGTATTAGTCAATTTTAACAAGAAGTAGTGTGTCTTCAACACACAGGTAATATAAACCTCGAACCTGCGCCTATCCCCACGACTTATTTAGAGCTATCGAAAGGCGGCAAATATTTATTTTATCGGCCATCCTGCATACTGCACTTGACAAGTAACTACTTACTCTCTGACTAGCCTTATTTGATCGCGACTGTCCAAAGATCTGTGAATAACTTGCATTACTGCTCTTTAGTTGAGCTTGGAGACAAGGAGCACAGTTCGTAGGCTACGCCACGGTTTCGTACGGCCAAATGCAACAACGACCCTCGAACTAGTATCTATTCCTTCTGGCCTTAGGCGCATTGATCACCTTCGATCAGCAACCCACGCTGACTAGCATAAAGAGATAGTTGTTTGAGAGTCTAACCACGAATCCTCGACCCCAGTACTCGAAGGCGCACTCAGGTAGGAAATGGATATATGCACCTGTCACAACTACGTCAAGGCAACATACAATATTCGCACTTTTCCTCCCAATCCTGATCTGGAGTAGAGATGAGGAACGCAATGGCAGGAGCTCGACTGAGGTCTCGCAGTAGGGCACCGAGTATGATGGCTTTAGAGCTTGAAACATAGTGATTCCCGCTAAGCGACACGAGATTCTCCACCTACGTCGCAGTTGTGTTTGCTCGCAATTGGCTCAAGGATCTAGGAATTAGTACGGAATTGCGATGCACACAAGTGAGTAGTATTTTGATTGCAGAATCACGTACAATCTCAAAATGTGACTTGCACTAGTCGAGGCCGATTCTGATGTAGTCCTCCGCATTGGCATAATGGTGAACTTACCACGACCATTGTAAACATGCATTTGTGCCATGTTGAGAATCTGGATTGCGAACTTGTAAAGCAGAGGTTGCCTTATTCCTGCGCGGTTGGTTGTCATGCGTCGGTTGGCAATCCTTCCAGTATTGAAGTGGCTTGTAGCATGCTGCAGTTCAGTCTGTCTTTTAGATGAGTAGTTGAACAGGAGAGACACGGTGAGAGCATCTACTCTGCTCTCAATCTCTGGCGCAATGCTTGCGATATGGCTACCCATTTCAGTTGTATGTTGTGGTAAAATGATGCATCTCTACAAGAGAAATCTGATACTGCTAAGCATTGTGAACGTGCATGTGAGCACGTCTTGGAGACTGCAGCCCTACACACCAAAGATGCCATGCAGATGATCATCAAGCACCTGAGGTACATGCCTGCTCAGTGCCGAAACCAAGGCAAGTGAATGACTGTCAACTGAGTCACCAGCTTGGGATGTCGTGATACAAAACAAGGTTGCCTCCAACATGGAGGACAAATTGAATTAAGTTTAGATCACTAATTTCAGCACAGGAATTATGTAAACGAATTCAATGACACAAGCTACATAGTCGCTGAAGTGAATCGAATCGCCAACAATTGCTCAAATTAAAACAATCTTTCCCCTAATAAAAGCCGATTTGCAATCGTTTGCATAAGCATTAACTTGATTCTGTCAAGTGATGCGTGTTAACGCACAGCTCTCCTCACCAACCTCGTTGCCATCCCACCCCAAAAGGCACAAGGCCGGCCTCGTTTTGTTATTATTTTAATCCTCCTTTCCATCCGTGATCATCTTAGAAAATGGACGATGCCTTTTCCAAAAGCAATTTATTCCTTCGCTACTCTCGAGACTTGGGTACGTCAAAATATCATTTGGTTGGCATGTTTCGCTAAAATGAGATGAGGCGAAACAGATGAGGCCATTAAATGCAACTCCCATGGCACGAGGGAAGAAAACAAGCTCTACATGTTCACCAAAGTTGGTGGGAGGTGGACTGAGCAAATTTAGTTTAAACAGCCACAGCTGAAATGAACAGAAGCAAGCATTTGTAGTAGCTGTTACACTTGCCTTCCGATTTCATGATGCTGTTATGCATTTTGATCCTCTGCATGACTGATGATGATGGGCGACTGGGCAGGTATTTACACCCAAAATGTGATCGTTTCCCTCAATTAAGCATCCGCAATTGACCTGAAATCATTTGGCATTAACAAAAGCAGATTTAAACGCAAATGCTTTTGACTTTGTTCTCAATAACTCCTTAAGTAATGTAGGCACAGTTTGGCATTTACTGATCAACTTGGTAAAGCAATCAAGGAGGGTTGTGGTTCCACAATCAGAACTGCCTCATAGAAGATTGTTCCATTGCAGCGCTCACGGAACTTCTGGGAATTCATGTTTTATAGCAAAGCATTAGACGTTGAGTCAGCAATGAATGTCATCTTTTCGTTCAGGCCCATTTGTTTATACTCATATGAGTCTATTGACTTTACTTCAAAGCTGGCATTTAAAAATGCATCGCCAACATCGCTTTGCAAAGCAATTTGTTTAAGCTTTGCCATTAGTGCTACTAGCCTTTGCGCTTTCGCGTTGGCAACAAAGCTTCACTAGATGCATTCTCATTGCCGTTCAAATGCAAAGGTGCTGCTCACTAGTACGCCAATGATCTTAGCATCTTTAAGGTTGCAGAACTCGGAACGCACCTGCAAGAAGATAGGCGTACACTGAGTGTCATCAAGCAGCAAAAAGGGAATGTACTTGATAAATGAAGAGGGACGTAGCGCGATCGCGGTTCATCAGCAAATCCAAAGACACTTCTTCGTTGGAGATCTTCCACTCTGTCTGTGCATGCAAGAATAGCAATAATCTGATTCGTGATTTTAAAAACGCGCATATATTCTTAAGAAAGAAAATGAAATTAATATAGCTAAATATTTAAGAGTAACTTTGCCTTTAACACGCAATTCAGGTCCACTAACCAACAAGACCAACAGCAGTTGGTCCTTTGATACTGATAGCTCTCCTGCTAGCAGTCTGGAGCGCGACACAAACAAGCTAATCAGTCAACGTCCCTCAGCCCAACTGTAGGCTTCATAAATGCACACAAACTACCTGGCTAGCCGTTAAAGGGTAAAATGACGAGAATAGTTGCAGTGCTTGTCTTTGTTGCCTACTGCCCAAGTACGTGCTCAATGCCTCATTTTCATGCCAGATATGCGCCAGCTGCGTGACAATGGGAGTTGTACAATTCGCTCTTTTGCAATGCATAAAATAGCATGTCGCATCGACTAGCGTATTTTGAGTTCTGGCCAAATGGTGCACTAGGGTTTCTATTCGAAAACGGCGGATTGAGGCCCACTGCCAACAGAGCTAGAGTTTCGATTCAAAATAAAGTGTGGACGAGATTGATTACCCGGCACAGTGACATTGTATGCTCAACTCAATGTTGCAAAGGCGCAAACATCCCCAAGCCATGGGGACCGCGAATCGATCGAAAGGTGTCGAACCCATTGGACCCCATGAAGAAACAACTCGGAGATTTTCTTGGTAAGTTATTGACGCGCTGTTACATCCACATTGATTTTGAAGACGATTGTGAAATGAAACATTTGCACGACTTCGAATTCATTTGTGAGATATCTAACGATTTACAATGCAAGATGACGAAGGCTTGTAATGTGTGTCGCATTCATCAACACATGGGCGAATAAGCAAGACTGTGCCTGTGAAATCCTTCTTTGTAGGATGCAGCTATGAAGCAGGACTGCATAATTAGTGAGTTACTAACAATAGATGGAAAGTGTTTCCTCAATGGCGCACAGTTTTGGGGCAGCCCTCGTGGCGATGATGTGGGCATGTTGGATATCACACTTCCACACGCGCTGAAATCCATGAATGCCGCACAGCATTTACATATGGTCACCATTCTGGCCACTAAGTTTAGTGCTAAATATCAAGCTGTGGGTTTACCGGTCATCTATTGAAAGTCAACCGTTTGTATTTATGCATCCACTCTAGTACATATGCGACTGTTATGCCTTATGCAAGTCTCTTCAGTTGTCTACCGTGTCTCGCTAAGTTAATCTGGTGGGACTGTTGTCATCATGAGCTAGTGCACATAGCGATGTGGGTCCAACTCAGTTCTCAAAAGAACAGCTGGTAGGAAGGAGATCATGATTAACACGAGATCTCTGTGCTTAAGGTCGTGTAGTCATCACTGTGGCCGACGTGAATGCACGAGAGAGTTTGATAAACTTGGATGCCAGCAATGATTCGATAGTAATCGCTTCAACGGCGTTCTTTGTGCCTAAATGCACTTTTCCGTAACTTGATTCAGGTACTGCCCCAAAATCACACCAAACCATTGACATTAGAATTTGAGGACCGAAGATACTAAATGGCAATCGGAGAGCTACAGCTCGCAATGAGTATATTTCCATAATTTAGGATTACTTGGATTATAGCGTCTGTGGTCGCACATCCACTTATTACTTTGCTTTGACAGAGTGTAGTTTGCTCACTTATTTTTAGGGAGTATGTTGCCATCTTCAATGATCCGCCTTTTATTTTCGGTATTTCTGCACTTGTACAAATTTCTCATTATTGTTGCGCTGCAAAATTGCTAGTGACAGGTATGCACTGCTTAAATGTCGTATTCCTCCCTACTGGACGAAATTGACGCGAAGACGTCGGTTCCTTTTCTGCGGTGTGGTTAGGCCTTCGGATGGAGGAGCATTCGGCAGTAAGGTTATTTGCTACACTTCAGAGTTGCATCAAGTTCAATTTATCCTCACACTCCTCCATTACGAGACGCACGTGAGCGAAATTGAGGAAGGTAAAGCTGAAGTTTTCCTACCATGCCACCATCACTACACAAACGTAACCCAATCGTTGGGGATGAAGCTCAATTTCATGACTCAATTCACGTCATTTGACTTACGTGAGCGAAACCGAGGAAGGTAATGCTGCATTTATCCTCTCACTCCACCATCATTAGACTCACGTGAGCAGATTGAGGCAGCTGAAGCACAACTTCCTCTCCCACTCCACCATCACTAGACATACGGGAATGAAGTGGAGGAAAATAGAGCCCAACTTCTGCTATCACTCTCACATCTCAAGACTAAAGTGCTTGAAATCGAGGAAGACAAATCTCAGTCTCGCGTCTCCTTCCACCTTCACTAGATTAACGTGAGTGAAGTCGGGAAGGCAAATCTAAATTTCTCCACTCACTCCACCATCACTAGACTCACGTGATTGAAATCGAGCAAGACAAATCTTAATTCCTCCTCTCAATTCACCATCACCGTACTCACGTGAGCGACGTCGAGTGAGGTTCAGCTCAACCCCTCTATTCACTTCAACATCACCAGATTCACATTAGTCAATTTTTCATGCCATTTCTTTATTTCTTCTCTTACTTTCTTATCACTAGCATTACTTGTTTGAAATCTTTGTAGATGAAGCTCCACTTCAGCTCCCCCTTCCCCATCACTGCTCACACGTGAGCCACATCTCCAAATACAATGCTCATTTATCTTTCTATTCCACTATTGCTACTTTTTCGTGAGCTGGTTAGATGAGGTTTTAGCTCGTGTGCATTCATTTCTAAATCTCATTCACTTGCACTCTTCACATAATCTCAAACATCTTTCTCTCCCGCATTTGTCCACCTGCAAGTTGTTGTTGCCAATGCTGTCTGTATTCTTGAAACTGTTTTCCAAATCGCATACAATCGTCATTTTAAATGGCATTTTTGCATTTGTAAGTTTATTTGCAATGGGTTCCGCTATCGCAAACATGCTTACTAGTAATGTGTGCCTGCAGGCATTGGAATGCTCCAACACTTATTCGCGCATAGGTGAGCCGATTCAAAAGCGACCTAAAACAACAAACATTATTTTGCCTAACGCGAGCAGATATGTAGCCAGTTTGTTAGAAGTAAATGCTTTTTAAACGAATATGATCCCACTCGCAAGCGAAAACGTACTTTATTCCTGCAGCTGTGCTCCAAAATCGCAAACGGTTTTTAAACCAAAAACATAATTTAGGCACTTGTGTGAGGGGGTTCGCAATGGATTTCGCAACCCAAGCATTATTATCGCTAGTTTGGGCCGGTAGGCAATCGGATCCACCAGCACACTTTATTCCCGCATATGGGGACCGATTTGAAAAGGGCTCTAAATATAACCCAATTCTGGCTAACGTGAGCAGATAGGAAGTGGATTTTACAAGCACAAACATTTTTCAAACAGATATGAGCCAACTCGCAATCGGTTTCACAAGCATAAACTGTGTTCGAGCAAACGCGAAAAATTCCAACGGTTCGGAACGGACACAAGTTGTACACGCAGCTGTGGGCCAAAACGCGAAACTGTCCACAAACCAGCCAATGCTCGCGCTAATGTGAGGCAAAGCGCAAACGATGTCGCCAAAGCCAATGTCAGGAGATTCCTCAAACACAAACGCAAACACTGTTCTCGTGGCTGTAAGCCAAAACACGAACGATTTCACCAGCACAAACATCACATTTACAAACTTGCCTATAATTGCAGTAGGATTTCCCAAACGCATACAATGTTCTCAAAGCGGTGAAACGAAGTGATCAAGATATTCACAAGCTCAAACGTTATTTTCAGGCGAAACGAATCGAAAACGATTGCGTGAATGCAAACATCATATCCGCTGATGTGAGTGGAATTGCGATAGTCACTGTGACTCTCCTGACTCACGTACTAACTCTCGTGCAAGTGTGCATTTGAGGTTTTGACTTCCGACAGCTCTTGCTGAACATCTCAGCCGGTTGTCCCTTCGATGCCTTTTGCTGACTTGTCGGTGGAGGAAACCTGAATAGAAGGGAGTCAGCCGTTGTCTATGGCGGCTGCCTGTGCTTACACGCCCTTTCCACCCAAGAAGCTGTCCCGCCTTCAGCATCGTTTTGCACTCTGATTTTCTTCCATGACTGCGTTGTGCCATATATTATTTTGGGGATCAGATTTGGACCATCAGTAACATCGGAAATGCATCACATCATTTTCGACTCGGTTTGTTCTCTGCTCTCCTGATAAACGGCTGAAGTGTAGCGATGTTTTGTGGGAGGAGTGGGTTTGGCTTACTGCTCAACACAACACGAGTGAATCCGACTCAAACGAAGTGTAATTTGGGCAACACGAAACGGTGGCAGTAAGAAGTAGTGAATTCAACTTTGCTGAAATGTTGCATGAAAGCCCATTAGAGCAAGCAAACTGGCATTCACATTTGCATGAACTTGGTTTGCGTCAGAAGGCACCGACGTGACCGAATTAGAGCATGAGTGCTGATGTGTCCTCACCACCTGGGGCTAATTCGTGTCGATTTTCTCTCAACTGGAGCTTGACACGACCTACGCTGACTAAACGTCACGTATGCCAACTTTCGCTTACGTGACTGACAAACCACGACTGACCGGTTGGGGCCGTCACGTAGTAAGCTAATTTTGGAGTGAATTCGAAGGCTGGTGCTAGTACCAATGTTTTCATCCTGAAGGGGTAGATCAAAGTACTACCTTTTACAGTAGAATGAAACCGTAGCCAAGTCGTTGCATCACAGTTCTCCTAGAGAGTAATCATGGGTCCCTAAGCGGATTCTGGAGGAGGAGTTGTGGCAAAGATTCGTGACAGGGGTGGCATGACTTGGCTGACCTTAGATCGATGTGATATCACACCCAGTGGCGATAGTTATCTTCGTGTGGGCCTGGTGAGCTAACTACCAAATTTCGAGGTCATGGATTCGAAGCTGGACAGACAATGGAATAGCTGAAATGTGAAGCAGATTTTCACCACCCACATTTGAATTTCGATGTCAAACCGCAAAAAGGCTATGCACAATGCCACAATGTTCTCTCAGTTTATTGCTTGCAATTCAGGAGTGGTGCGTGTATATGGCAGCCAAGTCAGTTTCTGCAGCTATTCCTGGAACCAGAAATCGACCGCTGTAGAATACGCGCCTACTAATCCATTGACACACAATGCTGCGAGGTGCCGGTGGCATAACACCCGCCTCTTCAGACTCAATCTCGAGCTTTAGGCATCCCAGCTTTGATTTTATTCTCATCGACCAGTACCAGTGCAAGACATGGTTGTCGTCATTTGCATGAACAACAGGGAAATGCTGATGTGTACGACGCATCCTCAGGTTGCTCCGTGTAGACAGTTGCCGGTTCTAATTTGTGGATTAGGTAAAGAATTCACACTTATCTACCCCGTCCGTTGACCATCACACGTAGTGGGTCACTGCAAGCCACTCACGTTCACCGTGGAAAATTGTGGATTATCATTGGTAGCACCACTGCATGACCAAGAGCAGGGTGGTATGGAAACAAAGAATTGCCCTAGAACAACCCATGGTTGAAACGAAGGCACTGTTAAACGAGCAGTAGGTAGCGCTACCACCTACTCTCCACAGCTTTGGAACCGAGCTTAACTTAATGAGGCGGACAAGCGCAAATTTCATTGTGTCGAACAGACAAGCCTCTACGAGTCACAGTAGGCCATCGGAGATACTTACATATCAACTGCAACAACTTTCGTGTTGTCCAACAACTAACACTAGACTAGACTTGACACACAAATGTCATTACAATTGTTTGAAATAGCAACAATAGCAACTGGGGTACACTTCAGACCTGAGCGAGAACAGCACCTAAACACATAATACTGACAGCAAGCCGTGAAACGCACATGCATTCAATATTCCTTGCACCGCTCATTCACCTTGAGAACCTGTAATTGTAAAAATGCTGTTGCCTAACCACAGCAAGACAGGCACGAACAATCTGGCAGGAAAGCAATTGGAATGGACAACATCAACTCGTCTAGGCTACCTACTTCTCCCCTCAATGGTGTCTTCACGACGTAATATTGAATGTCTTGCGAATCTCCTTCAACTTCTTGCCTCTGATCATGTTGGCGATGGTTTTGCAACACGCATCAAGAAGGTCCTCTATGTCGAGGTAATTAGCTGCCATAAGGATTTCAATCAGAGTCCTCTGATCAACCCGGAGAAACTCTTTATCCCAAGAATATTTGTAGTCCACCTGAGGAGCATTATCTTTGTGATGCGTGCACCACTGCAGAACCTTCCTCAAAATATCAGCATTCACGTATTGCAGAGGGATCGGTTCATCATCCTCCGCAGCCTCAGGTCCAACATCTGCCAACGAAATCAACAGAGAAACAATCGGAAAGGGGTGATTTGTTTGCTTAGTACCGTCCGTGATCAAATATTAAAGAAGTGACGCAAAGAAACAGACATGGGGCAGATCGACGGACATGAGGAAGTGTAATTCATTCAAGCCATGCCTTCACAACAACAGCTGTACAACTCTTGTAAAATGTGCAGTGCATGTGAGGAACGAGGTAAGGTAAGCAACTAGAGCAGAGGTAAGAGGCTTAAAGTAAGAGTAAAAAGGAAAGGAAAGAACAGGAAATATACATCTCTGCAAATAAACGATGACTATTGGAATGGAAAGAACAGGAAATATACATCTCTGCAAAGAAACGACAAATGCTGCAGACAAGAGCACGTACCTTCCAAGATGTCTCTAATCATGACAGATTGTCTGGCGACCTCCAGATCCACATTGAAGACAACATTATCAGACGTCACCAACTTGAGAGGCATCTTCGCAGCTAATACGACAAACGCGGGTTCCGCCACGACCCTGTAAAACACAAAAATGCCTGATTGCAAAGAGTACAACAATCCCAATCTAAGTGTGTAGCAAAAGCGTCAAAATAACAACAAATCCTAAACTGTGCCATTATACCTTTATATATAAATTACTGGCAAAATAAAAGGCTCTTTGAATCAGCCAAACTTTTAACGCAATCAGCGGAACCATTTAAACATTGCGCCTTCCGTTTGTTTGCATTCGGAGCATTGGTAGCGAATGGACTATAATTGTGTAGAACAAAATATACCTTAAAGCAGTAAAGGAGCAGTGAAATTCCCCTCACTATAATTCAATGTGCAATGACTTGATTGTGTACAGAGCACTTCGACCTGATTGCGTGGGCACTGAAGAGGGTAGCTAGTGTACCTCTGTACAGCGATATAGCATGCCGGGTATGCTGATGGCACCTCACACCAGCATTACGCCTCTAATGCATGCTCTGTCGTAGCGATGCATCTTTAGTTGATGAGTCGAGCATCATTCATCCATGCACAGTTTTGGAAGTTCAATGCTGGTTTAGAAGTAGCACAATCTTACAATGTGTGTTTGTGCAGAAATCCAGTTTGAAGCCTAAATAGAGCGACGAGTGAAATGGCCAATGACGTTTTACTCTATCATGTTACTCTACCCTTGGAATTGGTTACAGGAGTAGGGTGCAGAAGCCACTGTCTTGCAGCCTCATTGCTTCATGTGGTATTTTGTTGTTTGGCTCCCGATTCCAACTATGGGCACTTGGACAATCAAATCACCACCACGCGGCCGAGATGGGCACTGAGCCATGCCAGTAGCCTTAATCCCTTCTCTTCATCAAATGCAGGTGTTGTAAATTAAGTATCCTTTTGCTAAGGGAGATGTCTTGGGCGCTACACATCACTTACTCAGTTCCTTAAAAATGTGTGGCCTAGACTTTGGATGCTTCGACCTAGAATCTTAGTCAGAACTTTTCCTTAGAGTAATATTTGGTAAATTGCTCACTTCGCGAAGTCAGTTTTCATTAACTTATGCATTACATTTTGCTCTGTCGCACTTAGCGACGCTCCTACAAATGGAATTGTCTAAATTGCACACATTTGATGTATTTTCCTTTTCAAAGGGAAGCGTCATCGGTATTAGGATAGAGTAATAGCTGTTAGTGAAGGTCAGAGCATTGAAATACTTGTGCAAATGTTGGTCTATTCGGTATCATCCTCCAACCACCTTGTAAGTCACGCGGTTCTTGCCGACTAAACCATTGACAATATCCTTGAACGATGATCGTTTATTCTAGCACTGCTAAAGTTCTTTTGAAGCGACTGATTCCTCTGTTGAATAGCGTTTCGTACTGATCAGCATCCGTTACTTTATAACGCTGAGGTCGATTGCTGCGCATCGCTGTGTTCCAACCTCCTCATTGACAAGCCGTCGAAAGTGATGTAGTGGCCTACCAATATTTGCTCCATTTGGGGTCTATTAAAGTGGCCAGTTCTGGCGGTATTCCTTTCGAAAACAGTGAGGAGTTTCGTCCCCTTCGTCAGCGTGTGCAACAGGCAGTGAAGCAGATTACATCTTAAGCTTACAGAGCATGGCATGGCTGTGGTATCTACATCTAGTTTATCGTCAGGCATTATTGGATAATTGGAAGGAGATGTTCCATGCAGATGTTAGGCGGAAATCAGAACCTTAGCCCGGGTCTACCGACTTCGCTGTCGACTGCGCGAGTGATGTCCAGCATTCCAAATGTGGAGCTGAATGGGGGAGAGGAAACGAACTTGGACTACCCCTCAGCCTAAATGCTCTGAATTACAATGTTACAGATGGGCTGACGCTGGCATGTCGACGTGATCGGTGCGGAGAATATGGACAACATTGTGCGTAATCACAACGCCAGCAACGAGGCTGTGTGGATTGAGATACTCAAGTGGGAAAAGCCCCATTGTCGCAAATGTCGGACACCTCGACAGCGACGATTTGTCATTGATGGCGAGACCCACTCTCCTTGGTCGCACATTTGACATTGGATGGGTCACAAACTGCCTTTTGATCGACATGATTGAGTGGTGCATCACTGCACTCGTGACGTACGCTTCATCATGACTAACACGTCTCCGGGAAGGTGCACTTTGATTTCAGATTCTCTCTACTACACGTTTGTTTCTTACTCCGCATAATTGTGTGAACATGGCCTGGAGACGATGGTGCCTCCCCGAACACTCCAAAATCTCCTCCTGGTATGACTCCTAACATTCCCGAGGCGACAGGTCGGAAAATTCCACACCACTGTCCAACTCGTACTTGCCTCTTAATGTAGGACTTTTGTTGCGTTGCAGCGCCACCAATGCCCACCAGCCTAATTCTGACACGTGTAAACGTGGCTAGACTTTTGAAATCCTCTAAGAACATGAGACTGCTAATCTGTTGTGGGAAGGAAATTGGATGTGGTCTGTTATGTACGCTTGGAGAGCAGCATCGCCCTTGCAGTGGCAAAAGGTAAACATTGCGTATTGGAGCACTTGGCTGCTAGGATCTTATTACCACACATCAATGTGTTCAACGTCTAGTGTCGAATGCAATTTCGTTTCGCTTAAGCACTAATGAGGTGACCGCTATCGAAGACGTAATCACCGTGAGCTCAGAGACCAAGAAGTGGAAATAGTTGATGCTAATTCCCAACCAACACTGCCACAATTGTGATTACACAAGATGTAAGAGGCATCATAAGCAATCTCCTGATCTATCCATTTACTGATAATGGTTTAGTTTGTTCACAGACGAACGCACTTTCGCGCACGGAGAGCAGGAAATGCATTGGCTCTCGTGAACCTAGAACGTACCTAACGCAACTCAAAACATGCTTCTGCCTCCACCTTTAAAATGGGTAGAATGAGAAATTTCGCCCTTCTCGCATTGCTTAACAAAGTTGCGCGCCAGATTTTGGGCATGCCGTTACATCAGGCTTTGCGAATATGCATTTCTTGCTTCCACCCGTAGTCGCGACAACTAGACGGCTTACGGCAGTAGACATTACTGCAACAGAATAAAGCAAAAAATTTGCTCGCCTCTTTAGCCTGTCAATGCATAGCTCACTTCACTTTATGGAGTCAACTCGTCAGCAGCGTAGACGAGAACACTTCGGCGACTCAAATCAACTGTGATGCCTAGGCATAGATCGAGGAACTTAGGAATCAATGCGGAATAAATGAGTTGTGGGAGATCAGATGCAGGATCGTCTTGCTGGATCTGACCACGACAACAATCCTGCTAGCTTTAGATTCTACCTTGTCGCCATCTGTGCATGCCTTTCTTGTGAATTAAATTCACTTTATCTCTCTTTTGCCTACATGTCCTTTGCCAGTACTAGTGGTATCGCACTTGAGGAGAGCAGCATGGGAATGAGCAATGACGATCCTAGCAAAATATCTAGCGAAACGTCCGAGCAATTTTTCGAACATGGAACCGGCGGAGCTCCAGTTGATTTGTTGGTGTTGGCCATGTCTGCACCAGTTTTGTACGGTCTTCCGTGATCGCCATTCCATCTGACCAGATTTCACGTTTCAACAGGTGGGAGAGCGTTAGGGAAGCGTCATTTATTTGGGTTTTGAAGTCAGTCCTGCGTGTCTAAGGTGATCAAACACTAGTAGCAACCTTGCTTTGTGCTGTCAGGTATCTTTGCTATGGACGAGAACGCCATTAATGTGGATTACGGATTGCATTCATTGCTGTCAGCATCAGACCTTGGGTGGTGGTCGAAGCGTTATAGGGTCGGAAGCGCATTGTCTGAATTTCACAAACAGCATTTGGCACTGCGAATGCTGTCACGAATTTACTTGCTAGTAAATTGATCTTAAATCTAGGGAAGAGAGCCACTTAGACACATGCAGGCAGTCCAACGAAGCGTTTGTGTGGAGTGATGAAAATCCCTCTATCTTATTTTTGGCATTCAACTTCTCATAATCGATGCACAATCGACGGATATTTTAGCTCTTCTTTGCTAGCACCATCAGAGTGGTCCATGGCTACAAAGAGGACCTTTTACCTTGCATCAAATCGCCTTTTTAATCAGATGACTTGCTTTTTCTAGTAAGGGCGACGTTACATTTCTGAGTGGCTGACAATAATCTGGCCTTTTGATGTCCATTGTGCATGTGACAATGGCATATTTCTCACCATCCTCGCCGGCTTCCACAGCGTTGGTAACTCTCGGAGTCGTGGAGAATCCCGGCGTTTGTTGTGGTTGAAAATAAGGCTTGTGAGGCTAAACCGTGCTGTTCAGAGTCAGTTCTCAATGTTCACACCTCCTTTGAATAGGCAACATCCTCTTGTGTTGTCTTTAGTAGAGTACTTTCCTTACTCACCTCCTCTTCCAACGGCTACATCAAGAATCAATGAGCTGATGGTTCTGTAACATGCTTGCCATTTGCGATTAATGGGGAGCGGTGCAGCACAACTCTTACTCGTACAATCTTCAGGCAGTTGAACTTATGTCTGCGCTGAGTGAACTGGGAAATGGTTGAATGAAACAAGAGAATTCCAAGGATTGGCTACGTATTGCACATTGAGCGGAAGCAAAATGAAGATCCAGAGTGACTACTTTGATGATTACAGAAATTTCTGACACGGCCTCACACTTGCCCACTACATGCAAGGTCGCTTATGCACATTCATGCCTCCATTTGAACTTCCAGGCATCATTCGCACAGTAACGCAATGAAAACTACTGGTACTAAATCTAAGCTTGGTGTTATTTAAAGCACTGATGCTTGAGGCAGAGTAAAGTATTGGCCTCTCTCCGATTCCCACTTCGCAATTTGATAAAGAAATATTTCGTCTTAAATCTGTGTTATATTTGTATAGATCGTCTGAGGTAGCAGTCTGAAGACTGCACACTAAATGTGAAGTTCATTCCATGTGGCATTTCCGACATTTTCTTACCAGAGTGCGGAGCCTTCTCTTTGGCTCACATTAAGGTTATTAAAATGAAACCACTTTACTAGGTTATGATGCACATGGATTTGTGCTACTGGTAGGCAACTAGTAATGTCGACACAGCGTCGTTGTACTTTTGTGGGAAAGGTGAGTTTTGCACTAGAAAGTGGGAGTTGGTGACCCCTAAGATTGGGTCGAGAGCCAACTACTTGAACGGGGTTTGATTCAACACTTGTTCTTTTGATGTAGTAAACATCGTGATAATTTGTATCACAAAGCTTATAAGGTACACAGGCCGGCCCACTTATGTGACCGTTCATGACTTGCCTCAATGCTGATCCATAGTGTGTCCGTTCTTTTGTTCATCCCTTCTCTAGCCAAATTCCTATTTACTTTCCACCTACTTCATTCGACATTGTAAAGAATGAAATGGTGTGCTCCGGAAGTAAAGCAAATACATCTTGTAAAAACCTAGTTTCGGCCAGCACCAGGATTCTCCCGGTTGTGTTCATAAGCCATTGACGAAGTAGATTCAATGCGCTCTTACGTACGTACGCCTATTGCGAATTGCCAAGAATCTCTGCTTCAAAAATTAACTGCTACAGGTGAGTTGTTAGGAGAGATCCATGATAAATATGCAGCGCCAAAGCTTTCAGGCAAGCAGTAAAGATTATGATCACTCCATAAGACCGCACTGCGCTGAGCCATCACCCATTCACACTGGCTGCGGTGAATTGCGATTGTATGCGGCTGTCGTGTTGCCATTTCTCCTCCATCAAATCACTGCATCAGAGGGTGTCCTGTGTGTAGATATGCCTTGTATCGCAAGAACCATCTTGCACATCAGTGTGCTGAATTTGGATGCACATTAGTTTGTCAACGCGGCCTGTTAAAACGAACTAAACACTGACTCCACTTTGATTGCAATGCACGCCAAAACGGTCCGCTTTTGAAAGCCAAACATTATTGGTGGCTGCATTGGGTTGACGCACGCGGACACTAACTTGGTAAGAAATGAAGTCAAAATGGAGGAATGAACACGTACCCGAGCAGTAGGCAACAGCAATAAGAAAGACGACGATTTTCAGCATCCATCGCGCTCATTGCTTAGTCAAATTCCCTTTGTGCTAATATATGTCCTTCAGCTTGACCTTGTCCCCACAGCTTGCTGGTTGTGCTTGTGCCAACAATGCGTGGGCGTAGGCTTGTTGTTCGTGGTAAAATCCTACAAATTTGAGTCTTGGATACTCCCATTAACGTTATGTGAAAGGATCCAAATGTTCATCTTCGTCATAAATAAATGCAAGTAGAGTCGACTCTCGGTGCTCTTTGATGCACATCGTGAGATGACATACTCGATGTCTAAAAGCTTAGCTTTTGAAGTCGTTGCCTTGGGGTGTTTTTAAAAATGTAGGTGTCCTAGCTGTGCACACTGGAAGAGCTGCCTCGCATTCACAGTCATGTGACAGTCCATGGAGCTGGATTGATTTTCCCAATCTGGGCAAATGAGAATTGAGATCCAGTGCGAGGAAGGGAGAGTCAGCATCATTTCGACTGACACTAGTATCGTGCAGACCCTAGTGTGTGCGGGGATACGTGTGATGAACCAAGTGATTTGCTGATAACCTGGTTGCCCTTCCTCTAAAGTTAATTGAAGTGCAAGAATGGGCGAAGATAGGTAAAACGGGGTGCTGGATTTGGGCAGTGTAATCCCCTTAGCTGCTTTTGAACTTAGCTAGTATGCGCTTGTTGTGGCATTGTCGTTTGGCTACCATGCAATAAGTTTAGATGTTGGAGTGCAAGGTCAAGAAGCTGTGCATTAGGAGGGGAGGAATGGTGCACGGCATTGGCCATGTGAGAGGTGGCCATGCTGCCCGCTGCCTAGGTCATTTGCGGGCATAGATCGGATCATCAACTAGATTTGCGGTTGAAATACTGACAAACACCATGATTGTCAAAAGACGCGGAATTTCGGTAGGAGTATGGCAACTCTGAGTCACTGCATAGCCATAAACTTATAAGCGCATGGTTCGAGAAGTAACCAACCATTTTGCGTGCTGGATTTCCATTGCATAAGTCTATTTCTACGAAGCAATGAACTATGCGTTGGTTGACTCCCTTCAATGAAACGCTGAATGCGTTGGCATGAGGTGAGACAAGTTCGCCAGCGCAGAGTTATTAGGTCCGGCATCTATTGGTGGCTGGCCAAAATGCGGCTTGGCGGATTACACGTAGGTTGATTATTTGCTTGTGACAAGGGATCAACCGCTGCTACATGGGTAAGGTTGAATAGATTGTATTGCCATTGTCTGTGAGTAAAAGCAAGAGTAACTCAGTTGGCTCTCTTTAATGAGGTGAGACAAGCTTAATAACGCAGTTGTTGGATCTATCATCAATTGGCAGCTTGTCAAAATGCAGGGTGGTGGACCACACGTAGATTGGATGTCAACTTGTGCCAAGAAACCAACTGCTGCTACTTGGGTCAAGTGTGAATATATTGTATTGCCTTTCCAGTGAGTGAAAACAACACTAACTCAGTTGTAATTATTAGACTCCCTTGGTTACTTTGATGCAGCAACTGGCTGTTACCTACTGCAAAGTTGTGAGGCCGTTCAGAAACCTCTCCTTCAAAAGAAGAATCGAGGTTGATGTACACGCAGTGGTAATTCTCTTAGT
Source organism: Taenia multiceps (assembly GCA_001923025.3). NCBI lineage: Eukaryota > Metazoa > Platyhelminthes > Cestoda > Cyclophyllidea > Taeniidae > Taenia > Taenia multiceps. The sequence continues at coordinate 24,856,517 of CM010312.1, read as the reverse complement.
TCAAGGGGAGTTAGTGGATTCATTGCCACTTAGAAGTGCACATTGCACAACCGGTGTCACTAGATATCTTAGCTTCACAAGCAGTGGTGATTGTGAAGTTACCGCATCTGCGTGTGATGGGTCAATTCCGGGCACATAAGTTTCAAAAGAGGAATGTTAAGCACACTTTATTGACGCAAAATGGCACACATGCCTTGCTCATTAATAGAGTATGTGTGAGTGTTTGAGATCATAGGCGATTAGAGCTTTAAACTGCGAAATGTGGCTTGTTGGTGAGAAAGAATATGTGAATCTTCTAAGGGAGTGAAGCAAATAGCGTTTGTTTTGGTGTAATCGGCTAACATCAATCACGGCCATTGCCGTCCCGAGCACAACTACAAAGGAGGATGAATAGGGTTGACGCAAAATCGCCACTGACATGGACAGCGAAACCTAGATTGTCAATTTACAATGAACAAGACTTGTGAGGAGAAGCGCATATGCAAGTGTTAGTAAGAATCTTAGGGGTCAGTGATGATAATGCCGAGAGATCTGGGAAGGCGCTGCACAACTCAGAGATCTCTGCACTCTCTCTTTGCCATTGATGATGTTGTTGGAAGATAACTCTGCGTAGGTCAAGGCGGATCCTGTGTGAGAAAAATACATCAAGCAGTTTTCTTCACTCAACAGACTTTGATGAACATATTTAAGTGAACCTGGACAAAATCTACTCAGCTCATCAACTCAGTAAGCGACGTTGATGCCGATTGGCGGAAAAGGTGGTAAACAAAATGAGCAACTACATTTTGTTGAATCAAAGCTGATCCAACTAACAAAACGCTCAGCTTCTCTGCTGCTAACGCACCACTTGGTCGAGAAATGCACAGTGCAGTAGAGTGTGCGCTTACCCGAGGACGTTGTCGGAACTGGTACCAAAATGAAAAAGAAATGGTGAATTCAACCTGTTTGGAGATGAAGGCAACACGTTATGAGGTAACTTAACGGTTGTTACTGCAATGTGACTAAAATTTTTCATTTTATGCCATTTTTAACGAAAATATGCAGGACGATTCTGTGTGCAAGTAATTCTGACAGTGACACCAATCGTGGCTAATGCAGTGTAGATTGAAGAAGGCTAAGATGCTTGGATGGATTAAGCTGAATGCGGCTACAAACACGCTTCTCTACTTCCTAAATGTTTTGCTTGTAGCTCTTATTGAAAACTGAATTGCAACATACATTGCACTCCCCCGTACTCTAAAGTGAAAAGTTGGAAGTTACTTTTGAATCACTAACATTACAATGAGTTAGTGAGAAATTAATGGAAGCGTGAAGGACATCCGAGGCAATAAAGTGGGATGGCCAAGGGAGTAAAATCCGTGGAACAAATTATTCAAGGGTGAAAGAGGCCTTTTTAGCGAAGATCACATCGATGAAACGGCCCATGTCACTCCAACTTACGGTTGCATTCGGCCACTTCTGGTGATATCCCTAAAGGCAAAATTGCGTCGTTAATGCACGTCAGAAAATTCACAGCCTTATGCTCTGCATAAAGTTTTTACTTTCACACGGGTTTAAATGGCCTCCGAGCTTCTTCACCACGTTTCCATGCAAGAAGTAGGATAAGTTGGGATTCGTGGTGGAATGGCATAAAATTACGTGGGATTTCATCCGCCTACTCACCACTTTGCGTATCGTCGACGCTTATTGCCAGCTCCGATTTGTTAGTAAGCCACAGAAAGCTGTCCCGTGAGACGTCCGATCGAGGAGTGAATACTCCATGGAAAACCAACAAGTCTGATTCTTTGTTGATAGAAGGTATTGGCTATTGTCGAAGCCTACGAAAGTCGTGATCGCTTTTTGCAAGTTCACTTCCTTTACTGTGATGTTGACAGTGTCTACAATGTGAAGAAGACTAGTGTCAGGAAAATGGAGTGGAGATTCAATCATCTGACCCATTTTTGGGGAGCAGTTTGGTCGAATCCGTGCAAAGACTGGATGTAAGTATTATGTTGAGTGGCCAACTTCTATTTCTTGTTAATTTCTTTAGTGCTGCTAAAGAAAGTGACGTTTACATGGGCTGACTAATCAACTAGTTAAATGGTCCACTTTCGAGCGTTAGTGTTCAGCTGATTTAGTTTTACAATGCTCACACTCTTAGATTAAAAAAAACATTCGGAGTCCTGTTAGCACCACGATGGTCTGAATAAAGGCTGGCACTACAGATTTGACATACCTTTGTCTTTTTGACAAGGACTGCCCCAAACTTCATGATTTACCACGCAGCTGCCATTTTTGAACATGATTTCGCATGATCCTGTTGCTGTGTGAACAAATGATCTCTAAAATCGAGAGTGTCTGAGATAAGCATTAGCTGAGGTGTGGGACAATTGAAGGTGAATGTGGAGCAACATTAATTCATGTCTGTGCCCACCGTCTGTGCTAGCTATTAATAGAATGCTCAACTCAATGCAACAGACAATCCATTTCATGTGACACTTCCATGTCATAATCCCTTCCCGAAAGCAACAGATGCATTCCATCGGGAAAACGCACTTACGGTATCGGCACTGACTTGATAGTTTATTGTGTCCGATGGTCCTGTCGGCTTTGAGACAACGCGAGAACCCCACAACTTTGGACGCGTTTCGCCCTTAAAGAAGTAGTGCTCATCAGACCCCATTCATACCATTAAAGGGATACATCTGAGAAAGGTAGCGAAAAGGCCAACAAAGTGACCAGAAAAGCAAGTGTTGAAGTGGGCGTATACCTGTGCAATATGCCACGCAAAATAAAAGTGTAATGATGTTCAGCATGGTGTGTGTCCGTATAATGAGCCACACAAACTGTGTATTTATATACGCCTTACTCTGATTTCATCATTCAATTGGAGCGGCGCTTACACGTCAGATACCACAACGATGACGTGGAGGAGATCTTGCAATCAATTAGCTGACGAAATGAGTGCTCCTAGCTCTCTCCAGTTCTGCGTCAAATGGAAAATTTATCAAACATCTACAGCTGAAATTGAAATCGCTTTATCCAGCTTCATTCCTTGCACCTAAAGTGGGCTGAAAGTAAAGAGAAATGGTTGGAAGGAAGTGTAGTGAGGCAAAGGAGGGACAGAGAAAAAAAGATTCATGTTTGACATGATTGTATGCAAATTACTTCACTTTTACTGCACTAGAGCACTCCCTATTCGTATTTGCATAGAGTCATTCCACTTACATTTCCTCTTAACCTGCGTTTAATTGCCACCAAATCCCCTTATGAAGCTGCAGCGAATATGCTTGCCGTCCGTTGCTACACCACAGCACAGGTTCACTGTCATTATGATGGGGCGAGTAAACTGCAATTTTCAGGTCATTGTTTACCATCGTACTATCGTAATCAGCACTTTGATGCGACGCCAAATAAGGGAATCTTAGCCACTGCAACATAACTAGGCCAAGCCGCTAAGACTTCTCAAGAATGCCTCAAGTATTCACACATTAATGCACAGCAACCTGCACAGTTACACTTTAAATCATTATCATTGAGACTATCAATTCTGAAGTGGGATTCCATTTGTATTATGGATAGTTGATTTCACGGACAGAACAAATGGACTGTCGATGACAGGATGAGAAGTAGACAAGAGGACAGGAATCCTAGCACCTTCGATGGAACCAACTCCTCTTCAGCCCATGTCTTTCAACGGGCTAAATCGATAATTGCGGACTCTAGGGTCACGTTATTGTGCGAAAATTGCAATATGGAAACTCTACTGTTGCAAAGCACATTTTGGATGATTAGCGGTAATCTAGGGTTAGTGAATTTATCAGGGAGTGCTATCATCATGAATAATGTCATTAGATTTGCGTCTTGTTTGTGGACCCTCAACAAATCGGCATGGCTTTGATGAAGCCACCTGCAATTTACTACTCGTAAAATAGCTCAAAGTGGCAGTATTGGCGTTGCTTTAGTGCCATAGCATTTAATTGGAACAGTC
>CM010312.1:24568711-24852447 GCA_001923025.3 Taenia multiceps | reverse complement strand
AGCGAAACTGATGAAGATGAAACCGACCTCCTCGTTGCACATCACCATCACTAGAATCACGTGAATGTAATCAAGGTAGATAAAACTGATTTCCTCGCTGCAAGCCACTATCACTAGACTCACGTGTGCAAGTCGATGAATTGAAAACCGTATTCCTTGTTGCCCGCCACCATCACTAGACTCACGTGAGCGAAACCGACGCAATTGAAACCGAATTCCTCGTTGCACGCCACCATCACGAGATTCACGTGAGATAAATCAATGCATATGAAACCGACCTCGTCGTTGCACACCATCACTGAACTCACGTGAACGAATTCGCAGCAGATGAAATCGAATTCCTCCATGCACACCTCCGTTACCAATCTCACCTGAGCGATGCCGATGCACATGAAGTAGAATTTCTCATTGAACACCACAATCACTAGACTCACGGAGCGATATCGATGCAAATGAGACCGAATTTTTCGTCGCACGCCGCCACCATCACATGACTCACGTGAGTTAAATTAATGCAAGTAGAACCGAATTCCTTGTGTACGCTACAATAGACTCATGTAAGCAAATCCGATTCACTTAAAACCGTATTCCTCCTTGCCCTCCAACATCACTGTACTTACGTGAGCGAAACCGATGAAGATGAAACCGACCTCCTCGTTGCAAATCACCATCATTAGAATCATGTTAGACATATTAATGAATATGAAATCAAACTCCTCGCTGCATGCCACCATCACTGGTCTCACATGAGCGAACTCGAAGCAGATGAAATCGATTTCCTCAATGCACAACTCCATCAACAATCTCACATAAGCAAAGTCGATGCATTTTAAGCCGAATTCCTCGTTGCACACCACCACCATCACTAGACCCACGTCAGCGAAACCGATGCAAATGAAACCGTATTCCTCGTTGCACACAACCATCACTAGACCCAAATGTGATCTATCAATGGAGATGTACCTGAACTTCTCGTTGCACGCCACCATCACTAGACTCACGTACATGACATCTGTGTAGATTCATCCATTTCGTGTATCTTACACCACCAAGACCAAACTCACACAAGAGAATTCGATGAATTTGCAACTTAATATCTCTTTTCCCACCACATCATTCCACTCACGTTAGCGAAATCGATGAATTTGAATCTCAACTCCTCGTTTTGCGCCACCATCACTATACTCTGTTCTCGCTTTATGGGGATCAGTTTGAGGCAATCACCAACTTGAAATTGCGTCGCATTTTTAGCTCAGTTTGTTTTATGTTCCCCTGGAATTCGACCAAATTCCAGCAATGGATTTTTGGTTGTGTGGGTTTGGCTTACTGCTCAATACGACAAAAATGGTTTCTACTCAAAGAAAGTGTAATTTGGGCAACACGAAAACAGTAATCCTGAGAACTGGTGAGGTTAGCTTTGCGAAAATGTTGTATGAATGCTCACTGAAGTAAGCAAATCGACACTCACATTCGCAAAACCGAATTAGGGCATGAGAGTGTGGTTGGCTAAGCTGTCTTAGCAATGGTGTTGATGTCACCTCATCATCTGAAATTAACTCGTGCCGAAATCCTCTCAACTGGAGCTTAACACGAGCGACGCTGACTACACGTCACGTGTGCTAACTTTTGCTTACATGGCTTACAAACCGCAAGTGACCGGTTAGATCCCTCGTGCGCCAAGCTAGTTTGGGAGTAAATTCGAAGACAGAGGAATAAATCCGCAGCCAATTCGTTGCACACACAGAGTCCTCCAGGAATGTAAGCAAAGTTCCAAGGTTAGTTTTATAGGAATTGTCGCAAAGATTCGTGGAGGGCGCATGACTCGCTGACCTTAAATGTACGTGATTTAGACCCAGTGGCGACAATTATCTTCGTGTGTGCCACGTGAACGATTTGTCAAGCTCCGAGGTCATGGTCGTCGAAGCTGGACAAGACACCGGAATGCCTGAACCCAAGGCCGATTTTCTCTCTCACATTTAAATTTGGGTGTCAAACCAAAATACGATACACACGATGCCACGATGTTTCCTCAGTATATCACTTGTAATTCCAGACTAGTTTGTGCATTGGCAGCCAAACCAATTCCTGCAGTCATTTTCTGAACTAGAAATTGACCACCCCACAAAATGCTATCTTCATAGCTCCGAAGAATATTCACCCACTACTCCAACAAAATACAATTCTGCACAGTTCCAATCTCATAAATTCACCTCTTTAGAGGAAAAGCCTAGCTTTAGGCGCCCCAGTTTTGATTCCATTTTCATCGATACCTACTAGTGCAAGGCATGGTTGTGATCATTTGTGTGAGCAACGGAAAATCCAGCTACTTACGACGTATCCTTAGGCTGTTCCGGTTAGACAGATACCAGCTCTAATGTTTAGACCTTAGCAAGGACTTCACACTTATCTGCGGCTTCCATTGTTTAGCACACGTAGTGGGTCACTGGAAGCAACTTGTGTTCACCACGTAAAAGTTGCGAATTATCATTGGTAGCACCACTGCATGACCAAGACGAGGGTCCTACGAAAACAATATATTGTTCTAGAACAATACATCACTGAAACCAAAGGATTGTTAAATGAGCAGTGCGTAGTGCTACCACTTAATCTCCACAGCTTTGAACCTTGCTCCACTTGGTGAAGCAGACAAGCTCAAATTTCACCGTGTTCAACAGACAGGCCCTACGAGTCACTGCGGGCCACCAGAGATACTTGCATATAAACTGCAATAACTTCCGAGCCGTCCAACAACTAACACTAGACTAGACTGGACACAAGTCGCTACAATTGCAACGAATAACAATTGTAGTGATTGGATATGATCAGTGGCCTAACGAAAACAGCATCAGAGCAAATAGCAGTAACAGTGCGCCGTTAAACGCAAATGCATTCATCTTTCCCAACACCATTCATACTCCTTGCGAATCTGGAACAGTAAAAATACTGTTGCTTAATCACAACAAGAAACGCACGAAAAATCTGGTAAGACACCAACTGAAATTGACAGCATCAACTCGTCCAAATTACCTGCTCTTCTTCCTGAGGAGTGAAGTCTGACCTAATATTGAACGTCTTGCGAAGCTCCTCTGGCCTCCTGCCTTTGATCGTGCTGGCAACAGATTTGCAACACGCATCAAGAAGGCCTTTTATGTCGAGATAATTAGCTGCCATAAGGATTTCAAACAGAGTCTTCTGATCAACTTGGAGAAATTCTTGATCCCAGTCAGATAGGTCATCCGTTCGAGGCTCACTATCTTCATCCTGGTCCTGCTGAGGATCGTCGTCTTTGTGATGCGTACACCACTGGAGGACCTTCTTTAAAGTATCAGCAGTTACGTGTTGCAGAGGAATCGGTTCATCATCCTCTGCAGCCTCAGGTCCAACATCTACCATCGGAATCATTGGAGACACAATCGAAAATAGTTTGTTTGAATACTTGTTTCTGCTATAGAGTAAATGTTAAAAAAGTAACGCGAAGAAGCAAACATGATCAAAATCGGCGGTTGTAAGGACGCGTAATTCACTCAAGCCATGCCTTTATCATAACAGCTTTACAATTATAGCTAACCGTGAATTAGATATGAGAAGCAAAATGGTAAAGCAGCTAACTAGGGTGTGCATAAACAAGAACGGGGAAGACGCATCTCTGATCATAAACGACAAACATTGCAGACAAGGAGATGTACCTTCCAAGATGTCTCTAATCATCACGGATTGCCTAGCAATCTCCAGATCTACATCAAAGGCGACGTTGTCCACCGTCACCAACTTAACGGGCATCTTCAGAGATAAAATGACAAATGCGGTTTCGATGGCAACTCTGTAAAACACAAATGTGGCTGATTGAAAAGACCCCTTGTAAAGTGTTTAGCAAAAGCATTAAAACAATAAGGGGAATCTAAACTGTACTAAAATCCTTTGAAAAATTGCCGAAAATAAATGAGATCTTTGAAGCAGACAAACCTTCGAATGTAGTCAATGCACCGCCTTCACTAGTGTGCTTGCTGATGAGGCACCTTTGAAAATGTGCTGGCAAATTTACCATTATTGTGTGCGAATTGTACATCACAGATAAATTTGGCATTTGCAAAAGGTTTTGTAAATCCAAGTAATGTATTTAAAGAATTCAAGTGTTGCTAAAACCTTCATGCAGCAAAGGTGTGTTGGCCTATCACTTACTAGAAATCGATGTCACTTCAAAGCATGTGCGACAACTTGAATGCGCAAAACATTTTGATTTGATTGCTACGCATCTCTGCGTTCTCTCTCTCTTATTGATAATCCATTCAATGCGGTTCGGTATTCTCACTTTCTTATGCGCCAGGATGCTCAGCAGCTTCAAACTGGCAGTAATCAGAGAAGGAGCATTATAAACAAATAACATTAGAAATATGGTCAACATCAATTAAATGATTTGCGATCGACAGAGGACAGTCGGTGACTCTGCCGGTGCTGGCCCTCAAGCTCCACCAAAGCACAATTTTGCACCTCTCCGCAGACTTATAGTAAATGTAAATGCAAAGTAAACGCCGCGGACATTAAGTTAACCTACCGATAAGCTAAAAGTGACCTCCTAATTGCTCAAACGCACCTCATACATTTCGATTCCTAATGTGTGCGCTTTTTCTTTACGGAAGTCATACTTACAGAGACCAGTAGGTTTCCAGTTCTCTAGCGGAGCACGCACTAAATTGCCCGTTATTTTGCATTTAGATAAACAGAAAGTAGTGCCAAATTACGTAGTGGGCGCTTGCCATTTACAAAAAAAAACAGTCAACCGCTTAGTTAACGATGGCAAAACAACTACATAACCTCACACATAACGATAGTTCCTTAAGCATTGGTTTATGAATGCTAGAGTTTGGAGGATTCAGATTTGTTTGCATTCGTTCTTTTTACTTGGCCGCCCATTTGTCGCAGTTTAGCTGTGTGGATTTTTGAAATTTTGTTGAAAATGAGGAGGCATTGTGTAGATGAAGTCAGTAAGTTCTCTTCCTGTAACGAATTTGATGCAGAACTCGAAGCCGTGGTGACAACAGTGTAAGGACTGAGCATGTCCGATGAGTTTTGACAGATTTTGTTATTAGCTGTAGACACTGTACCTCGATCGAGAACAGTCAGTTTCATTAGACAAATAGGGCTACCTTGAGGCTACAGTGGAAGTAGATAGTGTAAGGTATTCGGCGTGTTTACTGTCTACTCTCACCAACGCAGTGCCTGAGTTATCTTCCAAAGTCACTGTTACCCCAAAAATGTAAATTTAACGCTGGCCTTTCCTTGGACTGGTAAGATGTAGCACAGCTCAATGATTCTGGATACTTATTAGCCTAATATTTCAACCTTTTTTTTATCTGTGGAGGAAATAAACGTCCCATTTGCAAAGCAGCACACAGAACTGGTCTGCTCACAGAGTAAACCGCAGCCGTTAAAGAGGTCAATAATCGGAGACGTCTACTCCTTCTGCGAAGGAGTATACTTCATTGTCAATAACCATCTAGGTTTCTTTTCCTTTTTATCTCAATTATTCTAACAGGCATAGGAGTGGATAATAAACTAGAAATCCTAGTGATTGAGTTTACGCGATATGCTTGTGTGTGGAAATGCCTGTGGGAGGGGATGGACTTAGCTTAGTCATCAAAATGTTGTCGTATCAAACGAAGCAGTTGCACAAGCAATTATCGCGAACCATTAGCATATATTTGGGGGTAAAATAAAGATTCAGTAAGAATGTGCTACTAGAGGAGGCAGAACCTTTGAGCACAGAAAAAGAGCAAAGTAAAATCATTCATATAGCAATGATTATTAAAAATGCAGTAACCTTAAGGCTTTAAGACAACACATAAAAGCGGTGCTATCGCAGATGCAAAAGGGAAAGAGTCCTAAGAGGCTTTTTAAATTTGTAGATACGCGATCGTAATGCTCCGCCCAATCGCTAGCTTGCATTAGTGTATCTAGCTTTGAATCCAGCATGATCCCTCCATATCCATCAAGAGGTGCCTTTTCTAAACTATTTCGCCTCATGTTTAAAAAAATTTTGTTAGAGCCCTTCTTACAGCACAGTTGTCTCATCTATAATGCTGTCTTGTTTCAAGCAGACGCCATCTCTTTGTGTCTGATTTCTGCTTCACCACAAAAACACACGAGATGAAGCTGGTGTCATACACTTGTATCTGACGGGAGGGCTCAGCAAAGAAAGGAATGCATAGATGCATCAGGAACACATGAGCGAACATTGAAGGGTAACATGAAATTTGTGTTACTGTTGTCGAATAGAGAGGGTCAGAAAGTCACAGAGTTCAAATAGTGCATGGACAAGTCTGCATGATTGGGAGGTGCTATACCTTGTGCAGAGATGGCAGTAAACAATGTTAAGGCACTCCCACACAATGCATCAAACCCTACTCTATCGTTGTACTATAATATAGAATTCGGTTTGCATTTTAAATGCGAATATCCGTGGATATGAGATAACGGTTTAATGGTTGCAACCTTCTGCACTTTGCTTAACCTAATGCAGCGAACATTAGTTCTGACGCAAAATTCGTTCCAGATCAACCACACATTCCTCAGAATATTTTGTGACCTTAAAGTGCGGGGTGGTAATTTATTGATACTGACGTTATGATATGCAATTTAAGTTTCTTTCTTGGTTCTACGAATTGCATCAGAAATAGTGTGATCTCGCAGTTGGTGGCCAGCAGTGATTTACTCCATCCCGATGAACGACATTCGGCCTTTGAATTTGCGGCATCTTCAAATTAGTACTGCATGGCAAATTACTAAATGGCATCGCCTTTTCAACGCTTTGCCTGGTCGTACGGTGTGAGCGACCACGAATTGCAGGTAGAGGTGGCATATAGCATCAACACTGTGTTAAGTTGTGGAAAGCTGCAGCACATCTTAACCATCCTCACGACAAATGCGCGCTAGTGCCTCACAGTCTATATGCAGCCCTGGCGCTATAATCATGTGATGCCATCCTGTGCTGCGTCATTTTGGCCATTAAGTTTAATCACCTGAATAGACATTGCCAATGTAAGGGACTTATAGCACGCCATCGGTAAAATGGCTGGTGGGTCAAAGTGCATAAACTTTAATAAATCTTTTGTTCATCTGCCCATCTATGCACTCTTTCATTTAAAAGTCGATAACTAAAATACTTTTCTATGCTTTGCAGGCGCCATTGCCAACCTTGCTTAAATAACCTCGGATTTCGTGTTGTTTTAGTCGTGATTTTGGTTGCAGGATAAGTAATCCATCTACACTATTTTGGCTATTTCGGCAGAAATGCAGTCATGCAGGCTATTGAGCAGGATAAGCATTTAATGTTATCACCATTAATTCATACTAGGTAAATGAGCCAAGGTAGGCCGGAAATTGAGCATTTAGCCCCAACACGTTCTACTTAGGTGCTATGATTTAGCATGAGTCTTATAATAATCTCGTCAACTTCCGCTGTCAGCCTTACACCTGAATCAATGCCATAACTACTGCGCATGGGCGTGGTCAACTCCATCCTAGCGGTGTGTTTCGTGGTCTCTATGCAGTAGAGGTGCCCACCGTATGCTATCATGTCGTTTTATCTTGAGTTGACGAGTCAGTTTAAACACCGCACAATATGAAACAATGATATTCTGCTGATAGATCGTTAACAGTGAGCATAGTGGTTTATGAAATAGAACTGCAGCAACTTAGTGAAGAAAACTGCAGATAGTCCTTCCCAACCGACCGCACTAGGTGAGTAAGCAGTGATGAATCAAATTTGTAGCGAATTACGGAAGCTCAGGTTCAGAAAACTCCGTTTAAAATTTTTGTTTGACCTTTAAGCATTTCATGGTTCATTTGTCACTAAATAAGGAGGTTGAAAAGGCTGCATTATGCGCCTTCCAATATACGGCCAAGGCGTGGCGTACCCACCAGGCGCTCGCCTCATACTTGAGAATCGGAGGCGTCTTCCTGATTACGAGATTAGTGCATCCCGACAGTCCGCCACCTGAGTGGTCATTTATTCGAAATTGTGTTGCAGAGCTCATGCGAACATAGCTGAGTGCCTCCACTTGCAAAGCTTGACACTCACACATTTACTGTCATCAAAGCTTAGGGAAGATTGGTCAGAAAAGAGCACTTTTGGTATCAGTCAACCAAAGTGGTCAGCACAAATTAGTGCCTGCAAACAATGCGAAATGCATTGTGAATTGAGTTGTGTGCTAGTGGTTGTTTGCTCGATGTTGCACCATCCAGTTGACATTACTTTCCACTTGGAACATGCATATCAGACACATGAGGCGAGTCCGCTCAGTGGCTGCAAATCCTCTTCCAGTGTTTTCGACGAATTAATTAGAAAATTACAAAATGGCTCCATTAGACTCTGCTGAAGTGCAGTATTCAGATGGAATGATCATCAGAACAAGCACTGCACAGCACATAACTTTCTTCAGCATATTAGGGTAATACCAAGTGGCCATAATCAGGTGGCACCTTCTACTCAAAAATAAGTTATTTGGGTTACATTTTAGCGATTTTGATTTTGGCGAATCTGAATTGTGATTAGTGTGGCAAAGCAAACTTTGGTTCTATGCTGGCCTAATAGGACGAGATGTCCTAACAAGAAGAGGTGTTTCATTACCACTCGTTATGCTTTAGGCAAAGTAACAGTTAAATTTTGTACAAATATTTGCCGTTGTTGGTATAGTACACTTCGATAATAATCAAGAGCTATTGATGACGATCAATCTGGAGTGATTGCATCAGTGTCTGATATATCTGGTGGCAAAAAACAAACTCTATTATAGCACTAATCCCGGATGCAGGTAGCACTCACTCACATGGTCTGACCAAATTAGTGCCGACGAGGCATATCCATTTGCAGCCGTTAAATTTGCGTTGTGGAACATCTTGCTGCACACATTTTATGCGGATTTTTGCTTAAGCACACAGCTCCTTAAGTCAGGTCAAGCAGGATTGAATTCAAGGGGCCTTCCCTTATAAACACAACACTTAAGCAAATTTATTGTGCATTTGGACAGTTGACCGAGCATCATGCCATTGGCGATCAATCTAGGAGGAGTGTCGATGGAAGAGAAATTAAGGTGATACTTCAAGCATTGCCTCATTTCAAATGTGACACTGCATCAATTAGTAAGTGGACAGAGTGGGGCCTTTAACAAGCAAACATGTGCCCACACCCACAGTGCATGCATTTTAGCAGAGTTTCTGCAATCTGAATTCGCAACTGCAAAATATATTCTCCAATCACAGTTTGGATCTAAAATTTGAATTTTACTTCATATTAGTACCATTTGAAAAAGTTTTGCGTTAGTGGACGTGAGGCTCTAACTAAAACGCCACTTGAGGCAGAAGGCAGTATGTGCGTTGTCAGACGGTTGAACATGCTACATCCATATTTTAAGTTCATCCATACTAATAAATCTGTGCAAGAATAGATTTAATTTCAACGAATTCGATAGAATTTTAGTCGGTGATTCTGATATTTGATTCGATATTAATGTGCCTACATGAAGCGCAAGAGGTAAATATTACTCGCAAGCAATCATTTCTAATTTCAGTATGTCGTTAGTACCCTAGGCGATGCAACTGGATGGCCGATAAGACGTAAAGGTCCTCATAGGTCTCGCGAAATTTAGGCCTTTTCTAGGCTTGCTTAGGTGCATTCGTAGTAGTCCGTTTTCCACCTCATGATCCGAGTGCATGACTCACTTAACTTGCATTTAGCGCTACATTTCATGCTACTTGCAAATCGGCTAATAGCATTTGTGGCAACAACATTGGGTTTCCCTTGTAAATCCATGAAGGTCGCACTTGTTTCCCAATACAAAGAATGTATTCCTGAATGTGCTGACCTCGTTCACAGAGTGGCGGATTTGCTTTGGTAACCATCCGACATCAACTTGAGCTAAACACAAAAAAGCTTGAAATATGGCAAGCACATTACCCAACAGAAATGAGTGATTGAGTTGTATCAGTGCTTTATGAATGGGGACGCCCAGAGGTGCAAATGCCCACGCAGACCAAATGTGGGCAGGGAATCAATGCTCAGTTAAGGTGGATGGCTGTTCAGTCTTAATCTAACACGCTTCAGCTTTACAACGCTAACAAAATGGGCATCGAAAAGAATTTATTTGGTTACCCGCCATTCAAGATGCCACTTTATCTCATATTTACTTCGTTGCTACATTACTGCGGACCCGTATGTCCACAAAAGCATTATATGCACCCAAAGACAAAGTGCTGATGCATTCATGCCTGCCTCTAGCCAACCTTGCATTTTACGTGCCTTTGTGAGACTGCATTGATGGCTTGATAAAGTTCCTCAAAGTGGAAATGATACCTTTGGTGCAGTGCTGTCGGAACAGCATAAGCATCTTGGTACTTAATCATGCGATGGCTTTTGTAGAATTTCGGATCGGGTTCTGGGTTGACGAGCAGAGGTGAGGTAGGAGACAAGTGCCTGAGACGGGATTTTGCCAGCACATTTTACCACAAAATCTCTCACTGCTAAGCAATATCCTTCATCTGCAGTTTTGACCATTGTAAGCACCCCTAATAGTGACATTTTTGATGGTCAAGGATTGCTGTAAAATATGATTAAAACACGTCTGCAGTCGATGACCAGGGAATAGCAATGCATAGTACTGAAGCGTAGGATGTTCAGACAGAAGGTTTGGCTCAGTTTTTAAAACACACTAAGGCTTTTTTGTTTGAAGTTCAGCGGGGCTCAAATGCGTTGCAACTGACCTGTCCATTGTTTCTATTTCAACTGCACTAGACCAGCGCCAACCAGATCCACGATTCCAAACAAATGCTGAACTTGGATAGAAGGTAGAACCAAAATTCCAGACAAGTGTGTGCAGTTCCGGTTATTTGGAAGTGATGATGGGTGTGCTAACATAAACATGGTGTAAACACTTGCGAACCTATTAAGCAATCTTGGAAGGAACAATTCAATTCTACGTACGTTAACAAGTATGGCTGAAAGTGAATCGCGTAAGCGCATTATTGAAAGGCACTGAAGCGGAGGCCTTTCGCAACGTGGAAGACATCGCTTGTTTTCCACGTCAACAACAGCTGCCACTTTATTGACGTAAAGTGTCTAGAGATGCTGTTGATGATTTGACGGAACGCACAAACACCTGGAGCCTGAATTCGCTGATGTCTCGTATCGCTCATAGTTTCATGTCTGATGGTGAAGATTGACAAGAAAGCAAGACTTGAGATGGCAAACCAGCATCTTACAGACTTTAAGAAAGAACGACCTGCTAGCTGGCAACCTGACTGTATACTCGAACAAAAATCTCGTCCCAATCTGCTTTCCAGGCTTTTCAATTGATCCTGTGCGTAAGACTACTTCACCACAACGAGGTGAAGGGAATAGCTATCTCAAGTGCTGATAGTTGGCGCCAACTAGCGAAATTTCTGTGGGTTATGTGTTTGAGAGGCGTGTACCACTCGGCGATAAAATCACGTATGTCTGCCAATGCTTATCACGTCTACGCTCCTAAGCTTCACACACCTATGACTCTTAGTTTTGACAACAATTTTTATCATTCTGGCCAAATGCAAGTGGTCTAGCATTTAATTAAAGGCCATGCAAATGCCAGCAAACTACTCGCATTGTCAACATCAGACGAGATGATGCGCATCACTTCAGTTCTTATTCTTTTGTCTCCTGCTCCAGTACGCACCTACTTCTTCATTTTGGTTCACTTCTTTTCGATTGTCGCCTACTAAGACTAGTTCACTCGTGTGACGAAGAGAGCGCACTGCAATAGGTAGCATGCTTCAAGTTTCAGCTAACCGTTCTTCCTATAATAGTGCTCAAATTGCGACATCAATGCCTGCTACAAGCACAATTAAAAGGCGACAATTTGGGAAAGAATTTCAGTGGTCAGTTGAAACCCAACTTGCAATAGCAGCACGTCTGATGTCATGGCACAATAGGACTGCATGGAATAGATTTTCCGTTTTTAAGGACGTAACCACTTTGGTCTTATGGGAATCGCTAGTCGTAGGAAAGGAGTTTAGAGCACTCATCTCAACGTATGATCAGATCAAGAGCGGCCGTAGTAAAGTGGGTGCAAAATAATTTGGGAGGACATATTTGGATCAAGTTAATATGTAGCCATTTGTTTGTCATGAGGAGCATCAATCAATTACCGCCGGCACGAAAGGAAGCTTTTGGTAAGCCAGATTTGTCTCTGCTTTGGTGATGAAGCAGGACTGTTTACTCATGCAACCCTTCCCGCAGAATCCGTCCATTAGTCGCAAATCAGAAACCGCTGAAATAGTAGTTAAAAATAGCGGTTGTTCCGTTAATGGAACAGTTTGTGGTAGATCATGTAACGAGGGTGCGTGCACATTTGATTTTCCTGACTTACGTACACTATAAGTAATAAAATGCTAGAAGGAACTAACGTTCGATTAGTTTCTGGTCACAAAGGGTAGACTTTGGCATGAGAACGCAAGACTATTAGCCACTTATACAGATTAATTACTTCGAATCGCTCCACACACACTGGACAGTGACTGTGGGCGCCTTACTGTGCTATTTACTTCCACAAGGATTATTGTGAGCACCATCACATAAATTATGATGCAGCCCTTGAGACTTGCAAGATCTTGTATGCTGAGCATTTTAGGCACGAAATGCGGAATCAAATGTGTGCTAATGGCAATTTTTCTTCCTTCCCCTTCCTTAGCTTTTCAAATATGCCACAGTCTCCATTTAAATGAATGAATGAATAATTGATTCAAATGATTAGCAGTAAATGTTTGTGCTTTACATTTTTGCTGGGCAACTTCTAGTACTTCTTTTAAATGCGCAGAATTTAATTAGTTCCACAAGTCATTGTCAGTACTCATTTATCATGAGCCTATCATTCTCCACTTGAAGTTGCGAGCCGGTGTCGCATTTGCTTTAAAATGTAATCTGCTTACTCACGGAAGGGAATCTGAGGCACTCGTTTATTGCAGGAAAAATGTTCAAACTCTATGTGAAAAAGCAGATCTAGGATCAAAGTCTCGCCGGGAACTTCAGTTTGTGTGTGTGCAGCACACCTTATATCTTAGTTCTAGCGCGAGGTTGGGACAAATGCAGAGGACACACACTGCTGCAATTCAAATCACTTGTCTCATTCGCTGTTGATGGTGTTATTCAAATGAAATCCGTGACCTCCATAATTTGATTCGTAAAGAACACAGATTATTTGAATGAAGTGGGAGTGGTCTACAGGTGCCTTGCGGCCGAGGAACGAGAGCTAGAGAAAGTAAGTCCACATTCGACAGTTTCTGAGGCAACGCTATTTGTCACGTTGAGGAAGCGTATTTTCATGGTTAGCACATAAGTTCAGATCATTTGCATTTCACTGCATGCTTAAGTTAACGCGTTCTTTGGTTAACAAAGATTTTAATCACCGCTTGGATATTACTGTTTTGATTTGTACGTTCATATGTTCTACCTTGTTCAACTACTTATCCATTCAGCCTCAAGTATTATACCTTGGTCCGCTTTTCTTCATATTTAACGCTATAATAAGAGTCGAGTCTGCGTCGAATCGTATAATTCATTCACCCTTACCTTCATTCAACCACACAGTTATTTTTTGATTTATTACTTAATCTGCAATAATATCGTCAACTGTTTCTACCAACTTCATGCCAATATGTTTATTTAACCGCACATGGTAGAGGCGCCTAACAGTCCATCCCATTTCCGATTCCTTTGAGATTAAATATGCTCGTCAAGTCAAGCTTCATAGCCTTTCTGATGAAACAAAAGAACCCACTGCTTGACACAACTTATGCAAAACGTCACCGCTGAGATAACAAGGACAAGGAAAGCTAACTCCACCGAAATTGTTCGCTGCTGCAACTCGACAATGCAACTGGTAATAGAAGTCACGATAAATAAACTATAAGCCATCAAAATGTGCGGTATGGTTTTAAAAATACTGGGAAACCTCACGTACAATTAAGTAATGAATGGATGGAGAGACCTTACAATCTCACTGATGAGGTTCGAATGCAAGATATTACGCTTTAAATGCAAGTAGCAACAGTATGTGATGTATTCAAAGGGCCTTTAGGACTGTTTTATGCATCATATTTCTTTCTGATGACTCGGTAAGATTTTACTTCCTCGCATGTTTGTAATGTGAAGGAAAATGGATCATGACATTAGGTTTCCTCAAAGCTTTTTTTTCATTTTGGAAACAGTAAACAAAATGAAAAAGCATTGCAACACGGGGCTCTCGCTCAAGCAACAGGAGGCCGTCTAGCGTTCACAGAATGCGGAAAATGGGGTGGTTGCCTACTGTGTTCCAACTCCCTTATTGATAAGCCGTCCAAGGCGGTGTGGTAGCCTACCAATATTTCCTCTATTTGGGGTCTATTACAGTGGCCAGTTCTGGCGGTTGTCCTTACGAAAACAAGCTGGAGATTGATCCCCTCCGTTAGCGTGCGCGAAAGGCAGTGAAGCAGATTACATCTTAAGCTTACTGAACATGGCATAGCTGTGGGTTTTTATATCTAGTTTGTCACCAGACATTATTGGATAAGTGGAAGGAGATAGTCCATGCAGATGTTAGGCGGAAATCAGAATCCCAGCCCGAGTCTACCGACTCCGCTGTCGACTGCGCGAGTGATGTCCAGCATTCCAAATGTGGAGGTGAATGGGGGAGAGGAAACGAACTGGGTCTACCCCTCGGCCTAAATGTTCTGAAACGCAATGTTGCGAAAGAGCTGACGCTGGTATGTCGACGTGACTGGTGCGGAGAATATGAACAATAGTGTGCGTAATCACGACGCCAGCAACGAGGTTGTGTGGATTGAGGTACTTAAGTGGGAAAAGCCACATTGTCGCAAATGTCGGACACCTCGACAGCGGCGATATGTCGTTGATGCCGAGGACTACTCTCCTGGGTCACATATTAGACATTGATTGGGTCACACACTGCCTCATGGCCGACATCAACATGACTAAAACGTATCGAGTAAGGTGCATCCTGATTTCAGAATCGCTCTGCTGAACGTTAGTTTCTTACTCTGCATAATTGTGTGAGCATGGCCTGCAGACGATGATGCTCCTGGACCCTCTAAAATATCCTCCTGATAGGACGTTTAACACTTCCGAGGCAACAGGTCAGCAAATTCTACACCATTATCTAACCCATACTTGCCTCTTAATGTAGGACATCTGTTGCGCTGCAGCGCCACCAATACTCACTAGCTTAATTCTGTATGTGTAAACGTGGCAAGACTTTTGAAACCCATAAATAACATGAGACCGTTAATCCGTTGTGGGAATGGGAACAGCATTTGGCTCAAACTTGATTTATGCATGGGAACGAATGTGGATGTGGACTGCCAAGTACGTTTGGAGAGCAGCATTGCCCTTTCATGGCTGCTAAGATCTTTCCACTACACATAACAATGCATTCAACGTTCAGTGTCGAATGAGATTTCGTTTCGCTTAAGCACTAATGCGATGACCGCTATCGAAGAAGCAAACACCGTGAGCTCAGAGACCAAGTTGCCAATGCATTCAATGCTCATTTACAATCAAAACTACTACAGTCATGATTACACAAGATGTAAGAGGAATCGCAAGTATTGTCCTGGTCTATTCGTCCACTGATAATGCTTAAGTTTGTTCACAGGCAAAGTCGCCTTTGTGCACTAAGAGCAGGAAATGCATTGGATCTCGCGAACCTAGAAAGTACCTTACGCAACTCAAAGCATGTTTTTGCCTCTACCTTAAAGTGTGTAGAATGAGAAGTCTCGCCCTTCCAGCATTGCTTAACAAAAGTTGCACACCAGGTCCCCGACTGTGCGACGATGTACTTTTTACTTTCACCGGCAGTCGCGACAACCAGACAGCTTACGGCAGTAGGCATTACTGCAACAGAATGCAACAAAAATTTGCCTACTCATTAGCCTGTCAATACATAGCTCACTTCACTTTATGGAGTCAACGCGGCAGCCGAGTAGACGAACACTTCAGCAAGATGCATTCAACAGATCGTTGCAATGATGGTGACGCTACTCAAATCAGTTGCGATATCTAGGCAGTAATCGAGGATCTTAGGAATTAATGCAGAATTAATGAGTTTTGGGAAACCAGATGCAAGATCGTCTTGATGGATCTGACCAAGACCACTATTCTGCTAGCACTAGATTCTACTGCATCAAACGTCCTTGTTCGCCTTTATTGGAGAATTAAAACTCACTCCTTCTCTCCTTCGCCCACATGTCATTTGCTTGTGCAAATGGTATTACACTTGAGAATAGTAGCGCGAGAATGAGCAATGGCGATTTTAGCAAACCATTTAGCGAAACGCCTGAGTAATTTGTCAAAGAGGGGAACGGCGGAGCTCCACCTAATTTGTTGGTGTTGGCCATGTCTGTACCAGTTTTGTACAGTGTTCGGTGACCACCATTCTATCTGACCAGAGTGCATATTCCAGCAGGTGTGAGAGCGCCAGAGGAAACGTCATCGCTTTTGTCTTCAAAGTCAGTTCTGTGTGTCTAAGGCGATCAAACACTAGTTTTAGGTAAGCTTTTGCTGTCAGCTATCTTTGCTATAGACGAGAGTGCCATTAAAGTGTATTGTGGTTTGCATTCAGGATGGACTTGGTAAGAAATGAAGTCAAAATGGAGGAATGAGTACGCACCCAGCAGTAGGCAACAGCAATAAGAAAGACGACGATTTTCAGCATCCATCGCGCCCATTGCTTAGTCAAATGCCTTTTGTGCATACATATGCCCTTCAGCTTGACCTTGTCCCCACAGCTGGCTGGTTGTGCGAACCTCCATTCACAGCTGTACATGTAAGACCTCTAATACCATCATGTTTGTGCCAACAATGCGTGGGAGTAGGTTTGCTGCCCAATGCTCATCTTCATCATGAATAAACTCATGTAGCCTTATGTTTGCGATTGGTAAAACTGCGCAGTCTGGCGGATATATGCAGGCTTTCTTCATGGTAGACGTGCATGAACCTCAGTGTGTTTAGTGATTATGGTTGAGAGTTACGAGCTTATTTTGCTGAAACTGCTCCTTCGTTTTACATTCACTGCGCTTAAGGGTGCTTGCATGCTCGCAATGAAGTTACATGGAAAGTTTAGCTGTTACGCTTCGGTCCCAGTTCGGCATTTTAATCACAAACAGATATAAGTGCTCATGTGACTGCGAACGATGACTGTGTGGTTAAGTCCGCGAAAACATTTAGGAAAACATTTAAGCTTTCCTCGTGATGAAAGTACACAAACAAATGTCAGCGTAGTTACTATTTGCTTGACGAGGATGGGTCTCCTCAGCCAAAAGCATTGCCAATAGACTTTCTACTTTCCTCCATTTCGTTTAGAGGCAATGACTGTCGGCTGCCAAAGAAGTGCATTGAGTGTTCAAGGGACTTCTGCATAGCGGGGTATCTACTCATCAGCTTGTGATATTTTAAACAGTCTAGACACGCATAGCGCTTCATTTTTGCTATGACCGAATTGGTATTCCTGCAAACTGCTAAGGTCGTTCAAGCTCACGCAAGCGCGCCTGCATAAGTGACTGAAGGTGTTTGCGCAGCTATGTGCAGTTGTTTTGGCTTGGAAGAACGTAGCTTAGAGACCAAAGAGTGAAACTGAGACAATTTCAGGTAAGTCGCAAGGAATACATTGGGAGATGTCGAGAGCTGGTGGGTAAGGACAAGTGGACACAAGGAGCAAGGTGTCGAGAATAATTTGTGAGTTTTGCAGCGCATGGATGCATATGTATGCATATTATGATTGGTGATTTAGTCTGTTGTAGCCAGGCATATTAAAACATTGTGATTCAGTGCGATTCGCCTTAGCGTGGGCTATTTATTCACGATTTCAATTGGCATGGCAAACTGCAGACCGATGGATTGCGTACACTAACTGTACAATCCTGAGCTGAAGAAGAGGCGAAGCCAAAGCGCTCTGGATATTTTTCCAACCCCATCAACTTACATTCTACCGAGTGTCCTCAACAGGAATAATAAAGTGCTATAGAGTGCAGCAACTTCCGTTCAATGTAGGCAGGGAAGTACTGCAGTTATGGCACCCAAAAATGACTGTGCTTACTGTTTAATAAGTGTTTGATTAAATGAGACGTATTTGCCAACTCTAGGTTCGTCAGCGAAAACCACCGGAATATTTTTGCAGGAGAGATAAAATGCGAAAATGTGAATGCCAAAACTGAAGTTAGTCCAGGAGAATTGTTCACTGAGGCCGTACAGTAGGCCCTGACAAATAAAACATCCATGTATCTGACACAATCATCCCCAACAACCACTGCTCGAACCTATTGTCCAACTTCCTTTTAAGCATTTTGACAACCAAAGTTTGGGAGGGAGATAGCTCACGCACCGCCATAATATCTGACCGGCATCAGTCACCACAGGCTGCTGGCTACCGCTGAATGCTTTATTTCGGCATCAAACTTACATGCGTGCGCAAAATGGCAAGATATAATACAGTCACTGGTCACAAATGTGTGACACCAAGTAGCATGCTTCAAAGGCACTGATTTATATGTGAACTACTTGTAAGGTATGCAGCTGAGTGCAAATGAATGAGTAAGTAACAAAAACATCTAAAACACTAAATTTGGTGAGGTTGCACTTTTCCAACGGAGTTTGTGCATAGTGTTATATCTTGAATTTAATGTGAAAGTTTTTCTGGAATAACCTGAACATGAAGGCCAAGGCTTTCAGCAATTGCTATGTGAGGCGCTGCAACGATCGAATTCAAACATAAGGCTAAAATTTTTTGACGAAAATCACATAAGTATGTGAACTCACAAGAAAGCGCTTCCTCACATCATCCACTCCATTGCCATCCTCGTCCAAAGCAGCTCGAGCGAGAGCCAAGTCAAGATTTCCCCATCCCGTTGGGCCACAGGACAATTTTGAATGCCGCGCAACAGTACGAAGAATGAAGTGCATAGTAATTAGCAGCTGACCTCTGGAATCAGGCAGTGTGTAGGCCATAAAATTGCTTCAACTCTGAGGAATAATCAGCCAGCACACTCAGTTTGGCCAGCTCTTCCTCAGTAACTTCAATTGCCACCCACTGAATAGTCGGTCCCTACAAAAATACACCAGAGGACGAAACCATGTTGCAATCTGTTAATTATCTTACTCCTCTGCATTGGATGCTCCGTCGCTCTTTTAGTGGTTCAGTCCCTTTTAATTGCTCCAAAACACTCGTTCACGACCCACTTAGAGCTCATTTTTGACTAAGTTGAGAGGTACCCAAAGCGCTCCGAAATCCGAGTCTCCTCTAGCACGGCTTGTAGCTCAACTGTCCCTACCAATGTTGCTGTTGCTACCCTTCAAAGTCTATTATACCCAATATTTTTGCGTGCAAATTAATTCTGGAAGATGTTTTCAGCTATTTAATTTAGCATGTGGGCGCACTACTTATGCTGAAATTGAGCAAAGTTAGAGGTACTTCATCAGTGGGATAGAGAGCTAAGCAGCCAAGGTAAAATGAGCTTAGCACTAAGCTTTGTGGACGCTCAGTTTTACCATTTACGATGCTGGATACAAAACAGGAAGCAACATCGCTTGCGGCAAAGACGGATGATGAGTTTGCGTAGAACATGCGCTTTTGAACTCACTTGGGGCGATGGAATGCGAACCTGCATCGCATTCATTGCTGTTAAACTTTGCAGCCCTAGTTTCATCAAACGATCAGAATTTTACGCGGTGATAAATTTGCAAGAGCTGGCAAACAAATTGTCAATTCAGTAAAGGACCTTACTACACTCACGTCAATGCACCAGCGTTTGCAAAGAACTTGGCGTTTGAGAACACCTCCCCTCAACCCACACATCAGACGTGGCTGCATCAATTGATGAAACCATTCTCCCGAATGACTAAAAAGCAAAAACTCAAGTCTTAAAGTAGCATGAGTAAAAGTACATGATTCTACTAGCGTTGCATTTTCATGTACGGATGGGAAGTCTCGGCGACGTAGTCCGTTTCAGCATCGACGCTTCCACTTCGCCTACTCGGTGTCACGTCTGTCACAAAGAGCTAGCCTAGCCATCCCAGCTGCGTTGAATAGCCAAATCCGAAAACAAGGTGGCAAAATATCCCCAGAGAAATGCACCTATTGCATTTCTCCTCTCATATCGGCAATGCTGTTTCATGATAGCTTAGACACAGACGGTAGGCACATCTGCTGCTTTCATTGCTCTACTGTTATTCTTCAGTAAATATGTTAGATTGATTGCGTTTGTAAGTCCTCTGCACCGTCGCCACTCATCACGCGCCCCCAAATTAGGTCGCCTTTGTGGACATTCCAGCTGACAGACTAAGTGGCTGGTGATGCACAGCAACGAATGTTAGTAGGCATGAACATGAGCCCAAGGCTCAACACTTGCTTCACGAAGAAAGAATGCGAAACCGTCAGTGGGACAAAGGCACGCCATTTGGCAGAGGAGGTAACTCTCAGCCAAATAGTGTCACTTCCGGTGGTCAAGATGCCTCAGTAAATCTGACCAGCACTTGATTCAACCTCTGATCCTGTCTTTTATCATGAGAGGCAACTCTCGGTGCACCTCGATGCACATCGTGAAGCAA
This sequence comes from Taenia multiceps, assembly GCA_001923025.3. Lineage (NCBI taxonomy): Eukaryota > Metazoa > Platyhelminthes > Cestoda > Cyclophyllidea > Taeniidae > Taenia > Taenia multiceps. Next base: position 24,831,827 of record CM010312.1, on the reverse strand, counting down.
TTTGCCGAATGTCTGACAGCTTAGATTGTGTTGTCGTTGCCTTGATATGTGTAAAATGCAGGTGTCCACGTTGTGCATTTCGAAAGAGCTGCCTCGCATTGACAGGCGTGTGACAGTCATGTGGCAGACCATGGACCTGAATTGGGTCTCCCAATCTGGGCTAGTCGAAATTGAGACACAGTGCGAGGAAGTAAGCGTCAGCATCTGTTCGACCCTCATTGATATCGTGCTTACTTGGTAGCAGTGCAGACCCTAGTGTGTGCAGAGACACGTGTGATGAACCGAGTATCTTGTTGATGAAGTGATCATCCTCCCTCTAACCTTAATTTAAGTGAAAGAATGGGGAAAGTGAAGCAGAACAGGTTGCTGGAGTTGAGCTGTATAATCCCCTCAGCTGCTTTTGAACTTAGCCAGTACGCGCTTGTTGTATCATTGTCGTTTGGCCCTCATTTGGTAAGTTTGGATGTTGGAGTACAAGGCCAAGAAGCTGTGCGTTGGTAGGAAAGGGATCGTGCACGGCATTGGTCATGTGAGAGGTGGCCATGCTGCCCGCTGATTGGGTCATTTGTTGACCCAAATCGGATCATCAAATAGATATACGGTTGAAATGCTGGCAATTACTCTGAGCGTCAAAGGACCCGAAATTTCGGCAGAAGTATTGCAACTCTGAGTCACCGCACAACCATCAGCTTAAAAGCGCATTGTTTAAGGAGAGGTTAACCGCTTTACGTGCTGTATTTCTGCTGCATAAATCTATCTTTACTAATCAGTGAACTGTGAGCTGGTTGGCGCCATTTAATGAAACGTTGAATGTGTAGGCATGAGGTGAGACAAGTTTGGTAACGCGGAGTTGTTAGGTCCATCATCAACTGGTAGCTGATCAAAATGGGGCGCGGTGGATTACACGTCGATTGATTGTCTGCTTGTGAAAAGGAATCAACTGCTGCTACTTGGTTCAAGGGTGAATAGATTGTATTGCCTTTGTCAGTTAGTGAAAGCAACAGTAACTCAGTTTAACCACCAGACTCCCTCGGTTTCTTTGATGCGACAACTGGCTATTACTTACTGCGAAGTTGTGAGGCCGTTCAGAAACCTCTCTTTCATAGGAATGATGGAGTTTAAGGGGAGTTAGCGGATTCATTGCCACTTAGAATTGCACCTTGCACAACCAGTATCTCTAGTAGCTTCACCTTCACAAGCAGCTGTGATTTTGCATTTATCGTATTTGTGTCTGAGGGGTCAATTGTGGACACATAAGTTTCAAAAGAAGGATGTCAAGGAAACGAAGCAAAATGGCACACATGACTTGCTTGTTAATAGAGTGTGTGAGTGTTTGAGATCACAAGCGTTTAGAGTTTCAAACTGCGAAATGTGGCTTGTTGGTGAGAAAGAATGTGTGTAACTTTTAAAGGAGTGAAGCAAATAGCGTTTGTTTTGGTGTAATCGGCTAACATCAATCACATCCATTGGTGGATCTGCTAACGTCCCAAATACGTCAGCATTATTGCCGTCCCGAGCACAACTACAAAGGAGGATGAATAGGGTTGACGCAAAATCGCCACTGACATGGACAGCGAAACCTAGATTGTCAATTTACAATGAACAAGACTTGTGAGAAGAAGCACATATACAAGTGTTGGTAAGAATCTTAGGGGTCAGTGATGATAATGCTGAGAGATCTGGGAAGGCGGTGCACAACTCAGAGGTCTCAGCACTTTCTCTTTGCCATTGATGATGTTGTTAGAAGACAACTCTGCGTGGATGCCATGGGTGGGCTTGTGTTTTGTTGAGCTGACATGAGAAGTCGAATGGCAAACGTCAACTAACAGCTTACCACTGATCGTGTAGGTCAAGGCGGATCCTGTGTGAGAACAATACATTAAGCAGTTTTCTTCACTCAACAGACTTGATGAACGCATTTAAGTGAACCTGGACAAAATCTAATCAGCTCATCAACTCAGTAAGCGGCGTTGATGCAGATTGGCGGTGAAAGTGGTGAGCAAAATGAGAGGCTACATTTGTAAAATCAAAGCTGATCCAACGAGCGAAATACTCAGCTCCCCTGTTAATAATGCTGTGTCACCTTACCAACTGAAGTAAAGAGAACGCAAATGTGACTGCCCTTTCTAATTGGTCTACTTGGTCGAGGAATGCACAGTGCAGTGGAGTGCGCGCTTACCCGAGGATGTTGTCGGAACTGGTACCGAAAATGAAAAAGAACTGGTAAATTCAACCTGTTTAGAGGTGGTGACAGCAAAGCTATGTTTGAGAGAATTGACATTTTATGAGTTAACCCAACGGTTGTTACTGCAATGTGACTAAAACTATTCGTTTCATGCCACTTTTAACAAAAATATGCAGGACAATTCTGTGTGCAAGTAATTCTGACAGTGACACCAAGCGTGGCTAATGCAGTGTAGATTGAAGAAGGCTAAGATGCTTGGGTGGATTAAGCTGAATGCGGCTACAAACACGCTTCTCTACTTCCCAAATGTATCTCTTGCAACTCTTATTGAAAACCGAATTGCAACATACATTGTATTCCCCCGTACTCTAAAATGAAAAGTTGGAAATTACTTTTGAATCGTTAAACCCCAATTAGTTAGTGCAAGTTTAATGGAAGCGTGGAGCACGCATTAGACAATAAAGTGAGGTTGCCACGAGAACAAAGTCCGTGAACCAAATTAATCAAGAGTGAAAGAGGTCTTTTTTACACAGGTTACATAGATGAAACGGCCCATGTCACTCCAACTTACGGTTGCATTCCGCCACTTCTGGTGATATTCCTAAAGGCGAAATTGCGCCGTTAATGCATGTCGGCAAATTTACAGCCTCCTGCTCTGCACAAATTTTCCACTTTTACACGGGGTTAAATGGCCTCTGAGCTTCTCCACCGCGTTTTCATGCAAGAAGTAGGATAGGTTGAGATTCGCGGTGGAATGGCACAAAACTGCATAAAATTTCATCCGTCCACTCACCACTTTGCGTATAGTCGACGGTTATTGCCAGCGCCGATTTGGGCGTAAGCCACAGAAAGCTGTCCCCTTGGACGCCCGATCGAGGAGTGAATACTCCATGGAAAACCCTCAAGTCTGATTTTTTGTCCTTCTCCAACTCAACTGCATAAATTGGGAATGAGAACTGGGTTAACAAATGTGTTTCAAGTGGCAGTAAAATGACTATCAGCGTTAAACGAGGGTACGATAACAGTGAAGCTACGGGTGAAGTAGGCATCGTGCCTTTGAGCAAATGAATTGGTTAAGGAATTTTCTCCATCGAAATGGAAATGCACAGAATTGTCTTCACGACTTAAGTGTTTTGCGCTCACCGCAAACGTTGCTTTTATTTATTTCGACGTTACGCCGAACCAATTGCAGAGAATTGCTGAGCCTCTTCTGAGTTCAACCTGTTAATGACATGATAATGCATACGATAGCTCCATAGCATCAGATAATATGTGCACTTGAAGGGTCAATGGCAAAATTGACTTTGTTTAGCCAAAACTCACTTAGCTCGAGTTAGAGGCCTAAAATGTGGTTATAGTGAAGAGAAGTGCACAAATTAGGGATAGAATATTTACCGTATTCTCGCTGTCTGCTCCTTTAACAGCAAAGTCAAGTTGGAAGGACTGCTGGCCTTTGACGAATCGGAGAGTGGGAACGACGTCTTCGGGTCAGCTTCGCCTGTCATGAAGAATAGCACAAGGCGAGGAGGTTAAGTGTGAATCAAGTCACTGAAATGCGATTGCTTCTTTACCTGTTGCGAGTGGTGGAAACTTGCATTTCGGCGCAAAAACTGTTGATAGAGTGAAGGGGTCATCATTTGTACCTGCGACAATCTGGATCGCTTTTTGCAAGTTCACGTCATTTACTGTGATGTTAACAGTGTCTAAAATGCAAAGTAGACCAGTGTCAACCAACTGACCCATTTTTGGGGAGCAGTTTGGTCAAATCAGTGCCAAGACTGCATGCTTAAATAGGTATTTCTCTCGGAAAGGTGGATAGAACGAGTATGTTGAGTGGCAAACTTCTATTCCTTGTTTACTATTTTAGTGCTACTAAAGGAGGCCACGTTTGCATGAGCTGACTAATCAACTAGCCAAATGGTCCACTTTCGAGCGTCAGCGTTTAGCTGATCCCAGGTTTACAATGCTCACACCCGTGGATTCAAAAAAAAACGTTCGAATTCCTATTAACATCGCGGAGGTCCGAATAAAAGCTGGCACTAAAGATTTGACATACCTTTGTCTTTTTGACAAGGACTGCCCCAAATTTTGTCATTTACAATGCAGCTGCCATTTTCGAACACGATTTCGTATGATGCTGTTGCTGTATGAACAAATGATCTCTAAAATCGAGATTGTCCGAGATAAGTATTAGCTGAGGTGTGGGACAATTGAAGGTGAATGTGTGGCAACATTAAATCATGTCTGTGCCTACCGCCTGTGCTAGCTATTAATAGAATGCTCTACTCAATGCAACAGATAATCTATTTCATTTGACACTTCCATATCATAATTCCTCCCGGAAAGCGACAGATGCATTCCATCAGGAAAAAGCACTTACGGTATCGGCACTGACTTGATAGTTTATTGTGTCCGATGGTCCTGTCGGCTTTGTGACAACGCGAGAACCCCACAACTTTGGACTCGTTTCGCCTTCAAAGAAGAAGTGCTCATCAGACCCCATTCATACCATTAAAAGGATACATCTGAGAAAGGTGGAGAAAAGGCCAACAAAGTGGCCAGAAAAGCAAGTGTTGAAGTTGACGCATACCTGTGCAATACGCCGTGCAAAGTAAAACTGCAATGATGTTCAACATGGTGTGTATCCCTACCACGAGCCACACACACTGTGCATTTATATGCGCCTTACTCTGACATCGTCAATTCGATTGGAGCGGCACTTGCTACAATGATGATGTCAAGGAGATCTCGCAGTCAATTAGCTCTCTTTGGCTATGCGTCAAATTGAAAAATTTATCAAATGCCTGCAACTGAAATTGCAATCGCTTTATCTAGCCCTATTCCTTGCACTTAAAGTGGGCTGAACATGGAGAGAAATAGTTGAAAGGAAGTGTAGTGAAACAAAAGGGGGACAGGGAAAAAGAGATTCATGTTCGACATGATCCTATGCAAATTAAATTGCCTTTACTACACTAGAGCACCCCCTATTCGTATTTGTGTGGGGTCATTTCACTTCCATTTCCTCCTGACTTGCGTTCAATTGCCCTGAAATTCCTCTTATAAAGCTGCAGCGAACATGCTTACCGTCTGTGGCTACACCACCATGCGGATCCACTGCCGATGTGATGGAGCGAGTAAACTGCACTTTTCAGCTCATTCTTTACCATCGTACTATCGTAATCAGCACTTTAATGGGACACGAAATAAGGGAATGCTAGGCAGAGAAACATAACTAGGCCAAACCACCAAGACTTCTCGAGAATGCCTCAGGTGTATGCACACATTAATGCGCAGCAACCTGCACAGTTGTACGTTAAATCATTATCATCGAGACTACCAATTCCACAGTGGAATTCCATTCGTATTATGGATAGTTGATTTCACGGACAGACAAAGAGGCCGTCCATGACAGGATGAGAAGTGACATGAGGACAGGAATCCTAGCACCTTCGATGGAACCAACTCCTCTTCAGCCTATGTCTTTCAACAGGCTAAATCGATAATTGCGGAATTTGGGGTCACGTTATTGTGCGAAAATCGCAACATCAAAATTTTGCTGTTGCTTGGCACATTTTGGCGGAATAACAGGGTAATCTGGAGTAATGACTTCCTCAGGGAGCATAATCATCATGAATGGCGCCATTAGATTCTGGTCAGGTTTTTGGGCTCTCAACTATTGCACATGGCTTTCCCGAAGCCTCCTGCAATTTATTACTTGTAAAACAGCCCAAAGTGGCGGTGTCGGCATTGCTTTAGTGTCGTGGCTGCTGTCTCCCCAGAAGCTTACAGTGCATCATTTTACACAAGTAAGCTTTTACTGCTTCAAGCTGTGGGAGTAATGCAATCGCCCGCATAAAAATAGTTATCTTTAAGTATTTCTTGTAAGACCACTGAAATCTCATGTCTGATTGGGTGCTGAACCCATTGAATGGGCTGAGATAAAGGGTGGTGTCCACCGCGACCTCTGGTGACATCAATGGAGAGGGATGAGGTTAAAAAGTGACAGTATATTTCATATTATTTTCTATTCTAATGTGAATGTTTGCGCAACAAACAGTAACTGCAGCAGTTGACATAAATGTGGGCGCGCACTAGAACTGGCTTCCATTCGTAATAAAAGCAATACTTGCATCTCTTTTCCTCTAAGAATGTAGGCTTTCTTGTAAAAAGACTCCAAAGTCATCACACTTGTGCGAGACACGTTTCTCAGTTCTGCAGTTCCAGTTGTGCTTCCATGTCATGATGTGCTGTCTTGGCCTCAACCGTTTCATCCATCCTCTGCCTCTGAATGCAGGAGTCAATCATACCAAAAGTGCCTCATAATGTCTGCGAGGAATGCTATGAGGTCTTCAAATTATTAGGTACTGTACCAGTGCCTAAGATACCACACCTCCCAAGACAGTTTGCTGGCATTCATGCCGTTAACTCTTTGCCTCTGTGGCCAGCTATAAAAAGGAGCGTGTTTACACGGGTCACCACAGTTCCTATTAAAGAATTACTTGGTTGTAAGGAGACGCAACATATTGTAGCAATAGGCCTGTATTCTCGGCAGGTGAATGAAATCGCACGCAAAACTACCATTTAATCACATTTCATTCGGCATTGTTTTTGTATTAGCGGCAGTTAAGCACGACATAATCTTCTCTGGGTGTCAGTCACCATCCACTCCCCTTGAAGTTCATAATCCAATTATGGTTAGCTTCAAGATATATTAGCTCTCACGCTGTCATTTGTCTTCACCCTTCCTCTGCCAAGGACTTGCATAATATAATTAATGTGGGCTGGTCTGCGTCACTGTCGATAGGTAAGCTGCACTACCACTCGAATACAAGTGGATTTGATCGCACAGCATCACTGTCAACTCAAAAACTATGCCTTTTACTAATCACTCCGAGAGACGAGATAGTCGTGTGGTTGAAATGAGGCTCCTTCGACTCCAGCTACAGCTGCGGACAACACGTTTCATTGTCCTTCACCTAATGTTTCGCTACTACTGAGCATTCTTCACATTTTAATTTCCTTCCATCTCTACACTTTTCTACAACAAAATGCAACCTACTTCTACAACTTTGTAAATTCCATTAACAAGGCTTCAACTATGGTCTACAATTTGCTGCAGATCTACTAGCTTGTTAGTCTGATTAAAGTTAATTTTCCCTTAGCGATTGTCCCACAAATATTTCCATTGTGCAGGCCGGCATATTCCTCAATGTAGAAGCATTCAGCCGTGAAACAATGCAAAATGCACAAAGAGATAGATCCATTTGTTGAATACTTATAGGCACTGCATTTACCATGCTTGTTACCAAGATTGTGGCTGCCTACGTGGCTGTTTGCCGGTATCTTAAGAGTTTGACTTATTCATCTTTAGAAGTCAACTAACATTTAATCTCTTGAGGCGCAAAATGACCGCACTCATAACCCAAATGCAGTTAGTCTCAGGTATCATCAGTCGCCCACACTATTATAGCATTGTAAAACTTCATAGTAGGTGCTTCGACAATCAAAAACTGATTTTCTTTTGCCTCCATCTGGAGCGTGAGATAAGTTGCACAATCCTGCATCCCAGAAGCTCCTGCAAAGTTGGAATATAGCTGGTCATGCTTGAGCAACTTTACTACAATATTTAAATTCAGACATTTGCGTTTTTTGTGCACACAGAGAGAGTCACATCGACATGTGACTACACGAACCCACCTTATGAGTCATAAGCAGGTGTGCACAACTCCATAGTCTCTCAACGGCTCACTCATATTTTGTTCTTACCTCTTTGTGTCATTCGATGTCACCTGATACTATGGCGTTATTTTATTTGATGAGCTGTGCTTCAGCGCGCGGCTTTCCGTCAGTAAGCGCAGCATAATCGGTAGCATCAGTTACCGAGTTATCAGTTGAAATCAAAATGTGGAAGGATGTACTAAAATGAATGAGTGCACACTCATGCAGCAAGACCCTCTATATTAGGCATTTTAAAATGCCAACATTTAAATTGGGATATCGCCAGCGAAAAGTGGTAAGGTCATTACGACTTTTACGACTTAGCGTTACGGGTAACAGCTGGACAAGTGGCAATTCCATCAAACCTTAGTTCTTGGATGTGGGCATAAACTTAGCATGCGTTTTGGATGACAGGCCTGAATAATTATAAATTGTTTCAGACATAGGGCACCCATTTCACGGTAAATTATGCCTGACCGCTTTGAACCCATTACATAGAATTTTGCAGGGAAAAGACTATCAATACAAGTGAACCAACCATGCCTGTCAAAAATGATTTATGCATTCTGAATGATTCACGGTTTGCGTGTGTTTAGTAACTGTGCTTTTAGTGTAAGTGTGATCGATTTCGGGCATGAGGATGATGTTGCGGGAGTGATTATACAGTTTCAGTGGAATCGGAGGGTTCATTCACTTATCACAGAGCAAATTGATGTTACTTTAGTTGGTCCCCATCGCGCTCCACTCAAGAATGAAAAATAGTGCAGAATATAAACACCAGAATCCTTTCGGAATGCGTACTAATAGATGCAACTTGCATTTAGCAGGTTCAATGCTATAATGTGTTTGGATTGTGGTTAACATGCGTAGGTAAGCGCTCATGGCCCTAATGAATGCGACTTGTGGCCTACATTCACTTTTTCGCGTGTTTCCATGACGGATGACAAACATCTGGAGGACCAGCAAAGAGGAACTAATTTACGGTAACAGGATTCGGATAAGCTACCAAACCTAATTGAGGTTGTCAAGGTTTCACATTAATGTTGGTGAACGCAGCAGTAATAGAGGCGAGTTAGCCGGCCAATTAGAATGTCCTTGGCCTCCACGTTTAAGACGTTATTATAAAGCATTCTAAAAATTTTCGCAACGAATCCATGTTTGCAATCACATTATTTTACTCTGCTATTAATAATACCTTGTTAAACACCAACTGCTCATTTGTGTTCAAAAGTTCTTCCCACGCAGTTGCGCCAAACCACGCAAATTTTGTCGACCATGAACATAACGTAGCTCGTCGTTTCACCTTAGTCTCATTCCTACACGGTAAGCACTTATAGGTGCAACAAATGCAACGTGTAGCTCGCTTTGGCCTCTTCACGTCTTTCCAAGAGAGGCAACAACCAACGGAGGTGGCCGCAAAGGGAAACCCCTTCATGTAGTCGCCTACCATGTCTATTTGAGGATGTTGGTTACGTGAATTAGCAACCCACTCGCAACTGCGCCGCAATCTGAGCGGAGCGAAGAAGAGTGGACGCGTAGTAGTAGCCCCTTGAAAATGCTTCAAATCCGGTCGAACCAATCTCTGTTAAAGCTTACATAATTTACATTCCAGTTTGAAAGGCAAAATTTGAACTGAAAAACTGAATTTTCTCGAATTTGTGTCGAATATGTGCTGCCCTCACTACGATAGCAAAAAGTGGGGCGTAAATCGCTGCTACGAAAATTGCACCCAACAGGCGCAGGTCAGTGCATTGCTACTACCATTGGTAAAAGTAACTGATGGAATGTCACAGTTGCCAGCATATAAGTAGTAAAAAGGGTTGGAACGACTTTCGCCCACATTCATCCACTTCTACCGGAAGCCAACAAAATATAAATGTTTGCGCCTCAGATGCATACAATTTGGAGAACATAAGATCTAAATATAACTACGTAAAAATATCCCAACTTTAAGGCCTAATAAAATGCAGCTTGTTGCAAAAAGTTCCCATCAGTGGATTTTCCAAGCTTTGCCAACACGCCGGTCGATTGTTTGTGTGCAGACAGAATAAGTGTGGTTCAAGGCTGAGCAAACGCAGAATGGATCACAACTGTCTCAGAAAAGGACTAAAAAGATAGGGATTGTGGAGCGATGCTGACTTTATCCTGAATGGCAATAGCTACCCACTCGTGAGGTTTGAGAGAAGTCAATCCTTGCATTTAAGCTCACCTCGAAGCAGCACATCCCTCGTTGCTTTGTTCTCTGTCCGTCTTTATGCACTCCGTGAATAGTCCAGACAGCGACGTTTGCATGAGTCATCTAAACCCGGCCGCCGCCGTCGTCGTCCACACGTCATGTGATGCGCATATACCTCCTGTATCTCACAATTTGTGACTTCATGTTGCCTGATAATTGTGGTGCAGCATTCGCAAGATCCTAGTGGTCATATGAAACATGACGACAAGTACTGCCCACTGTTCTTTGCCTCACAGAGCATTTGTGGATTCTCCTAGCTTTCGACCTGTGCCAAATCCTACTTGCATTCGTTGACGTGCACCACCATCCAATTACTCTGTGGGCTAGAATGTCCACAAAGGACTTAAAAGTGAGAGCGCGTGATGATCGAGGATGGAGCAAAGGACTTACAGTTGGCAATAAATCTACCATTTTGCACGAATAGCGGTGCGGTAGTGAAGTTGCAGCGAGCATGCCTGCCATCTGTGTGTATTCTATCATGAAATTGCCTGCTGATGTGGGCATAGAAATGCAATGAGTGCATTTTTGCCTCCTTTTTTCATGGTCAGCATTTCAATGCAGCTGTGATGGATGCGCTGACGCATTGTGGTAGACATGAAGTGTCAATGTTGAAATAGAAGATGTTGCTGGTACTTTTCATGTTTACCAATATGACATCACAGGGAAGTGGTGCAATGGACAGATAACACTGAGAGAGCGGTGCACTCCTACTTGAGTCACAATCAAGAACTTGAAATGGGCTTTCTATGGCATTCGAAAGAGTAGCTGCAATCATTTGCTGTGACCACGTCCGATGCGCGGATTTATGAGAGGTCTCTACAAAGGCTAAGATCTTGCCCAAATGCTGGCTCATCGAAGTAAGTGTGGTAAGACCTTCTCCAGACTTGATGATTTGGTTTTCAGCGTGTTTGATTTGCCGATGCGTGAAATTCTAATTATTACGTGGGTCCTGTGTTGCAGGGCTCAGCGATGGTAGATACGAAGCAGGTTCACATTCCATTAGCTCAATCAAGTTCAAGAGCACATGTTTTGTTCCAACTCATGACTCGTCTTTGCCGCACAACATGTCGTTCTCTATTTCATGTGTCTAACCAGTACATTCTCTCATGTGGTCAAATTTGCACTGTGATGAAAGCCTCACAGCAACAAAGCTTGAGCTAAAATAATGCCATCAATGTTGGTGGTGAACAACAACTTTGCTTGACAGGCCAGTGTTCCAACTGTCGGCTTAACTCCATTTTATTATTCTTATTGCTACTGGCCTCACTTCATTTATGGCATAATCCTCCACGTCCTTTTAACCAGCCAATCTTTGGTGTCACAGACGTGGGTTAAGTAAGTAAATAAGTAAGTAAGTGTTCTTCCCATCAATCGATGGCCACACATTAACTGCTCCGCCACCCAACCAGTCGCTAAGAGGAAGACGGAAGTAGGGGCGGCATAGTGGTTGGGGCAAAAGACATTTATTTGTACATTTTACATGCTGACGACAACAGGCTACCCACTACATGGCAGCGAGGGTTCAGCACCGAGACAGCTAAGTGGCCCGCCCAGCCCCACTCACCAAAACCCCTCACTCAACAAACCACCTAAGACGTATTACATGCTCTCACTCGCCTGTCCCAGAAGCATCCTCCTTCCCAGTGCTCACCTCGGTTAGGGCACTACATTTGCAGTCACCTCCTCCATCTCCTCCTCCTCTAATATGGCGAAAGCTGATTCCGTATGGGTCAGGAAAATGTGCCCACCATCACGCATGCTCACGGTTGGTGGTAAAAGGGAACACTAACTCATAGGCGAAAAAAACGAAATTCAGCTCAAAATTACAAGCGTGACAGAGAACAATTCAGCCTTGATACGGTTACCAGTTGCCAGTCTACTGGTGCGTCGCAAGCACAGTTCCATATGACATGAATTGCAAGTGTTAGGTTAGAAGGGGCAGAAGTAAGCAGGACATTAAGCCTTGTGGCATCTTCGCTCACCCAGCAAGCAACACTCACACATGCGCGTCACTAAAAAAGACAATGCCTCGTATGAAGAAGCCTAATATAACTTCATATCACCTTCACCTCACACCTTACCGTTGTTGATTTTGCTGCGAAAGGCCACATAACCCCACCATTGTCTCAGATTGAAAACGAAAATCAGAGAGAACAAGGAAAAGCAATAATTTCAAGCCTGTGCTAACATCCTACCTAACCTAAAAAACAATCTGTCTTGTAGCGAAGCACTTACCAAGTTACTGCTTGCCTATTCCTTTGCTCCCGGCCGCCTCCCTGGCACCCACACACACGTCGCAGCCAATCCTGCTTGTTGGCTTTCCTTTGAGCATTCAGCCACGCTACTTGCCTATGGCCCGCGTGAATGAGTAATCCACATTGAAGAGAAGGCAAGGGAGGAGAAGCAAGGGAAGTCGCAACTGCTTTGACACCACACCTGACGCCAACGACAACTACGAGTTCAGAGGACCTTGGTTTGGTTACAACTAAATAAAACAACCTTACACATACATTTTTGAGCTGCGCATGTGCGTGCACAAGTCTAAGAAGTCGTGTGCATTACAAATTAGTTATCTTAAAATTGCCACAATAATTTATTTATGTAAAGTGAGAAAACCAGTTTCCTGTAGGACAAGACATGTACACCTTGGGGTGTAAAATGGAACACACCACCACCACCACACCACCTGTGCCACGCTCTAGTCCGCTTAGCTTGCGGCCATATGATCTTTGTACAACGTTGATGACCAATAATAAATGTCACACTTACCGCTATGCCATCAAGCACACCGCTATCGCCCGTGACCACATTCACATTGCACAACCGAGAAGGCGCATCCGCTGGTGACCCCGAAATCCCGCATTGTCCACCATTCCGCACACTCATCACGTTACCTCACCACAACCACATTAATTTCGTAGCGTCCAAACGGAAAAAGCAAAAGATGGAGAGGTCAATGTGTGAATGTCCAATGCACTGCAAAACTAACGCCTGCAGGCTTAACCACTGATAGGAAAACACCTCAGCAAAATCGCATTTAAGACCGCTATGGGACAAAGTCGGCGCAGTGGTGCGAAAGGTTCTCAGTTGCCACTCCTCTCCCACTTCTGCATCTACCTCACTCAGACACCAACCCATACACTCAAAACGGAATCTACGATTAAGCGATCACTGAGGCCCTACACAACACGACTCGCAAAGATCACATCAACACAAACGATAACTGCGGCACCAGTGTGAATGTGTAGTGAAATCACCAAGTGTCGCACATCTTCCATATATGCATGCAGTCCTCCAACACGGATGTCATAGGAATGAAAATAGCTCGCCTTTCACCATTCATAAAATGTGGAAGGGCCTATAGGTAAATGGTAATAGCACGTTTCCCCCAAAAGAACGCACACCAAGTATATCCCTGCACATGGAAACAGCAACGACCCATTAGATGCAGTCTATCCTTGTCTGAAATATTTGTGAGGTGGGAGTAGGGGCTGTTAGATAGAGCCACCATTCTTGGCAAAACCAGGCCTCAAGAACAAGTGCAGCTACTTCTTCAACGCCTATTCTGGCATGTAAACGGATGGAGGAATTTGATGGTAAGGCATTGAACATGATGAATACTTATTAACAAGAAAACAATGAATGGGTGCCAAGTACTTGGGATTGTTAAAACTCTTCTCAACAAAATAGCCCCTCATTAATCAAAGCCCATGGCCAATGAAAAACAAGCCAATTGACGAATTATTAGACCAATCTTTATTTATCGCATAATGCATTGCACAGTGGAAAAGTAGACGTGTGTAGACAATGTAGTCGGAAAAGTAAACGCAATAACAGTCACACTACGAGGCTTTTGCGTTTGCTTTGACAAGTAGGTGCATAAAGGAAGCCAAGTGATGATTAAGTGATCACACAAAGAACAATAAACCAGGACCAATAAAATAACACCAAAATTCTTGCCAGATTTTCAGCTTCCTCCAACAAACGAAGCACGGTTATAGTAAACTTGTGGTCACCAAAATGCACAGCATTTGCGCACCTCGCGTACAAATCTAGCCAATCACTTCGATGTTCGTTGGGTAAAACAAATGAACTACTAATTGGTGTGCATTTTGACACAGCAAAAGATCTACTACATGTTGAATTTAAAAAGTAAACGTGTGATCGAAATAGACTATTAAGAATGCATAGATTTGAATGTTAGCTCAAAAATACTAATATTTATAACCGCCTTGAATTGATGCCAGAGAAAATGAAAACGAAAGTAATGCGTGACAACAATGACAAGTTGCAGTTCACCTTTGATTTTGTTGTAGACATTGAGGTGATTTGGGAGTTATTTTGGTACCAAAGTTGATATCGAATGTGAAGTAGATTTTACTGAAGCATGTTTAGTTTAGCTTTCCTCTTCACGTCTACCAGTCCTGCTGTGAGAGAGGTGGTGTTCACTAGACACTTTTATTACAAACTGGAGAGGGATGTGTGGTAGCGGTGACGAGGTTACTAGGTTCAACTGGTTTTTCTCCTCTCGTCTACGAAGTGCATTTGAAGAGCATAAGCATTAAACAGCCCCAGGTCTTTTGAGCATCATCCTCTGTGCTACTCATATTGGCTGCCTTGAAGTATGCCAATGGGTGGATTTCTCTCTCTCACAAATGCGTAGGCTTCATCCTCTTAACCGGCCAGCGAAGCGTCTTTGTAGTGTTGGATCTTATTGTGATGGACCTTTCTTCACTGGGTATGGAGCTCTGCATTTCGGACGAGACGGTCCGTGAGGGAGAGAATTTTACTACACGGCGGGGGTCCCTACTCCAAGGGCGGTACAATTGGCGATGTGTTTCGGATAGGTGAACCGGCAGACGTTGGGTCGTCTGTACTTGTCGCATTATTTCATTTGGCTGCTCCAACCCATTTGTGAGCGTTATTGGGCGACATTAAAAGTCCTTCCTATCCCTTCCTATAGGTGTGGTACGTACTCCTAAGCGTTGTCGGTTGATACATCCTTGCTCGGTAGGACGTCATCAGAGGGGAATCTCATTTCGAGGCTTGTGAGTATCTTGAACAGGAAAATACCAAATGATGCGTGGGCTGTTGCCCTATACGCTGAAAGCGAACGTTTTATGCTTACAGCCCATTCCTCAGGCTGCGTTTCTTGGTAATTGCCTTTATCAGTTCTAACAAAGTGTGATTCGTACTTTCCACTTGTTTGCTGCCCTACGGGTGCCCTGGTGTAGCACGCGTCTACGATTATGAAGGTTTTGCATAGTTCAGTAAAGAGCCGGCTTTCGAAGTCGGGACCTTGATCGTTGCAGACTGCTTCAGGCACTCTGCGTTAATAGATCCAACATTTGAAAAAACATATGAGGCGATGGCTTCGACACCTTCCGACGTTATGGGTTCGGCTTTAGCTGCTTTCGTGGATTAGTCAACCACAATCAGAATATATCCTTTCCCATTCCTTCTACATGGCAGAGAACTCGTGGTTTCTATCCAAACTCTTGTTTGGGAACTCCGAAGGTATGGGGTGAGGCTTTTCAAAAGTGCTGCAAATGATGCAGGTTCATCGGAAGTCTGTTGCGTCTGGGGTAAGAGAGGTCCACCAGTGTCGTTTGCTCGAGGCCTCTAACAGCTTCTCCTCAGCTGCATGACCCAATTGCTCGTGTAACTCCTAGTGGACTGTTTGTAGCAAAGAATCAGGAGCAACCAGGTGCTTGAGAGATGTAGCAGTTTCTTGTTATTAAAAAACAAAGAAGCTTCTCGAGATTTGGTATGGTCAGAATCGGAGTGGAGCAGAGCGTTAGCGTTAGTTCTTCGTCTTAGCTCTCCCAATCGAAATTCCCTCTCGCCAGCTTATCGGTCTAATGAACCGAGGAAACTGCGGAGCTCTGCCTGATTGTTTGGTGCTGGCTAAGTTCCTACTTCGTTTGTACGAACTTCAGTGGCCACCATCCCGTCTGAAGAGACTGTGTGCCCCAGAAAAGTGACCAAACGTTGAAGAAAGCGACTGGTTTTTGAACTCAAGATCAATCTTGCATATTCTGGACGATTGAGCACCAGTTTATGATTTGTGCTGTGCTCACGAATGTTTTTGTCAAAGACAGGAATGTCATTGGGTATGACTATGCAGTGCTTTGGAAAGAGCACGATTAGCGCTCCCTACATCAGACGCTGGAAGGTAGCTGCAGAGTTACAGAGTTCAAAAGGCATCGCTAGGGATTCATTAAGCCCGTTTGGCGCCATAAAAGCCGTCTTCTTTCTGTCTGTTTATACTACTTCCACTTGCTAGCATCCAGAATTTAAGAATAGTGTGGAAATCCAATTTGTTCCATGCAGCGAATCCAACGCGTCGTTAATATGAGGTAGAGGGAACCCAAACCAATTAGTTACGGCGTTTCGCTTCCTGTAATCAATGCACAACCACCACTTTTCCTTACCAGTATAATAAGGGAGGTCCATGGTGACTTGGATGGCTATATAACCTCATTTTTCATCATCTCTTTTACTAGCCGGTGCACTTTTTCCACGAGAGGCTGTGGTATGCATTCCCGTGGATACAATATGGGCCTAGATTCACTGGTGCCTATGTTATATTTGACGACGTTTTTTCGCCCAAGTTTCGCTCCCTACCACAAGAACACTTTTAAATACACATCCAGCAATAAGCGCAGTTCTTCTTCGCTATCAGCGATTTGCGTCAAACATGCGTAAAGCTCATCCAAGTCGTTATTGGGAATGCCTACATCCTCGAAAAGAGCACTTCGCAGTTTGTTTGCGTCCATTTATGGTGGAGAAGCAACTGAGTTTATTTCCTTGAACTACGGAGTAGAATGGGTGTTACGAAGGAAGTCAGCGCCAGGCACCACATTCCAAACTAATTCTGAGGATGTTGTAAATTGTACCGTCAAGGTTTCTTTTCTCAGTAAGACAGTCGATGAAGTATCCCCTTTTACCATCGTCTTCCCCTCCTCGGCTGAAAGTAGTTTTGTAAAGGAAGGATCGGTGCGACGCTTACTGCGCAGATTTGGGAAAGGTGGGAGGCTTACTATTGACTTGGCCGCGTTAAAGTCAAGGAGAAAACTGCAGAGGCATTCCTCTAGCTTGTCAGGCACTGGCATGAATAGGAGGGAACCATTTAGGATGGGCAGTATAAGGAATAGTAGGCCTCACCTGATCTTGGGGCACGGTGCGATGGAGCCCAACTTGGATGTGGTGGTTTCGGCCAGCTGCTGGAAGCCTAAGATGTCAGTGTCAGGAGGAGTTTCTGCCACTTCCTGGTCACAGCCTAAACCAACCGACTAAGATCGTTGAACATCACGGTGTAGAGATTCGCTGCGATGCTTGGTGGTCGAACTCTCGCTCTAAACTGAATGGCCACCTAGTTGGTTGCCCTGTTAATGGAACATATCTGAAAGCCCAATCGTTGGAAGTTGCAGGTCCCTAGTCTACTCCTCGTCATCTTTGCCAGCCAGCGACTATTCTCGCCTGTCAATGACAAGTTCGGCCATTGTCTCGCAGCATTGATCAGTGTCGGAGTCACTGAAAGATCCCTGCATCTATCGCCGCCAAGAAGAGATCTTGGGGAATAGCGCGGAGAGATAGCGGGTTTTTCACCATTTAAAAGATATAATTAAATGTTAAAATGAACGATTTTTCCACTCCCATGGTTACTTCCTTCTTTGAAGTGGGAAGGTCTGCCAACGCTGCCACCAGTGGAGAGGAAGCTTCTATTCTACCAGCCCTGCCATGAGATGGCTGGTGTTTTCTAGGCATTTTCATAAGGGGTACAAGAGGGATGTGTAATAGCGCAGTCGAGGTCAGTACGACGAGTGTGCCTTGGATGCCTAGTAGCGAATGCGTTGGTCCACGACAGGGTTTAAATTGTCTTTTGTCGCTAGCATTTAAAGCTCATTTAAAAACATGAATGCTGCGCCGATAACCAGTCGTGACTTTTCTTAAGTATATTTTATTTAAGATAATCACGTCACCAATGCCTTTGCATTCGAAGGCCAGTTATACTACCGGTTGAAGGCAAACGATTCCCAAACACGAGGATCGTTTCTTCCACAAGTCTAAATAGCAATAAAAATGGATTGGTTCGATGTGTTCGCGCGGTCACAGTCAGTGGATAAATGTGTCAGAGGACTGTTGATTTGGTGCTATTACATTGAAGGTAGAAATGTATTAAAAGTCAAAGGTAAGCCGAGAGCATGCACAGCCGTTACTTTGTTCGTACATTTTTAATGTCTACGAGGCTCTCACACACTGCAGGAGCATATTTATTTTATTTGTTTCACGAAGATGCATTTGCTGATGCCCTCACTTATTAGTGAACTGCCTGAACCTGCGTATTCTAAACAATGCGACATTATCATTGTTCTACAAGAGGACTGAACTATGCCAGGATAAACACACGTGGAACTCCTCGTTTGTTCTGATGGCCGCTTTCGGTTTTGCACTTGAGTGACCACATTGTCTTAGTCAAGCAACACTGGCCTTAAGGCCATGCTAGCAGCCTGACTTCCTCTGTTTATGGAATACATACTCTGCCCTACTATTGTGCCTTCTTTTGCCTCCAGTGGAAGCCGATGCGTGTGCGTTGTCTTCATGGCGGTCAGTGAGTGGATTTCGCTCACCATCAAGAGAATGTAACTGCGTGCCTGTTGAAGCGTGACACAGGCGGGGTGCGGAGCCTTTCACTGCAGTCGAGTCTTCCGCCAATGCTACTTGATGGTTGTGACAGAGGCAGTCTTGTGTCCGAATGAGTCACAGACACAGTCATTGCTTGGGAGGCTGGAAGTTGTTGGCTCTTCCCAATTCTCATCCCTCTGCTGCTCCCCCTGAACGAGGTGGCGATCATTCCAATTATGTCAGTGTTCGTTGTATGCCAAACTTCGACCCTCTTTCTGATTACCCTAAAAGTCTACGTTACCATTTCCGTGCTCCAAATAGGAATTGTGTTTTGTTGTTACCTACGGCGTGTGTTTCTTGTCAGCCAAATCATTATTAGCAAGCCTGTATTTGTCTTTGCAGCAACGAAGGAGGTAAAGGCAAACTGGGATGTTTGGTTGCTGAGATGGGATTGCCCCGCTGGAAAAACTAAATGCAGATGACGAGATGGTGCAATCACTGCTGCTAGGTGAGAAGGCACGACAAAAAGCACATAGAGACCGTCAAAACAGCACGTAACTAAGGTGTGGTTGGTGAGCCGAATGGGAAGAAGAGCAGGGAGAGGAGAAGATAAAGGAAGGGTATTGGGGTTAAGTGAAGGATATGTGCCTTTCACTTACTCCGGCAGAAGGCGCTGGAAGCTTTGGTTTTGTGTTTCAGTGACTCCAGAATCTTGTTTACTTTTGGTCTTAGATGCGTCAGAATAAATGCGCCATGCTTATTGTAATGATACACTGGTTTTTGTTACTTTCTCGTTGCTTGCAAGTAGAAGCGTATTCGCAGCGCTACATATTTGCGACAGGTGTCGTCCCTCAGTTTATGGTAGCTCTGGCTGTAGGTTACCATTTGTCATGTTAGTGATGCTTAAATTTAGGGTTATGATAACGCGTTTATTCCTCTAGGCTCAAAATTAACTGCACATTATCAGTAGCATTCGAAGGTGAAGAATTGGCAAGTTATAACCATCTAATGGTAACTAGTGCCTTACGGTGGCCGAATCTACTTGGTGATTGTAACGCAGGCTCCTTTCTGTCCGAAGCATTATTAGGGTGCTTCTTGAAGTATTCGAGTGCCGGCATTTAGCAGTATTGGTGGCTAGGGTTTATTTTGGAATGCTGAAACTCTTGCTTGCTTGATGCTACTACACATTTCTGATTTCCAAAACTTCTGTTCAATACTACTTTATGATTTGTTGTTAATTTTTGTGACCTTTTCTCTTAATCGGAAATATCTTAGCGGGCATTTTTACTGTAGATTCCATATTCTTCACATGCCTAGCCACTAATCTTGCAGTCTGTCCCTCCAATTCGTATGCGTTTTCATCCATTGGACCCATCCTGCGACCTTCTTTTTCAAATATTGCTGCTTCTCCGTTTGCGATACGTCAAGTGTCTGGAAAATCAAAGAGTATTGACGAACTCGCTTTGGTGCGATGGATGGCGAAATCTTCCAATGCTGAAGGATAGCACAAACTAGTGAAGTGAGCCCTGATTCACAGTGATTAGCTGAACCATTAAGTACCTCTTCCCATTTAAGAACTACTTACCTTCGTATCCATGAGCTCTAAAGCTGTTCCCTTTACTTACTAGTGCAGTCGTTGCTTTTGCTTTTCATTGCAATGCTAATTTTTTAAAAGAACCGCAGGCAAATGTGATAAGCGAATGCCTTGATTATCTTCCTTGACGTTGCATTTTCTTTCGGATTAGAGAAGTGAAGTCCTTTTAAACCCCTTAAAGTTGTTTTGGTGAACCGCGCCTTTGTGAGTGGTAAAGAAGCTCGTGGACCGAGGTGGGTGGGCGAACAGTGTTGGATTATACTTCTGGCGAATTACAAAAGCTCAAGCTCATAAAACTCCGTTAAAAATTTCCTAGTTGACCTCTAAACATTTCATCGTTAATTTGTCATTGGATAGGGAGAATGATAAGGCGATTTTCTCTGCCTTCCAATCTACGGCTAAGGCGAGGCCTACTCACCATGCGCTCGACTCATGCTTGATATTCGGAGGCGTCTTCTTGATTACGAGATTAGTGGATTAAAAAAACCTGCCACCTAACTGGAACACTCATCCGAAACTGTTATGGAGCTGCCACGAGCATGGCTGAGCGCAAGCACTTGCAAAGTTTGTCGGTCCCACATTTTCTGTCATCAAAACTTAAAGAAAGATCGGTCGTAAAAGAGCACTTTTGATATCAGTCAACCAAGATGTTCGACATAAACGAGTGCCCATAAACTATGCAGAATGCAGTGTGAAATAAGCTGTGTGCTATTGGTTGTTTGCTCAATGTAGCACCATCCAGTCGACATTACTTTTCATACGGAACATGTATGTCAGACACATTTTAGTCGTACTGAAGGCGAGTCCGCTCTGTGGCTGCAAATCCTCTTCCGTTATTTTCGACCAATTAGTTAGAAAATTACAAAATGGCTCCATTAGACTCTACTGAAGTGTAGTGGTTAGATGAAACGATCTTCAGAACATGCACTACACAGCTCATAAATTTATTCAGCATATTAGGGTACTACCAAGCGGCCATAATCAGGTAGCACTTTCTACTCAAAAATAAGTCATTTGGGTTGCATTTTAGCGAATTTGATTTTGGCAATTCTGAATTGTGATTAATTGGGTAAAGCAAACTTTGGTTCCATGCTGACCTAATAGGACGATGTGTCCCTACAAGAGGAGGCGATTCTTTGCCGCTCGTTATGCTTTAGGTGATGGCAGCAGTTAAATTCTACACAAATATTTATCGTTGTTGGTGTAGCTTACGCCGATGATAATCGAGAGCTGTTGATGACGATCAATCTTGAATGGTTGCATCAGTGACTGATATGTCTGGTGGCAAACAGACAAACTCTATTTTAACACTAATCCTGGATGCAGGCGGCACTCACTCATATGGTCTGACCAAATTAATACCAACACTGGTGCCCAAGGTTACCTATATCCCTACTACATTTGCACATACATCCGTCATCCATATTTGCCAGTACCGTGCATTATGTTACTGTTGAAAGCTAAACACGTCTCATTTTGCCTTTTTGCACCTTAAGCCATTTGCAAAGCAGGCAAAGCAACTATTCAAGCTTTAGTCAACGTCAATTTACGCACCCATCAAGTCGTGCATAAACCTGCAGGCAATTATCCTGTCATCTTTGTTAACAATCGCACGTGGGTACCACTGAAGTGTGATCAACTGATAACAAGGGTCATGGCAATAAGCACCACTTAGGATACACCCTCTCCTGCAGCACTTTTGCACTCATTAGGTTGTACATAGAACTGCAGGCAAGTAACCTCTCATCTGTGTTAACAATCGCACTTGGGTGCTATTGAAAAGTGATCAACTGGTAACAAAGACCATGCTAATAAGCACTACCTGGGATTGACCCTCTTCGGCTTTCCCTTATGGCTACTGCAGCACTTTTGCATGTGATTAACCGATGCTCATACTACCGTTTCTATCTTAGCTTAGTCAGTCGATAGCTCAATGTTCATTTTTGAGTTCACAAAACGAAGGGCAAATCAAAAAGTCGCATTTGATCTACTCCATGCCCCTTCTGTTTTCCCATATTTAGGAATGCTCTACTTCGGAGTGGTGTTAACAAAGCCTCCTGTTCCTTACCTATGCTAAAATAGTGATATCGTAACTGCTTTCGCTTTCATGAGGTGGCAGATTTTTGTTTTCTGTCACACTGATCCCAATAAATCCCTATGGATGTATGCACTTTACTGCCCTGAAACCCCATTGTGTGCCTTGAATAAATTAATACCAATTGGGCCTAATATATATTGCGCTGGTGCACACCCAGGAGAATCGCTTGTACAGGCTGAACGTCATCTTGCGTCTGGATTCCCTTAAGACGAAAGCATGAGGCGAATCATGCATCGTGCAATAGTACACAAAGTAATCCACCCGGACTTGTCATTACGCTGGCAGCCAAAGCCAGGCAGGTGGTTGTCAAAGACTATGCCAATCGTAGCACGGAGTTTTTTTGTCAATGAAGATCTTCCTTGTGCCTCTTGGTTGTAACTGAGCAGCATATTTTTAGGTGGAGTCATTAATACACCCAACGTCTGATGAGTAGCGAGAAGGTAGTTATGGCTAAAGTGAACATCTCGTGTGATGGCGAGACTAGTTTGTGTGCTGATGGTTGCTAGGCCGTTTACTTCTCAGTACCCATGCCATGTTGTTCATTATTTTTACCTATGAAAATCATTCTACAGAAAAATATTCCAGTAAAGATATGGGGGCTGGGCGTTTTGAAATACTCGCCCGGCGATATGAACAACCTTCGCAAATGAATTTTAAGCAGATTTTTTCGTGCCACTTATGAAGCCTAGCCAGATCCTTGAACAGAGCGGACTTAAGAATTAGTCCATTTACAGTAATTCATCTACGTTATTGTATTTTTGAAGCAAATTTGTTTTCTCATCTCTCTGAATGTGGGGGACTGTAACCTGTGATTATGCAGCCATTAAATTTGCGTTGTGGAACAACTTGCTGCACACATTTTATGCGGATTTTTGCTTAAGCACACAGCTCCTTAAGTCAGGTCAAGCAGGATTGAAGTCAAGCGACTTTCCCTTGTAAACACAGCACTTAAGCAAATTTATTGTGCATTTGGACAGTTGACCGGGCATCATGTCATTGCGATCAATCTGGGTGGAGTGTCAATGGAAGAGAAATTAAGGTGATACTTCAAGCACTATCACATTTAAAATATGCCACTGTATTAATTAGTAAGTGGACAGAGTGGGGCCTTTAACGAGTAAACAAGTGCTCACACCCACAGTGCATGAATTTTAGCAGAGATTATGCACGCTGAATTCGCAACTGCAAAATATTTTCTCCAATCACAGTTTGGATCTAAAATTTGAATTTTACATCCATATTAGTACAGTTTGAAAAAAGTTTTGCGTTAGTGGACGTAAGGCTCTAACTTAAAAGCCAATTGAGGCAGGAGGTAGCATATGCGTTGTCAGACCGGCTGAGCACGTTACATCCATATTTTAAGTTCATCCGTGTTTTAATTCTGTGCAAAAATGGATTTATTTTTATCGAATTTGATAGAATTTTGGTAAGTGATTCGGATTTTTGATTTGATATTCCTATGCGTCCACGACGCGCAAGAGGTAAATATTACGCGTAAACAATCATTTCTAATTTCAGCTTGTCGTTAGTACCCTAGGCAATGCAACTGGATGGCCGATAAGACGTAAAGGTCCTCATAGGTCTCACGAAATTTAGGCCTTTTCTAGGCTTGCTTAGGTGCATTCGCAGTAGTCCGTTTTCCACCTCATGATCCGAGTGCATGACTCACTTAACTTGCATTTAGCGTTGCACTTCATGCTATTTGCAAAACGGCTAGAAGTATTTGTGGCAACAACATTGGGTTTCCCCTGTAAATCCATTAAGGTCGCACTTGTTTCCCAACACAAAGAATGTATTCCTGAATGTGCTGACCTCGTTCACAGAGTGGCGGATTTGCTTCGGTAACCATCCGACATCAACTTGAGCTGAGCACAAAAAGCTTGAAACACGGCATGCACATTACCCAGCAGAAATGAGTGATTGAGTTGTATCAGTGCTTTATGAATGGGAACGCCCAGAGGTGCAAATGCCAACGCAGAACAAATGTGGGCAGGGAATCAATGCTCAGTTAAGGTGGATGGCTGTTCAGTCTTAATCTAACACGCTTCAGCTTTACAACGCTAACAAAATGGGAATCGAAAAAATTTTTTTTGGTTGCTTGACATTTGAAGTGACACTTTATCTCATATTTACTTCATTGCTACATTACTGCGGACCCGCATGACCACAAAAGCATTTTATGCACCCAAAGACAAAGTGCTGATGCATTCATGCCTGCCTCTAGCAAGCCTTGCACTTAACGTGCCTTTGCGAGACTGCATTGATGGCTTGATAAAGTTCCTCAAAGTGGAAATGATACCTTTGGTGCAATGCTGTCGGAACAGCATAAGCATCCTGGTACCTAATCACATGATAGCTGTAGCGTCCCGAGGCTCCCCTTAAGGTAAAAGAAGGCGCAGTACTAGGGCAGAATATATATATTCCGAGAACAAAGGGCTTGGGGGCTGTTGGCACGGCCCGGAGACCGACCAACCGGCTAGAACAAGATGGCCACCCAAGTGACCTAAACCGGTAGTTCGAACAAACAAAGCATTACACAGCCCCTCTCTTCTATCGAGCGTCGTCCCCAACGCTCCCGTCTGTCCGCCTCCTGTGTCAGCCATCACAACGTAATCAGTGCTGCGCTGCGAGAAGCACCCACGAGCTAACCGTCCCAGTCCAGTCTTCGAGGTTCGAACGCATGTGTTCCTGTAGTGCCATCAATTCCACGTAGCACTCAGTGCAGCAATGTGTGCCTCTTGGCCCTCCTCTGGGCTTGGAGTCCACGGCTAGTGTCGCTTCAGTTGTTAATAGCTTTCCTGTCGAACACGAGGGCGAGGGAGATGTCAAAGATAAAATTCGATCTCGACCCTTCTGTTACGAGACACCAAAGGTTCTCCCCTCCGTAGCACATGCACTTCTTTCCCAAAGCCGACGTTTGCCAGAAGCGGCACGGAGCAGGATAAAATCCATCAAAGTCGGGTCCGCTTTCCGCTGCCACCAATGTAACAGGGTTCTTCTTTTCTTCCTCCTCATTCCTTTCCACCTTACTAGCAGAAGACCGAGCTTTTCTGGGCATGGTTTTATTTAAGGGGAAAAGGTCAGGTAGGGATGTCCAGTCTACGGGGCTGAGGTATCCGGCGCAGGGGGAGAACACGCTAGCGGGCTATCGACCACGTGTATATTGTGTTCCCGCCTCTCACCTACAAGGCGTATATAAACACCGACATTATTACAATGGCTCTTGTAGAATTTTGGATCGGGTTCTGGGTTGAAAAGCAGAGGTGAGGTAGGAGACAAGTGCCTGAGACGGGATTTTGCCAGCACATTTTACCACAAAATCTCTCACTGCTAAGCAATATCCTTCATCTGCAGTTTTGACCATTGCAAGCACCCCTAATAGTGACATTTTTGATGGTCAAGGATTGCTGTAAAATATGATTAAAACACGTCTGCAGTCGATGACCAGGGAATAGCAATGCATAGTACTGAAGCGTAGGATGTTCAGACAGAAGGTTTGGCTCAGTTTTTAAAACACACTAAGGCTTTTTTGTTTGAAGTTCAGCGGGGCTCAAATGCGTTGCAACTGACCTGTCCATTGTTTCTATTTCAACTGCACTAGACCAGCGCCAACCAGATCCACGATTCCAAACAAATGCTGAACTTGGATAGAAGGTAGAACCAAAATTCCAGACAAGTGTGTGCAGTTCCGGTTATTTGGAAGTGATGATGGGTGTGCTAACACAAACATGGTGTAAACACTTGCGAACCTATTAAGCAATCTTGGAAGGAACAATTCAATTCTACGTACGTTAACAAGTATGGCTGAAAGTGAATCGCGTAAGCGCATTATTGAAAGGCACTGAAGCGGAGGCCTTTCGCAACGTGGAAGACACCGCTTGTTTTCCACACCAACAACAGCTGCCACTTTGTTGACGTAAAGTGTCTAGAGATGCTGTTGATGATTTGACGGAACGCACAAACATCTGGAGCCTAAACTCGCTGTTGTCTCGCATCGCTCATGGTTTCATGTCCGATGGTGAAGATTGACAAGAAAGCAAGACTTGAGATGGCAAACCAGCATCTTACAGACTTTAAGAAAGAACGACCTGCTAGCTGGCAACCTGACTGTATACTCGAACAAAAATCTCGTCCCAATCTGCTTTCCAGGCTTTTCAATTGATCCTGTGCGTAAGACTATTTCACCACAACGAGGTGAAAGGGAAAGCTATCTCAAGTGCTGATAGTTGGCGCCAACTAGCAAAATTTCTGTGGATTATGTGTTTGAGAGGCGTGTACCACTTGGCAATAAAATCACGTATATCTGCCAATGCTTATCACGTCTACGCTCCTAAGCTTCACACATCTATGACTCTTAGTTTTGACAACAATTTTTATCATTCTGGCCAAATACAAGTGGTCATGCATTTAATTAAAGGCCATGCAAATGCCAGCAAACTACCCGCATTGTCAACATCAGACGAGATGATGCGCATCACTTCAGTTCTTATTCTTTTGTCTCCTGCTCCAGTACGCACCTACTTCTTCATTTTGGTTCACTTCTTTTCGATTGTCACCTACTAAGACTAGTTCACTCGTGTGACGAAGAGAGCGCACTGCAATAGGTAGCATGCTTCAAGTTTCAGCTAACCGTTCTTCCTATAATAGTGCTCAAATTGCGACATCAATGCCTGCTACAAGCACAATTAAAAGGCGACAATTTGGGAAAGAATTTCAGTGGTCAGTTGAAACCCAACTTGCAATAGCAGCACGTCTGATGTCATGGCACAATAGGACTGCATGGAATAGATTTTCCGTTTTTAAGGACGTAACCACTTTGGTCTTATGGGAATCGCTAGTCGTAGGAAAGGAGTTTAGAGCACTCATCTCAACGTATGATCAGATCAAGAGCGGCCGTAGTAAAGTGGGTGCAAAATAATTTGGGAGGACATATTTGGATCAAGTTAAATATGTAGCCATTTGTTTGTCATGAGGAGCATCAATCAATTACCGCCGGCACGAAAGGAAGCTTTTGGTAAGCCAGATTTGTCTCTGCTTTGGTGATGAAGCAGGACTGTTTACTCATGCAACCCTTCCCGCAGAATCCGTCCATTAGTCGCAAATCAGAAACCGCTGAAATAGTAGTTAAAAATAGCGGTTGTTCCGTTAATGGAACAGTTTGTGGTAGATCATGTAACGAGGGTGCGTGCACATTTGATTTTCCTGACTTACGTACACTATAAGTAATAAAATGCTAGAAGGAACTAACGTTCGATTAGTTTCTGGTCACAAAGGGTAGACTTTGGCATGAGAACGCAAGACTATTAGCCACTTATACAGATTAATTACTTCGAATCGCTCCACACACACTGGACAGTGACTGTGGGCGCCTTACTGTGCTATTTACTTCCACAAGGATTATTGTGAGCACCATCACATAAATTATGATGCAGCCCTTGAGACTTGCAAGATCTTGTATGCTGAGCATTTTAGGCACGAAATGCGGAATCAAATGTGTGCTAATGGCAATTTTTCTTTCCTTCCCCTTCCTTAGCTTTTCAAATATGCCACAGTCCTCCATTTAAATGAATGAATGAATAATTGATTCAAATGATTAGCAGTAAATGTTTGTGCTTTACATTTTTGCTGGGCAACTTCTAGTACTTCTTTTAAATGCGCAGAATTTAATTAGTTCCACAAGTCATTGTCAGTACTCATTTATCATGAGCCTATCATTCTCCACTTGAATTCGCGAGCCGGTGTCGCATTTGCTTTAAAATGTAATCTGCTTACTCACGGAAGGGAGTCTGAGGCACTCGTTTATTGCAGGAAAAATGTTCAAACTCTATGTGAGAAAGCAGATCTAGGATCAAAGTCTCACCGGAAATTTCAATCTGTGTGTGTGCGGCACACCTTATATCTTAGTCCTAGCGCGAGGTCGGGACAAATGCAGAGGCCACAAACTGCTGCGATTCAAATCACTTGTCTCATTCGCTGTTGATGGTGTTATTCAAATGAAATCCGTGACCTCCAAAATTTGATTTGTAAAGAACACTGATTATTTAAATGAAGTGGGAGCGGTCTGCAGGTACCTTGCGGCCGAGGGACGAGAGCTGGTGTAAAGTAAGTCTACATTCGGCAGTTTCTAAGGCAACGTTATTTGTCGCATTGAGGAACCGCATTTTCATGGTTAGCACATAAGTTCAGATCATTTGCATTTCACTGCATGCTTAAGTTAACGCGTTCTTTGGTTAACAAAGATTTTAATCACCGCTTGGATATTACTGTTTTGATTTGTACGTTCATATGTTCTACCTTGTTCAACTACTTATCCATTCAGCCTCAAGTATTATACCTTGGTCCGCTTTTCTTCATATTTTTAACGCTATAATAAGAGGTCGAGTCTGCGTCGAATCGTATAATTCATTCACCCTTACCTTCATTCAACCACACAGTTATTTTTTGATTTATTTACTTAATCTGCAATAATATCGTCAACTGTTTCTACCAACTTCATGCCAATATGTTTATTTAACCGCACATGGTAGAGGCGCCTAACAGTCCATCCCATTTCCGATTCCTTTGAGATTAAATATGCTCGTCAAGTCAAGCTTTATAGCTATTCCGATGAAACGAATAAACCCACTGCTTGACACAACTTATGCAAAACGTCACCGCTGAAAAAACAAGGACAAGGAAAAGCAAATTCCTCCAAATTTGTTTGCTGCTGCTACTCTCCAAGGCGAATGGTAACAGAAGTCACGAAAAATAAACTATAAGCCATCAAAATGTGTGGTACAGTTTTAAAAATACTAAAAAACGTCACGTACAATTAATTATTAATGGATGGGGGATCTTATCGTCTCACGGATGGGATTTGAATGCGAGATATTACACTTTAAATGCAAGTAACAATAGTACGTGACAAGATGTAAGAGGCATCGCAAGTATTGTCCTGGTCTATCCGTCTACTGATAATGGTTAAATTTGTTCAAGGCAAATTCGCTCTCGTGCACTAAGAGCAGGAAATGCATTGGATCTCGCGAACCTAGAAAGTGCCTTATGCAATTCAAAGCATGTTTTTGCCTCTACCTTTAAAATGTGCAGAATGAGAAGTCTCGCCCTTCCAGCATTGCTTAACAAAAGTTGCACACCAGGTCCCCGACTGTGCGACGATGTACTTTTTACTCTCACTGGCAGTCGCGACAACTAGACAGCTTAAGGCAGTAGGCATTACTGCAACAGAATAGAGCAAAAATTTTCTCTACTCATTAGCCTGTCAATGCACAGCTCACTTCACTTTATGGGGTGAACGCGTCAACCGAGTAGACGAACACTTCAGCAAGATGCATTCAACAGATCGTTGCAATGATGGTGACGCTACTCAAATCAGTTGCGATATCTAGGCAGTAATCGAGGGTCTTAGGAATTAATGCAGAATTAATGAGTTTTGGGAGACCAGATGCAAGATCGTCTTGCCGCATCTGACCAAGGCAACTATTCTGCTAGCACTAGATTTTACTACATCGACGCCCTTGTTCGCCTTTTTTCGAGAATTAAAACTCACTCCTTCTCTCCTTCGCCCACATGTCATTTGCTTGTGCAAATGGTATTACACTTGAGAATAGTAGCGCGAGAATGAGCAATGGCGATTTTAGCAAACCATTTAGCGAAACGCCTGAGTAATTTGTCAAAGAGGGGAACGGCGGAGCTCCACCTAATTTGTTGGTGTTGGTTATATCAGCACCAGTTTTTTACAGTGTTCGGTGACCACCATTCTATCTGACCAGAGTGCATATTCCAGCAGGTGTGAGAGCGCCAGAGGAAACGTCAATGCCTTGGGCTCCGAAGTCAGTTCTGTCTATCTAAGGTGATCAAATACTAGTTCTAGCCCAACTTTATGCTGCTGAGTATCTTTGCCATAGACGAGAGTGCCATTAAAGTGTATAATGGTTTGCACTAAGGATGGACTAATCAATGTCAGCATCGTACATTGGAATGTGACCGCAGCGTTGAAGAGTCCGAGAAACATTATCTGAAATTCATAAAAGCCATTTGACGCTGTAAATGCTGTGCACTCTTCATCTGTTTCCCTCTCTTTTACTTACTAGTACCTAAATTCTAAGTCTGGGGCAGGCAGCCTAACGAATCGTTTGTGTAGAATAATAAAAATCCCTCTTTTTGAATTTGTAGTAATTAAATCCTCATAACCAGTGCACAATAAGCGAATGCGTTAGCTCTTCTTTGCTAGCGCCATCAGAGAGATCCATGATGACAACGTCTGTTGTTAATCTCGTCTCCAATCAGCTCTTTAGATAGAGGGCTTACTGTATCCAACAAAGGAAGTGTTAAACCTGTAGGTGGCTGCCAATACTCTGGCCCTGCCAATGTCTATCCTACACCTGACAACAGCACATTTCTCATCATCCTCACGTGCTTCCACAGCATTGGTAAATGTCGGAGTCGTGGGAAATTCCGACGTTTGTTATGGATGACCATAAGGCTTGAGAGGTTAAGCTGTGCTGTCCAGAGCCAGCCTTCGAAATTCACACCGTCTTTAAAAAGGGAACATGCTCTTGTGCTGTCACTAGAAGAGCACTTTCCTTATTCACCTCCTCTTCTCCGTAGCTACATTAGGAAACGATGTAGCACTGCTCTCACTCATACAATATTCAAGCAGTTGAACTTTAGTCTGTGCTGAGCGAACTCGGAAATGGTTGAATGAAACAAGAGAATCCCAATGATTGGTTTGGTTATCGCATTGAGTGGAAGAAAAATGAAGAGCCAGAGTGACCACTCTGATGGTTATACAAATCGCTGACTCGGCCTCACACTTGCCCACTACAAGCAAGGCCACTCATACATATCCATGACTCCGTTTGATCTTCTAGGCAGTGTTTGCACAGTAACACAGTGAAAACTACTGGTACCCAATCCAAGCTTGGTGTTATTTAAAGCACAAATGTTTGCGGCGGAGTAAATTGCTGGCCTTTCTCCAATTCCCATTTCGCAATTTGATAAAAAATTTTTTGTCTTAAATCTGTGTTGCATTTGTATAAATCGTCTGAGGTAGCAGTCTGAAGACTCCACACTAAATGTGAAGTTCATTCCATGTGACATTTCCCACATTGTCTTGCCAGAGTGTGGGGCCTGCTCTTTTTAAACCACATTAGGGCTATTAAAATGAAACCGCTTTACTAGATTATGATGTACATGGATTTGTGCTACTGGTAGGCAACTAGTAATGTCGGCACAACGTCGTTATACTTTTGTGGAAAATTGGGTTTTACACAAGAAAGTCGGAGTAAGTGTCCTCTAAGATTAGGTCAGAAGCCAACCACGCGAACAGAGTTTGTATCAACACTTGCCCTTTTGATGTAGTAAACATCGTGGCAATTTGTATCACAAAGCTTATAAGGTACCCAGGCCGGCCCACTTAAGTAACCGTTCATGACTTGCCTCAATGCTGATCCATGTTGTGTGTCCGTTCTTTTGTTCATCCCTTTTCTAGCTAGTTCCTATTTACTTACCACCTACTTTATTCGACACTGTGAATGATGAAATGGTGTGCTGCGGAAGTAAAACAAATACACCTTGTGAAAACCTAGTTTCTGCTAGTACCAGAATTCTTTCAGCTATGACCATAAGCCATTGACGAAGTAGACTCAATGCGCTCTTACGTACGTACGCCTATTGCGAATTGCCAAGACTCTCTGCTTCAAAAATTAACTGCTACAGGTGAGTTGTTAGGAGAGATCCATGATAAATATGCAGCGCCAAAGCTTTCAGGCAAGCAGTAAAGATTATGATCACTCCATAAGACCGCACTGCGCTGAGCCATCACCCATTCACACTGGCTGCGGTGAATTGCGATTGTATGCGGCTGTCATGTTGCCATTTTACCTCCACCAAATCACTGCATCAGAAGGTGTCCTGTGTGTAGATATGCTTCGTATCACAAGAACCATCTTGCAAATCAGTGTGCTGAATTTGGATGCACATTAGTTTGTCAACACGGCCTGTTAAAACGAACTAAACACTGACTCCACTTTGATTGCAATGCACGCCAAAACGGTCCGCTTTTGAAAACCAAACATTTTCGGTGGATGCATTGGGTTGAAGCACGCGGACACTAACTTGGTAAGAAATGAAGTTAAAATGGAGGAATGAGTACGCACCCAGCAGTAGGCAACAGCAATAAGAAAGACGACGGTTTTCAGCATCCATCGCGCTCATTGCTTAGTCAAATGCCTTTTGTGCATACATATGCCCTTCAGCTTGACCTTGTCCCCACAGCTGGCTGGTTATGCGAACCTCCATTCACAGCTGTACATGGAACACCTCTAATACCATCATGCTTTGCCAACAATGCGTGGGCGTAGGCTTGTTGCTCGTGGTAAACTCCTACAAATTTGAGGTTTGCGTACTCCCATTAATGATATGTGAAAGGATCCAAATGTTCATCTTCGTCATGACTAAATGCAAGTAGAGGCGACTATCGGCGCTCTTTGATGCACATCGTGAGATGACATACTGAATGTCTAAAAGCTTAGCTTTTGAAGTCGTTGCCTTGGCGTGTTTATAAATGTAGGTGTCCTAGCTGTGCACACCGGAAGAGCTGCCTCGCATTAACAGTCATGTGACAGTCCATGGAGCTGGATTGATTTTCCCACTTTGGACTAATCAGAATTGAGATCCAGTGCGAGGAAGGGAGAGTCAGCATCATTTCGACTGACACTAGTATCGTGCAGACCCTAGTGTGTGCGGGGATACGTGTGATGAACCAAGTAATTTGATGATAACCTGATTGCCCTTCCTCTAAAGTTAATTGAAGTGCAAGAATGGGCGAAGTTAGGTAAAACGGGGTGCTAGATTTGGGCAGTGTAATACCCTCAGCTGCTTTTGAACTTAGCTAGTACGCGCTTGTTGTGGCATTGTCGTTTGGCTACCATGCGATAAGTTTAGATGTTGGAGTGCAAGGCCAAGAAGCTGTGCGTTAGGAGGGGAGGAATGGTGCACGGCATTGGCCATGTGAGAGGTGGCCACGCTGCCCGCTGCCTAGGTCACTTGCGGGCATAGATCGGATCATCAACTAGATTTGCGGTTGAAATACTGACAAACACCTTGAGTGTCAAAAGACCCGGAATTTCGGTAGGAGTATGGCAACTCTGAGTCACTGCATAGCCATAAACTTATAAGCGCATGGTTCGAGAAGCGACCAACCATTTTGCGTGCTGGATTTCTATTGCATAAGTCTATTTCTACGAAGCAATGAACTATGCGTTGGTTGACTCCCTTCAATGAAACGCTGAATGCGTTGGCATGAGGTGAGACAAGTTCTCTAGCGCAGAGTTGTTAGGTCCGGCATCTATTGGTGGCTGGCCAAAATGCGGCTCGGCGGATTACACGTAGGTTGATTATTTGCTTGTGACAAGGGATCAACCGCTGCTACATGGGTAAGGTTGAATAGATTGTATTGCCATTGTCTGTGAGTAAAAGCAAGAGTAACTCAGTTGGCTCTCTTTAATGAGGTGAGACAAGCTTAATAACGCAGAGTTGTTGGATCTCTCATCAATCGGTAGCTGGTCAAAATGCAGGGTGGTGGATTACACGTAGATTGGTTGTCAACTTGTGACAAGAAACCAACTGCTGCTACTTGGATCAAGTGTGAATAGATTGTATTGCCTTTCCAGTGAGTGAAAACAACGCTAACTCAGTTGTAACTATTAGACTCCCTTGGTTACTTTGATGCAGCAACTGGCTGTTACCCACTGCGAAGTTGTGAGGCCGTTCAGAAACCTCTCCTTCAAAGGAAGAATCGAGGTTGATATACACGCAGTGGTAATTCTCTTAGTTCAAGGGGAGTTAGTGGATTCATTGCCACTTAGAAGTGCACATTGCACAACCGGTGTCACGGGGACACGGAAAATGGCTTGGTAAGAAATGAAGTCAAAATGGAGGAATGAGTACGCACCCAGCAGTAGGCAACAGCAATAAGAAAGACGACGATTTTCAGCATCCATCGCGCTCATTGCTTAGTCAAATGCATTTTATGCATACATATGCCCTTCAGCTTGACCTTGTCCCCACAGCTGGCTGGTTGTGCGAACCTCCATTCACAACTGTACATGGAAGACCTCTACTACCATCATGTTTGTGCCAACAATGCGTGGGAGTAGGTTTGCTGCCCAATGCTCATCTTCATTATGAATAAACTCATGCAGCCTTATGTTTGCGATTGGTAAAACTGCGCAGTCTGGCGGATATATGCAGGCTTTCTTCATGGTAGACGTGCATGAACCTCAGTGTGTTTAGTGATTATGGTTGAGAGTTACGAGCTTATTTTGCTGAACCTGCTCCTTCGTTTTACATTCACTGCGCTTAAGGGTGCTTGCATGCTCGCAATGAAGTTACATGGAAAGTTTAGCTGCTACGCTTCGGTCCCAGTTCGGCATTTTAATCACAAACAGATATAAGTGCTCATGTGACTGCAAACGATCACTGAGTGGTTAAGTCCGCGAAAACATTTAGGAAAACATTTAAGCTTTCCTCGTGATGAAATTACACAAACAAGTGTCAGCGTAGTTGTAGCGTCCCGAGGCTCCCCTTAAGGTAAAAGAAGGCGCAGTACTAGGGCAGAATATATATATTCCGGGAACAGAGGACTTGGAGGCTGTTAGCACGGCCCGGAGGCTGACCAACCGGCTAGAACAAGAAGGCCACTTAAGTGACCTAAACCGGTAGTTCGAACAAAAAAAGTATTACAGTAGTTACTATTTGCTTGACGAGGATGGGTCTCCTCAGCCAAAAGCATTGCCAATAGACTTTCTACTTTCCTCCATTTCGTTTAGAGGCAATGACTGTCGGCTGCCAAAGAAGTGCATTGAGTGTTCAAGGGACTTCTGCATAGCGGGGTATCTACTCATCAGCTTGTGATATTTTAAACAGTCTAGACACGCATAGCGCTTCATTTTTGCTATGACCGAATTGGTATTCCTGCAAACTGCTAAGGTCGTTCAAGCTCACGCAAGCGCGCCTGCATAAGTGACTGAAGGTGTTTGCGCAGCTATGTGCAGTTGTTTTGGCTTGGAAGAACGTAGCTTAGAGACCAAAGAGTGAAACTGAGACAATTTCAGGTAAGTCGCAAGGAATACATTGGGAGATGTCGAGAGCTGGTGGGTAAGGACAAGTGGACACAAGGAGCAAGGTGTCGAGAATAATTTGTGAGTTTTGCAGCGCATGGATGCATATGTATGCATATTATGATTGGTGATTTAGTCTGTTGTAGCCAGGCATATTAAAACATTGTGATTCAGTGCGATTCGCCTTAGCGTGGGCTATTTATTCACGATTTCAATTGGCATGGCAAACTGCAGACCGATGGATTGCGTACACTAACTGTACAATCCTGAGCTGAAGAAGAGGCGAAGCCAAAGCGCTCTGGACATTTTTCCAACCCCATCAACTTACATTCTACCGAGTGTCCTCAACAGGAATAATAAAGTGCTATAGAGTGCAGCAACTTCCGTTCAATGTAGGCAGGGAAGTGCTGCAGTTATGGCACCCAAAAATGACTGTGCTTACTGTTTAATAAGTGTTTGATTAAATGAGACGTATTTGCCAACTCTAGGTTCGTCAGCGAAAACCACCGGAATATTTTTGCAGGAGAGATAAAATGCGAAAATGTGAATGCCAAAACTGAAGTTAGTCCAGGAGAATTGTTCACTGAGGCCGTACAGTAGGCCCTGACAAATAAAACATCCATGTATCTGACACAATCATCCCCAACAACCACTGCTCGAACCTATTGTCCAACTTCCTTTTAAGCATTTTGACAACCAAAGTTTGGGAGGGAGATAGCTCACGCACCGCCATAATATCTGACCGGCATCAGTCACCACAGGCTGCTGGCTACCGCTGAATGCTTTATTTCGGCATCAAACTTACATGCGTGCGCAAAATGGCAAGATATAATACAGTCACTGGTCACAAATGTGTGACACCAAGTAGCATGCTTCAAAGGCACTGATTTATATGTGAACTACTTGTAAGGTATGCAGCTGAGTGCAAATGAATGAGTAAGTAACAAAAACATCTAAAACACTAAATTTGGTGAGGTTGCACTTTTCCAACGGAGTTTGTGCATAGTGTTATATCTTGAATTTAATGTGAAAGTTTTTCTGGAATAACCTGAACATGAAGGCCAAGGCTTTCAGCAATTGCTATGTGAGGCGCTGCAACGATCGAATTCAAACATAAGGCTAAAATTTTTTGACGAAAATCACATAAGTATGTGAACTCACAAGAAAGCGCTTCCTCACATCATCCACTCCATTGCCATCCTCGTCCAAAGCAGCTCGAGCGAGAGCCAAGTCAAGATTTCCCCATCCCGTTGGGCCACAGGACAATTTTGAATGCCGCGTAACAGTTCGAAGAATGAAGTACATAGTAATTAGGAGCTGACCTCCGGAATCAGGTAGTGTGTAGGCCATAAAATTGCTTCAACTCTGAAGAATAATCAGCCAGCACACTCAGTTTGGCCAGCTCTTCCTCAGTAACTTCAATTGCCACCCACTGAATAGTCGGTCCCTAAAAAAATACACCAAAGGACGAAACCATGTTGCAATCAGTTAATTATCTTACTCCTCTGCATTGGATGCTCCGTCGCTCTTTTAGTGGTTCAGTCCCTTTTAATTGCTCCAAAACACTCGTTCACGACCCACTTTGAGCTCATTTTTGACTAAGTTGAGAGGTACCCAAAGCGCTCCGAAATCCGAGTCTCCTCTAGCACGGCTTGTAGCTCAACTGTCCCTACCAATGTTGCTGTTGCTACCCTTCAAAGTCTATTATACCCAATATTTTTGCGTGCAAATTAATTCTGGAAGATGTTTTCAGCTATTTAATTTAGCATGTGGGCGCACTACTTATGCTGAAATTGAGCAAAGTTAGAGGTACTGCATCAGTGGGATAGAAAGCAAAGCAGACAAGGTAAAATGAGCTTAGCACTAAGCTTTGTGGACGCTCAGTTTTACCATTTACGATGCTGGATACAAAACAGGAAGCAACATCGCTTGCGGCAAAGACGGATGATGAGTTTGCGTAGAACATGCGCTTTTGAACTCACTTGGGGCGATGGAATGCGAACCTGCATCGCATTCATTGCTGTTAAACTTTGCAGCCCTAGTTTCATCAAACGATCAGAATTTTACGCGGTGATAAATTTGCATGAGCTGGCAAACAAATTGTCAATTCAGTAAAGGACCTTACTACACTCACGTCAATGCACCAGCGTTTGCAAAGAACTTGGCGTTTGAGAACACCTCCCCTCAACCCACACATCAGACGTGGCTGCATCAATTGATGAAACCATTCTCCCGAATGACTAAAAAGCAAAAACTCAAGTCTTAAAGTAGCATGAGTAAAAGTACATGATTCTACTAGCGTTGCATTTTCATGTACGGATGGGAAGTCTCGGCGACGTGGTCCGTTTCAGCATCGACGCTTCCACTTCGCCTACTCGGTGTCACGTCTGTCACAAAGAGCTAGCCTAGCCATCCCAGCTGCGTTGAATAGCCAAATCCGAAAACAAGGTGGCAAAATATCCCCAGAGAAATGCACCTATTGCATTTCTCCTCTCATATCGGCAATGCTGTTTCATGATAGCTTAGACACAGACGGTAGGCACATCTGCTGCTTTCATTGCTCTACTGTTATTCTTCAGTAAATATGTTAGATTGATTGCGTTTGTAAGTCCTCTGCACCGTCGCCACTCATCACGCGCCCCCAAATTAGGTCGCCTTTGTGGACATTCCAGCTGACAGACTAAGTGGCTGGTGATGCACAGCAACGAATGTTAGTAGGCATGAACATGAGCCCAAGGCTCAACACTTGCTTCACGAAGAAAGAATGCGAAACCGTCAGTGGGACAAAGGCACGCCATTTGGCAGAGGAGGTAACTCTCAGCCAAATAGTGTCACTTCCGGTGGTCAAGATGCCTCAGTAAATCTGACCAGCACTTGATTCAACCTCTGATCCTGTCTTTTATCATGAGAGGCAACTCTCGGTGCACCTCGATGCACATCGTGAAGCAATTTGCCGAATGTCTGACAGCTTAGATTTTGTTGTCGTTGCCTTGATATGTGTAAAATGCAGGTGTCCACGTTGTGCATTTCGAAAGAGCTGCCTCGCATTGACAGGCGTGTGACAGTCATGTGGCAGACCATGGACCTGAATTGGGTCTCCCAATCTGGGCTAGTCGAAATTGAGACACAGTGCGAGGAAGTAAGCGTCAGCATCTGTTCGACCCTCATTGATATCGTGCTTACTTGGTAGCAGTGCAGACCCTAGTGTGTGCAGAGACACGTGTGATGAACCGAGTATCTTGTTGATGAAGTGATCATCCTCCCTCCAAACTTAATTTAAGTGAAAGAATGGGAAAAGTGAAGTAGAACAGGTTGCTGGAGTTGAGCTGTATAATCCCCTCAGCTGCTTTTGAACTTAGCCAGTACGCGCTTGTTGTATCATTGTCGTTTGGCCCTCATTTGGTAAGTTTGGATGTTGGAGTACAAGGCCAAGAAGCTGTGCGTTGGTAGGAAAGGGATCGTGCACGGCATTGGTCATGTGAGAGGTGGCCATGCTGCCCGCTGATTGGGTCATTTGTTGACCCAAATCGGATCATCAAATAGATATACGGTTGAAATGCTGGCAATTACTCTGAGCGTCAAAGGACCCGAAATTTCGGCAGAAGTATTGCAACTCTGAGTCACCGCACAACCATCAGCTTAAAAGCGCATTGTTTAAGAAGAGGTTAACCGTTTAACGTGCTGTATTTCTGCTGCATAAATCTATCTTTACTAATCAGTGAACTGTGAGCTGGTTGGCGCCATTTAATGAAACGTTGAATGTGTAGGCATGAGGTGAGACAAGTTTGGTAACGCGGAGTTGTTAGGTCCATCATCAATTGGTAGCTGATCAAAATGGGGCGCGGTGGATTACACGTCGATTGATTGTCTGCTTGTGAAAAGGAATCAACTGCTGCTACTTGGTTCAAGGGTGAATAGATTGTATTGCCTTTGTCAGTTAGTGAAAGCAACAGTAACTCAGTTTAACCACCAGACTCCCTCGGTTTCTTTGATGCGACAACTGGCTATTACTTACTGCGAAGTTGTGAGGCCGTTCAGAAGCCTCTCTTTTGCAGGAATGATGGAGTTTAAGGGGAGTAAGCGGATTCATTGCCACTTAGAATTGCACCTTGCACAAGCATTATCTCTAGTAGTTTCATCTTCACAAGCAGCTGTGATTTTGCATTTATCGTATTTGTGTCTGAGGGGTCAATTGTGGACACATAAGTTTCAAAAGAAGGATGTCAAGGAAACTTTATTGAAGCAAAATGGCACACACGCCTTGCTTATTAATAGAGTGTGTGTGTTTGAGAGCACAAGCG
Source organism: Taenia multiceps (assembly GCA_001923025.3). Taxonomy (NCBI): domain Eukaryota; kingdom Metazoa; phylum Platyhelminthes; class Cestoda; order Cyclophyllidea; family Taeniidae; genus Taenia; species Taenia multiceps. The sequence goes on along the minus strand of CM010312.1, from coordinate 24,791,946 downwards.
TTTAGAGTTTCAAACTGCGAAATGTGGCTTGTTGATGAGAAAGAATATGTGAAACTTTCAAAGGAATGAAGCAAATAGCGTTTGTTTTGGTGTAATCAGCTAACATCAATCACATCCATTGGTGGATCTGCTAACGTCCTAAATACGTCAGCATTATTGTCGTCCCGAGCACTACTACAAAGGAGGATGAATAGGGTTGACGCAAAATCGTCGCTGACATGGACAGCGAAACCTAGATTGTCAATTTACAATGGACAAGACTTGTGAGGCGAAGCACATATACAAGTGTTGGTAAGAATCTTAGGGGTCAGTGATGATAGTGCTGACAGATCTGGGAAGGCGGTGCACAACTCAGAGGTCTCAGCACTTTCTCTTTGCCATTGATGATAGTGTTAGAAGACAACTCTGCGTGGATGCCATGAGTGGGCTTGTGTATTGTTGAGCTGACATGAGAAGTCGTATGGCAAACGTCAACTAACAGCTTACCACTGATCGTGTAGGTCAAGGCGGATCCTGTGTGAGAAAAATACATCAAGCAGTTTTCTTCACTCAACAGGCTGTGATGAACGCATTTAAGTGAACCTGGACAAAATCTAATCAGCTCATCAACTCAGTAAGCGGCGTTGATGCAGATTGGCGGTGAAAGTGGTGAGCAAAATGAGAGGCTACATTTTGTAAAATCAAAGCTGATCCAACGAGCGAAATACTCAGCTGCCCTGTTAATAATGCTGTGTCACCTTACCAACTGAAGTAAAGAGAACGCAAATGTGACTGCCCTTTCTAATTGGTCTACTTGGTCGAGGAATGCACAGTGCAGTGGAGTGCGCGCTTACCTGAGGATGTTGTCGGAACTGGTACCGAAAATGAAAAAGAAATGGCGAATTCAATTTGTTTAGAGGTGGTGACAGCAAAGCTATGTTTGAGAGAATTGACATTTTATTATTTAATTCAACGTTTGTCAGTGATGATAATGCTGACAGATCTGGGAAGGCGCTGCACAACTCAGTGGTCTCAGCACTTTCTCTTGGCCATTGATGATGTTGTTAGAAGACAACTCTGCGTGGAGGCCATGAGTGGGCTTGTGTATTGTTGAGCTGACATGAGAAGTCGTATGGCAAACGTCAACTAACAGCTTACCACTGATCGTGTAGGTCACGGCGGATCCTGTGTGAGAAAAATGCATCAAGCTGTTTTCTTCACTCAACAGACTTTGATGAACGCATTTAAGTGAACCTGGACAAAATCTAATCAGCTCATCAACTCAGTAAGCGGCGTTGATGCAGATTGGCGGTGAAAGTGGTGAGCAAAATGAGAGGCTACATTTTGTAAAATCAAAGCTGTTCCAACGAGCGAAATACTTAGCTCCCCTGTTAATAATGCTGTGTCATCTTACCAACTGAAGTAAAGAGAACGCAAATGTGACTGCCCTTTCTAATTGGTCTACTTGGTCGAGGAATGCACAGTGCAGTGGAGTGCGCGCTTACCCGAGGATGTTGTCGGAACTGGAACCAAAAATAAAAAATAAATGGCGAATTCAATCTGCTTAGAGATGGAGACAGCAAAGCTACGTTTGAGAGAATTGACATTTTATTAGTTAATTCAACGTTTGTTACTGCAACGTGACTAAAACTATTCGTTTCATTCCACTTTTAACAAAATAATATGCAGGACAGTTCTGTGTGCAAGTAATTCTGACAGTGACACCATGCGTGGCCAATGCAGTGTAGATTGAAGAAGGCTAAGATGCTTGGGTGGATTAAGCTGAATGCGGCTACAAACACGCTACTCTACTTCCCAAATGTATCTCTTGCAACTCTTGTTGAAAACCGAATTGCAACATACATTGCACTCCTCCGTACTCTAAAATGAAAAGTTGGAAATTACTTTTGAATCGTTAAACCCCAATTAGTTAGTGTAAGTTTAATGGAAGTGTGGAGTACACACTAGACAATAAAGTGAGGTTGCCACGAGAACAAAGTCTGTCAACCAAATTAATCAAGAGTGAAAGAGGTCTTTTTTACACAGGTTACATAGATGAAACGGCCCATGTCACTCCAACTTACGGTTGCATTCCGCCACTTCTGGTGATATTCCTAAAGGCAAAATTGCGCTGTTAACGCACGTCGGCAATTTCACAGCCTCCTGCCCTGCACAAATTTTCCACTTTTACACGGGGTTAAATGGCCTCTGAGCTTTTCCACCATGTTTTCATGCAAGAAGTAGGATAGGTTGAGATTCGCGGTGGAATAGCATAAAATTGCGTGGGATTTCATCCGCCTACTCACCACTTTGCGTATAGTCGACGGTTATTGCCAGCTCCGATTTGTTAGTAAGCCACAGAAAGCTGTCCCGTTGGACGCCCGATCGAGGAGTGAATACTCCATGGAAAACCCTCAAGTCTGATTTTTTGTCCTTCTTCAACTCAACTGCATAAATTGGGAATGAGAACTGGGTTAACAAATGTGTTTCAAGTGGCAGTAAAATGACTATCAGCGTTAAACGAGGGTACGATAACAGTGAAGCTACGGGTGAAGTAGGCATCGTGCCTTTGAGCAAATGAATTGGTTAAGGAATTTTCTCCATCGAAATGGAAATGCACAGAATTGTCTTCACGACTTAAGTGTTTTGCGCTCACCGCAAACGTTGCTTTTATTTATTTCGACGTTCACGCCGAACCAATTGCAGAGAATTGCTGAGCCTCTTCTGAGTTCAACCTGTTAATGACATGATAATGCATACGATAGCTCCATAGCATCAGATAATATGTGCACTTGAAGGGTCAATGGCAAAATTGACTTTGTTTAGCCAAAACTCACTTAGCTCGAGTTAGAGGCCTAAAATGTGGTTATAGATGAAGAGAAGTGCACAAAATAGGGATAGACTATTTACCGTATTCTCGCTATCTGCTCCTTTAACAGCAAAGTCAAGTTGGAAGGACTGCTGGCCTTTGACGAATCGAGAGAGTGGGAACGACGTCTTCGGGTCAGCTTCGCCTGTCATGAGGAATAGCACAAGGCGAGGAGGTTAAGTTGTGAATCAAGTCTCTGAAATGCGATTGCTTCTTTACCTGTTGCGAGTGGTGGAAATTTGCATTTTGGCGCAAAATATGTTGATATAGTGTAGGCGTTATCTCTGAGACCTGCATGAATCCCGATATATGTTTGCATGTTCACGTCCTTTACTGTGATGTTAACAGTGTCTAAAATGCAAAGTAGACCAGTGTCTGGAACAAGGAATGGAGAATCAACCAACTGACCTATTTTTGGGCAGCAGTTTTGTCAAATCGGTGCCAAGACTGCATACTTAAATAGGTATTTCTCTCATAAAGTTGGGCAGAAGGAGTATGTTGAGTGGCCAACTTCTATTCCTTGTTTACTATTTTAGTGCTACTAAAGGAGGCCACGTTTGCATGAGCTGACTAATCAACTAGCCAAATGGTCCACTTTCGAGCGTCAGCGTTTAGCTGATCTAAGGTTTACAATGCTCACACCCGTGGATTCAAAAAAAAACGTTCGAATTCCTATTAACATCGCGGAGGTCCGAATAAAAGCTGGCACCAAAGATTTGACATACCATTGTCTTTTTGACAAGGACTGCCCCAAATTTTGTCATTTACAATGCAGCTGCCATTTTCGAACATGATTTCGTAGGATCCTGTTGTTGTGTGAACAAATGATCTCTAAAATCGAGAGTATCTGAGATAAGCATTAGCTGAGGTGTGGGACGATTGAAGGTGAATGTGTGGCAACATTAATTCATGTCTGTGCCTACCGCCTGTGCTAGCTCTTAATAGAGTGCTCAACTCAATGCAACAGACAATCCATTTCATGTAACACTTCCATGTCATAATCCCTCCCGGAAAGCGACAGATGCATTCCATCAGGAAAAAGCACTTACGGTATCGGCACTGACTTGATAGTTTATTGTGTCCGATGGTCCTGTCGGCTTTGTAACAACGCGAGAACCCCACAACTTTGGACTCGTTTCGCCTTCAAAGAAGAAGTGCTCATCAGACCCCATTCAAACCATTAAAAGGATACATCTGAGAAAGGTGGAGAAAAGGCCAACAAAGTGGCCAGAAAAGCAAGTGTTGAAGTTGACGCATACCTGTGCAATACGCCGTGCAAAGTAAAACTGCAATGATGTTCAACATGGTGTGTATCCCTACCACGAGCCACACACACTGTGCATTTATATGCGCCTTACTCTGACATCGTCAATTCGATTGGAGCGGCACTTGCTACAATGATGATGTCAAGGAGATCTCGCAGTCAATTAGCTGACAAGATGTGTGCACTTAGCTCTCTTTGGCTATGCGTCATATTGAAAAATTTATCAAATGTCTACAGCTGAAATTGGAATCGCTTTATCTAGCCCTATTCCTTGCACTTAAAGTGGGCTGAACATGGAGAGAAATAGTTGAAAGGAAGTGTAGTGAAACAAAAGGGGGACAGGGAAAAAGAGATTCATGTTCGACATGATCCTATGCAAATTAAATTGCCTTTACTACACTAGAGCACCCCCTATTCGTATTTGTGTGGGGTCATTTCACTTCCATTTCCTCCTGACTTGCGTTCAATTGCCCCGAAATTCCTCTCATGAAGCTGCAGCGAACATGCTTACCGTCTGTGGCTACACCACCATGCGGATCCACTGCCGATGCGATGGAGCGAGTAAACTGCACTTTTCAGCTCATTCTTTACCATCGTACTATCGTAATCAGCACTTTAATGGGACACGAAATAAGGGAATGCTAGGCAGAGAAACATAACTAGGCCAAACCGCCAAGACTTCTCGAGAATGCCTCAGGTGTATGCACACATTAATGCGCAGCAACCTGCACAGTTGTACGTTAAATCATTATCATCGAGACTACCAATTCCACAGTGGAATTCCATTCGTATTATGGATAGTTGATTTCACGGACAGAGCAAAGAGGCCGTCCATGACAGGATGAGTAGTAGACATGAGGACAGGAATCCTAGCACCTTCGATGGAACCAACTCCTCTTCAGCCTATGTCTTTCAACAGGCTAAATCGATAATTGCGGAATTTGGGGTCACGTTATTGTGCGAAAATCGCAACATCAAAATTTTGCTGTTGCTTGGCACATTTTGGCGGAATAATAGGGTAATCTGGAGTAAGTGACTTCCTCAGGGAGCATAATCATCATGAATGGCGCCATTAGATTCTGGTCAGGTTTTTGGGCTCTCAACTATTGCACATGGCTTTCCCGAAGCCTCCTGCAATTTATTACTTGTAAAACAGCCCAAAGTGGCGGTGTCGGCATTGCTTTAGTGTCGTGGCTGCTGTCTCCCCAGAAGCTTACAGCTTCACTTGCATCCACATTTTACACAAGTATCCTTTTAGCTTTTCACCAAACACTGCTTCAAGTTTTGGCTGTGGTGGAGAGTAATGCAATCGCCCGCATAAAAATAGTTATCTTTAAGTATTTCTTGTAAGACCTACTGAAATCTCATGTCTGATTGGGTGCTGAACCCATTGAATGGGCTGAGATAAAGGGTGGTGTCCACCGCAACCTCTGGTGACATCAATGGAGAGGGATATTGAGGTTAAAAAGTGACAGTATATTTCATATTATTTTCTATTCTAATGTGAATGTTTGCGCAACAAACAGTAACTGCAGCAGTTGACATAAATGTGGGCGCGCACTAGAACTGGCTTCCATTCGTAATAAAAGCAATACTTGCATCTCTTTTCCTCTAAGAATGTAGGCTTTCTTGTAGAAACAGACTTCTAAAGTAATCGCAATTTTGCAAGACACCTTTCTCAGTTCTGCAGTTCCAGATGTGCTTCCATGTCATGATGTACTGTCTTGGCCTCAACCGTTTCATCCATCCTCTGCCTCAGAATGCAGGAGTCAATCATACCAAAAGTGCCTCATAATGTCTGCGAGGAATGCTATGAGGTCTTCAAATTATTAGGTACTGTACCAGTGCCTAAGATACCACACCTCCCAAGACAGTTTGCTGGCATTCATGCCGTTAACTGTTTGCCTCTGTGGCCAGCTATGAAAAGGAGCGTGTTTACACGAGTCACCACAGTTCCTATTAAAGAATTACTTGGTTGTAAGGAGACGCAACATATTGTAGCAATAGGCCTGTATTCTCGGCAGGTGAATGAAATCGCACGAAAAAACTACCATTTAATCACATTTCATTCGGCATTGTTTTTGTATTAGCGGCAGTTAAGCACGACATAATCTTCTCTGGGTGTCAGTCACCACCCACTCCCCTTGAAGTTCATAATCCAATTATGGTTAGCTTCAAGATATATTAGCTCTCACGCTGTCATTTGTCTTCACCCCTTCCTCTGCCAAGGACTTGCATAATATAATTAATGTGGGCTGGTCTGCGTCACTGTCGATAGGTAAGCTGCACTACCACTCGAATACAAGTGGATTTGATCGCACAGCATCACTGTCAACTCAAAAACTATGCCTTTTACTAATCACTCCGAGAGACGAGATAGTCGTGTGGTTGAAATTGAGGACTCCTTCGACTCCAGCTACAGCTGCGGACAACACGTTTCATTGTCCTTCACCTAATGTTTCGCTACTACTGAGCATTCTTCACATTTTAATTTTCCTTCCATCTCTACACTTTTCTACAACAAAATGCAACCTACTTCTACAACTTTGTAAATTCCATTAACAAGGCTTCAACTATGGTCTACAATTTGCTGCAGATCTACTAGCTTGTTAGTCTGATTAAAGTTAATTTTCCCTTAGCGATTGTCCCACAAATATTTCCATTGTGCAGGCCGGCATATTCCTCAATGTAGAAGCATTCAGCCGTGAAACAATGCAAAATGCACAAAGAGATAGATCCATTTGTTGAATACTTATAGGCACTGCATTTACCATGCTTGTTACCAAGATTGTGGCTGCCTACGTGGCTGTTTGCCGGTATCTTAAGAGTTTGACTTATTCATCTTTAGAAGTCAACTAACATTTAATCTTCTTGAGGCGCAAAATGACCGCACTCATAACCCAAATGCAGTTAGTCTCAGGTATCATCAGTCGCCCACACTATTATAGCATTGTAAAACTTCATAGTAGGTGCTTCGACAATCAAAAACTGATTTTCTTTTGCCTCCATCTGGAGCGTGAGATAAGTTGCACAATCCTGCATCCCAGAAGCTCCTGCAAAGTTGGAATATAGCTGGTCATGCTTGAGCAACTTTACTACAATATTTAAATTCAGACATTTGCGTTTGTTGTGCACACAGAGAGAGTCACATCGACATGTGACTACACGAACCCACCTTATGAGTCATAAGCAGGTGTGCACAACACCATAGTCTCTCAACGGCTCACTCATATTTTGTTCTTACCTCTTTGTGTCATTCGATGTCACCTGATACTATGGCGTTATTTTATTTGATGAGCTGTGCTTCAGCGCGCGGCTTTCCGTCAGTAAGCGCAGCATAATCGGTAGCATCAGTTACCGAGTTATCAGATTGAAATCAAAATGTGGAAGGATGTACTAAAATGAATGAGTGCACACTCATGCAGCAAGACCCTCTATATTAGGCATTTTAAAATGCCAACATTTAAATTGGGATATCGCCAGCGAAAAGTGGTAAGGTCATTACGACTTTTACGACTTAGCGTTACGGGTAACAGCTGGACAAGTGGCAATTCCATCAAACCTTAGTTCTTGGATGTGGGCATAAACTTAGCATGCGTTTTGGATGACAGGCCTGAATAATTATAAATTGTTTCAGACATAGGGCACCCATTTCACGGTAAATTATGCCTGACCGCTTTGAACCCATTACATAGAATTTTGCAGGAAAAAGACTATCAATACAAGTGAACCAACCGTGCCTGTCAAAAATGATTTATGCATTCTGAATGATTCACGGTTTGCGTGTGTTTAGTAACTGTGCTTTTAGTGTAAGTGTGATCGATTTCGGGCATGAGGATGAAGTTGCGGGAGTAATTATACAGTTTCAGTGGAATCGGAGCGTTCATTCACTTATCACAGAGCAAATTGTTGTTACTCAATAAAAGCTTAGTAGCACGTCGATGTTGGCGAAGACGGAGACTTCGAATCTACCTTGAGATATCACTGCAGACCACGCAATATACAACACTAACCCTGCATTTGATATCAACTAGTTCTTTTGGTTGCATTTCTTAAAGTGTGTCTTTTGAATGAGGTCTACTGCCCCGTTTATGACAATCAATGTGTGCGACTGTGGCATAAATTGATGCATAGAAAGCCATTAAAAAACCTTAGTTGATCCCCATTGCGCTTCACCCAACAATGAAAAATAGCGCAATCTATATACACCAGAATCCTTTCAAGATGCGTACTAATTGACGCAACTTGCATTTAGCAGATTCAATGCTATAATTTGTTTGGATTGTGGTTAACATGCGTAGGTAAGCGCCCATGGCCCTAATGAATGCGACTTGTGGCCTACATTCACTTTTTCGCGTGTTTCCATGACGGATGACAAACATCTGGAGGACCAGCAAAGAGGAACTAATTTACGGTAACAGGATTCGGATAAGCTACCAAACCTAATTGAGGTTATCAAGGTTCCACATTAATGTTGGTGAACGCAGCAGTAATAGAGGCGAGTTAGCTGGCCAATTAGAAAGTCCTTGGCCTCCACGTTTAAGACGTTATTATAAAGCATTCTAAAAATTTTCGCAACGAATCCATGTTTGCAATCACATTATTTTACTCTACTATTAATAATACCTTGTTAAACACCAACTGCTCATTTGTGTTCAAAAGTTCTTCTCACGCAGATGCACCAAACCACGCAAATTTTATCAACCATGAACATAACGTAGCTCGTCGTTTCACCTTAGTCTCATTCCTACACGGTAAGCACTTATAGGTGCAACAAATGCAACGTGTAGCTCGCTTTGGCCTCTTCACGTCTTTCCAAGAGAGGCAACAACCAACGGAGGTGGCCGCAAAGGGAAACCCCTTCATGTAGTCGCCTACCATGTCTATTTGAGGATGTTGGTTACGTGAATTAGCAACCCACTCGCAACTGCGTTGCAATCTGAGTGGAGCGAAGAAGAGTGGACGCGTAGTAGTAGCCCCTTGAAAATGCTTCAAATCCGGTCGAACCAATCTCTGTTAAAGCTTACATAATTTACATTCCAGTTTGAAAGGCAAAATTTGAACTGAAAAACTGAATTTTCTCGAATTTGTGTCGAATATGTGCTGCCCTCACTACGATAGCAAAAAGTGGGGCGTAAATCGCTGCTACGAAAATTGCACCCAACAGGCGCAGGTCAGTGCATTGCTACTACCATTGGTAAAAGTAACTGATGGAATGTCACAGTTGCCAGCATATAAGTAGTAAAAAGGGTTGGAACGACTTTCGCCCACATTCATCCACTTCTACCGGAAGCCAACAAAATATAAATGTTTGCACCTCAGAAGCATACAATTTGGAGAACATAAGATCTAAATATAACTACGTAAAAATATCCCAACTTTAAGGCCTAATAAAATGCAGCTTGTTGCAAAAAGTTCCCATCAGTGGATTTTCCAAGCTTTGCCAACACGCCGGTCGATTGTTTGTGTGCAGACAGAATAAGTGTGGTTCAAGGCTGAGCAAACGCAGAATGGATCACAACTGTCTCAGAAAAGGACTAAAAAGATAGGGATTGTGGAGCGATGCTGACTTTATCCTGAATGGCAATAGCTACCCACTCGTGAGGTTTGAGAGAAGTCAATCCTTGCATTTAAGCTCACCTCGAAGCAGCACATCCCTCGTTGCTTTGTTCTCTGTCCGTCTTTATGCACTCCGTGAATAGTCCAGACAGCGACGTTTGCATGAGTCATCTAAACCCGGCCGCCGCCGTCGTCGTCCACACGTCATGTGATGCGCATATACCTCCTGTATCTCACAATTTGTGACTTCATGTTGCCTGATAATTGTGGTGCAGCATTCGCAAGATCCTAGTGGTCATATGAAACATGACGACAAGTACTGCCCACTGTTCTTTGCCTCACAGAGCATTTGTGGATTCTCCTAGCTTTCGACCTGTGCCAAATCCTACTTGCATTCGTTGACGTGCACCACCATCCAATTACTCTGTGGGCTAGAATGTCCACAAAGGACTTAAAAGTGAGAGCGCGTGATGATCGAGGATGGAGCAAAGGACTTACAGTTGGCAATAAATCTACCATTTTGCACGAATAGCGGTGCGGTAGTGAAGTTGCAGCGAGCATGCCTGCCATCTGTGTGTATTCTATCATGAAATTGCCTGCTGATGTGGGCATAGAAATGCAATGAGTGCATTTTTGCCTCCTTTTTTCATGGTCAGCATTTCAATGCAGCTGTGATGGATGCGCTGACGCATTGTGGTAGACATGAAGTGTCAACGTTGAAACAGAAGATGTTGCTGGTACTTTTCATGTTTACCAATATGACATCACAGGGAAGTGGTGCAATGGACAGATGACACTGAGAGAACTGTGCACTCCTACTTGAGTCACAACCAAGAACTTGAAATGGGCTTTCTATGGCATTCGAAAGAGTAGCTGCAATCATTTACTGTGATCACGTCTGATGCGCGGATTTATGAGAGGTCTCTACAAAGGCTAAGATCTTGCCCAAATGCTGGCTCATCGAAGTAAGTGTGGTAAGACCTTCTCCAGACTTGATGATTTGGTTTTCAGCGTGTTTGATTTGCCGATGCGTGAAATTCTAATTATTACTTGGGTCCTGTGTTGCAGGGCTCAGCGATGGTAGATACGAAGCAGGTTCACATTCCATTAGCTCAATCAAGTTCAAGAGCACATGTTTTGTTCCAACTCATGACTCGTCTTTGCCGCACAACATGTCGTTCTCTATTTCATGTGTCTAACCAGTACATTCTCTCATGTGGTCAAATTTGCACTGTGATGAAAGCCTCACAGCAACAAAGCTTGAGCTAAAATAATGCCATCAATGTTGGTGGTGAACAACAACTTTGCTTGACAGGCCAGTGTTCCAACTGTCGGCTTAACTCCATTTTATTATTCTTATTGCTACTGGCCTCACTTCATTTATGGCATAATCCTCCACGTCCTTTTAACCAGCCAATCTTTGGTGTCACAGACGTGGGTTAAGTAAGTAAATAAGTAAGTAAGTGTTCTTCCCATCAATCGATGGCCACACATTAACTGCTCCGCCACCCAACCAGTCGCTAAGAGGAAGACGGAAGTAGGGGCGGCATAGTGGTTGGGGCAAAAGACATTTATTTGTACATTTCACATGCTGACGACAACAGGCTACCCACTACATGGCAGCGAGGGTTCAGCACCGAGACAGCTAAGTGGCCCGCCCAGCCCCACTCACCAAAACCCCTCACTCAACAAACCACCTAAGACGTATTACATGCTCTCACTCGCCTGTCCCAGAAGCATCCTCCTTCCCAGTGCTCACCTCGGTTAGGGCACTACATTTGCAGTCACCTCCTCCATCTCCTCCTCCTCTAATATGGCGAAAGCTGATTCCGTATGGGTCAGGAAAATGTGCCCACCACGCATGCCCACGGTTGGTGGTAAAAGGAGACACTAACTCATAGACGAAAAAAACGAAATTCAGCTCAAAATTACAAGCGTGACAGAGAACAAATCAGCCTTGATACGGTTAACAGTTGCCGGTCTACTGGTGCGTCGCAAGCACAGTTCCATATGACATGAATTGCAAGTGTTAGGTTAGAAGGGGCAGAAGTAAGCAGGACATTAAGCCTTGTGGCATCTTCGCTCACCCAGCAAGCAACACTCACACATGCGCGTCACAAAAAAAACAATGCCTCGTATGAAGAAGCCTAATATAACTTCATATCACCTTCACCTCACACCTTACCGTTGTTGATTTTGCTGCGAAAGGCCACATAACCCCACCATTGTCTCAGATTGAAAACGAAAATCAGAGAGAACAAGGAAAAGCAATAATTTCAAGCCTGTGCTAACATCCTACCTAACCTAAAAAACAATCTGTCTTGTAGCGAAGCACTTATCAAGTTACTGCTTGCCTATTCCTTTGCTCCCGGCCGCCTCCCTGGCACCCACACACACGTCGCAGCCAATCCTGCTTGTTGGCTTTCCTTTGAGCATTTAGCCGCGCTACTTGCCTATGGCCCGCGTGAAGGAATAATCCACATTGAAGAGAAAGCGAGGGAGGAGAAGCAAGGGAAGTCGCAACTGCTTTGACACCACACCTGACGCCAACGACGACTACGAGTTCAGAGGATCTTGGTGTGGTTCCAACTAAATAAAACAACCTTACACACATTTTTGAGCTGCGCATGTGCGTGCACAAGTCTAAGAAGTCGTGTGCATTACAAATTAGTTATCTTAAAATTGCCACAATAATTTATTTATGTAAAGTGAGAAAACCAGTTTCCTGTAGGACAAGACATGTACACCTTGGGGTGTAAAATGGAACACACCACCACCACCACACCACCTGTGCCACGCTCTAGTCCGCTTAGCTTGCGGCCATATGATCTTTGTACAACGTTGATGACCAATAATAAATGTCACACTTACCGCTATGCCATCAAGCACACCGCTATCGTCCGTGACCACATTCACATTGCACAACCGAGAAGGCGCATCTGCTGGTGACCCCGAAATCCCGCATTGTCCACCATTCCGCACACTCATCACGTTACCTCACCACAACCACATTAATTTCGTAGCGTCCAAAACGAAAAAAGCAAAAGATGGAGAGGTCAATGTGTGAATGTCCAATGCACTGCAAAACTAACGCCTGCAGGCTTAACCACTGATGGGAAAACACCTCAGCAAAATCGCATTTAAGACCGCTATGGGACAAAGTCGGCGCAGTGGTGCGAAAGCTTCTCAGTTGCCACTCCTCTCCCACTTCTGCATCTACCTCACTCAGACACCAACCCATACCGTCAAAACTGAACCTACGATTAAGCGACCACTGAGGCCCTATACAACACGACTCGCAAAGATCACATCAACACAAACGATAACTGCGGCACCAGTGTGAATGTGTAGTGAAATCACCAAGTGTCGCACATCTTCCATATATGCATGCAGTCCTCCAACACGGATGTCATAGGAATGAAAATAGCTCGCCTTTCACCATTCATAAAATGTGGAAGGGCCTATAGGTAAATGGTAGTGGTACGTTTCCTCCAAAAGAACGCACACCAAGTCCATCCCTGCACATGGAAACAGCAACGACCCATTAGATGCAGTCTATCCTTGTCTGAAATATTTGTGAGGTGGGAGCAGGGACTGTTAGATAGAGCCACCATTCTTAGCAAAACCAGGCCTCAAGAACAAGTGCAGCTACTTCTTCAACGCCTATTCTGGCATGTAAACGGATGGAGGAATTTGATGGTAAGGCATTGAACATGATGAATACTTATTAACAAGAAAACAATGAATGGGTGCCAAGTACTTGGGATTGCTAAAACTCTTCTCAACAAAATAGCCCCTCATTAATCAAAGCCCATGGCCAATGAAAAACAAGCCAATTGACGAATTATTAGATCAAACTTTATTTATCGCATAATGCATTGCACAGTGGAAAAGTAGACGTGTGTAGACAATGTAGTCGGAAAAGTAAACGCAATAACAGTCACACTACGAGGCTTTTGCGTTTGCTTTGACAAGTAGGCGCATAAAGGAAGGCAAGCGATGATTAAGTGATCACACAAAGAACAATAAACTAGGACCAATAAAAAAACACCAAAATTCTTGCCAGATTTTCAGCTTCCTCCAACAAACGAAGCACGGTTATAGTAAACCTGTGGTCACCAAAATGCACAGCATTTGCGCACCTCGCGTACAAATCTAGCCAATCACTTCGATGTTCGTTGGGTAAAACAAATGAACTACTAATTGGTGTGCATTTTGACACAGCAAAAGATCTACTACATGTTGAATTTAGAAAGTAAACATGTAATCGAAATAGACTATTAAGAATGCATAGATTTGAATGTTAGCACAAAAATACTAATATTTATAACCGCCTTGAATTGATGCCAGAGAAAATGAAAACGAAAGCAATGCGTGACAACAATGACAAGTTGCAGTTCACCTTTGATTTTGTTGTAGACATTGAGGTGATTTGGGAGTTATTTTGGTACCAAAGTTGATATCGAATGTGAAGTAGATTTTACTGAAGCATGTTTAGCTTAGCTCTCCTCTTCACGTCTACCAGTCCTGCTGTGAGAGAGGTGGTGTTCACTAGACACTTTTATTACAAACTGGAGAGGGATGTGTGGTAGCGGCGACGAAGCTACTAGGTTCAACTGGTTTTTCTCCTCTCGTCTACGAAGTGCATTTGAAGAGCATAAGCATTAAACAGCCCCAGGTCTTTTGAGCATCAGCCTCTGTGCTACTCATATTGGGTGGGTGGATTTCTCTCTCCCACAAATGCGTAGGCTTCATTTTCTTGACCGGCGGGTGAAGCGTCCTTGTAGTGTTGAATCTTATTGTGATGGACATTTCTTCACTGGGTATGGAGCTCTGCATTCCGGACGAGGCGGTCCGTGAGGAGGGTAATTTTACTACACAGCGGGGGTCTCTACTCCAAGGGCGGAACAATTGGCGATGTGTTTCGGAAAGGTGAATCGGCAGACGTTGGGTCGTCTGCACTTGTCGCATTATTTCATTTGGCTGCTCCAACCCATTTGTGAGCGTTATTGGGCGACATTAAAAGTCCTTCCTATCCCTTCCTATAGGTGTGGTACGTACTCCTAAGCGTTGTCGGTTGATACATCCTTGCTCGGTAGGACGTCATCAGAGGGGAATCTCATTTCGAGGCTTGTGAGTATCTTGAACAGGAAAATACCAAATGATGCGTGGGCTGTTGCCCTATACGCTGAAAGCGAACGTTTTATGCTTACAGCCCATTCCTCAGGCTGCGTTTCTTGGTAATTGCCTTTATCAGTTCTAACAAAGTGTGATTCGTACTTTCTACTTGTTTGCTGCCCCACGGGTGCCCTGGTGTAGCACGCGTCCACGAATCTGAAGGTTTTGCATAGTTCAGTAAAGAGCCGGCTTTCGAAGTCGGGACCTTGATCGTTGCAGACTGCTTCAGGCACGCTGCGTTAATAGATCCAACATTTGAAAAACATATGAGGCGATGGCTTCGACACCTTGCGACTTCATGGGTTCGGCTTTAGCTACTCTCGTGGATTAGTCAACCACAATCAGAATATATCCTTTCCCATTCCTCCTACATGGCAGAGAACTCGTGGTTTCTATCCAAACTCTTGTTTGGGAACTCCGAAGGTATGGGGTGAGGCTTTTCAAAAGTGCTGCAAATGATGCAGGTTCATCGGAAGTCTGTTGCGTCTGGGGTAAGAGGTCCACCAGTATCGTTTGCTCGAGGCCTCCACCAGCTTCGCCTCAGCTGCATGACGCAATTGTTCGTGTAACTCTCAACGGACTGTTTGTATCAAAGAATAAGGAACAACCAGGCGCTTGAGAGATGAAACATCTTGTTGTTATCAAAAACAAAGAAGCTTCTCGAGATTTGGTAAGGTCAGAATTGGAGTGGAGCAGAGCGTTAGCGTTAGTTCTTCGTCTTAGCTCTCCCAATCGAAATTCCCTCTCGCCAGCTTATCGGTTAGCCTGTGGAGGAGACTGGCAACCTTGGTGAAGCCTTTAAAGAAACGCCTGTTGTAGTCTATCGAACCGAGGAAACTGCGGAGCTCTGCCCGATTGTTTGGTGCTGGCTAAGTTCCTACTTCGTTTGTACGAACTTCAGTGGCCACCATCCCGTCTGAAGAGACTGTGTGCCCCAGAAAAGTGACCAAACGTTGAAGAAAGCGACTGGTTTTTGAACTCAAGATCAATCTTGCATATTCTGGACGATTGAGCACCAGTTTATGATTTGTGCTGTGCTCACGAATGTTTTTGTCAAAGACAGGAATGTCATTGGGTATGACTATGCAGTGCTTTGGAAAGAGCACGATTAGCGCTCCCTACATCAGACGCTGGAAGGTAGCTGCAGAGTTACAGAGTTCAAAAGGCATCGCTAGGGATTCATTAAGCCCGTTTGGCGCCATAAAAGCCGTCTTCTTTCTGTCTGTTTATACTACTTCCACTTGCTAGCATCCAGAATTTAAGAATAGTGTGGAAATCCAATTTGTTCCATGCAGCGAATCCAACGCGTCGTTAATATGAGGTAGAGGGAACCCAAACCAATTAGTTACGGCGTTTCGCTTCCTGTAATCAATGCACAACCACCACTTTTCCTTACCAGTATAATAAGGGAGGTCCATGGTGACTTGGATGGCTATATAACCTCATTTTTCATCATCTCTTTTACTAGCCGGTGCACTTTTTCCACGAGAGGCTGTGGTATGCATTCCCGTGGATACAATATGGGCCTAGATTCACTGGTGCCTATGTTATATTTGACGACGTTTTTTCGCCCAAGTTTCGCTCCCTACCACAAGAACACTTTTAAATACACATCCAGCAATAAGCGCAGTTCTTCTCCTTCGCTGTCGGTGATTTGCGTCAAACATGCGTAAAGCTCATCCAAGTCGTTATTGGGAGTGTCTGCAGCCTCGAAAAGGGCACTTCGCAGTTTGTTTGCGTCCATTTATGGTGGAGAAGCAACTGAGTTTATTTCCATGAACTACGGGGTAGAATGGGTGTTACGAAGGAAGTCAGCGCCAGGCACCACATTCCAAACTAATTCTGAGGATGTTGTAAATTGTACCGTCAAGGTTTCTTTTCTCAGTAAGACAGTCGATGAAGTATCCCCTTTTACCATCGTCTTCCCCTCCTCGGCTGAAAGTAGTTTTGTAAAGGAAGGATCGGTGCGACGCTTACTGCGCAGATTTGGGAAAGGTGGGAGGCTTACTATTGACTTGGCCGCGTTAAAGTCAAGGAGAAAACTGCAGAGGCATTCCTCTAGCTTGTGAGGCACTGGCATGAATAGGAGGGAACCATTTAGGATGGGCAGTAAAAGGAATAGTAGGCCTCACCTGATCTTGGGGCACGGTGCGATGAAGCCCAACTTGGATGTGGTGGGTTCGGCCAGCTGCTGGAAGCCTAAGATGTCAGTGTCAGGAGGAGTTTCTGCCACTTCCTGGTCACAGCCTAAACCAACCGACTAAGATCGTTGAACATCACGGTGTAGAGATTCGCTGCGATGCTTGGTAGTCGAACTCTCGCTCTAAACTGAATGGCCACCTAGTTGGTTGCCCTGTTAATGGAACATATCTGAAGGCCCAATCGTTGGAATTTGCAGGTCCCTAGTCTACTCCTCGTCATCTTTGCCAGCCAGCGACTATTCTCGCCTGTCAATGACAAGTTCGGCCATTGTCTCGCAGCATTGATCAGTGCCGGAGTCACTGAAAGATCCCTGCATCTATCGCCGCCAAGAAGAGATCTTGGGGAATAGCGCGGAGAGATAGCGGGTTTTTCACCATTTAAAAGATATAATTAAATGTTAAAATGAACGATTTTTTCCACTCCCATGGTTACTTCCTTCTTTGAAGTGGGAAGGTCTGCCAACGCTGCCACCAGTGGAGAGGAAGCTTCTATTCTACCAGCCCTGCCATGAGATGGCTGGTGTTTTCTAGGCATTTTCATAAGGGGTACAAGAGGGATGTGTAATAGCGCAGTCGAGGTCAGTACGACGAGTGTGCCTTGGATGCCTAGTAGCGAATGCGTTGGTCCACGACAGGGTTTAAATTGTCTTTTGTCGCTAGCATTTAAAGCTCATTTTAAAACATGAATGCTGCGCCGATAATCAGTCGTGACTTTTCTTAAGTATATTTTATTTAAGATAATCACGTCACCAATGCCTTTGCATTCGAAGGCCAGTTATACTACCGGTTGAAGGCAAACGATTCCCAAACACGAGGATCGTTTCTTCCACAAGTCTAAATAGCAATAAAAATGGATTGGTTCGATGTGTTCGCGCGTTCACAGTCAGTGGATGAATGTGTCAGAGGACTGTTGATTTGGTGCTATTACATTGAAGGTAGAAATGTATTAAAAGTCAAAGGTAAGCCGAGAGCATGCACAGCCGTTACTTTGTTCGTACATTTTTAATGTCTACGAGGCTCTCACACACTGCAGGAGCATATTTATTTTATTTGTTTCACGAAGATGCATTTGCTGATGCCCTCACTTATTAGTGAACTGCCTGAACCTGCGTATTCTAAACAATGCGACATTATCATTGTTCTACAAGAGGACTGAACTATGCCAGGATAAACACACGTGGAACTCCTCGTTTGTTCTGATGGCCGCTTTCGGTTTTGCACTTGAGTGACCACATTGTCTTAGTCAAGCAACACTGGCCTTAAGGCCATGCTAGCAGCCTGACTTCCTCTGTTTATGGAATACATACTCTGCCCTACTATTGTGCCTTCTTTTGCCTCCAGTGGAAGCCGATGCGTGTGCGTTGTCTTCATGGCGGTCAGTGAGTGGATTTCGCTCACCATCAAGAGAATGTAACTGCGTGCCTGTTGAAGCGTGACACAGGCGGGGTGCGGAGCCTTTCACTGCAGTCGAGTCTTCCGCCAATGCTACTTGATGGTTGTGACAGAGGCAGTCTTGTGTCCGAATGAGTCACAGACACAGTCATTGCTTGGGAGGCTGGAAGTTGTTGGCTTTTCCCAATTCTCATCCCTCTGCTGCCTTATATTTTGCAGTAAGACCAAAAGCCAAATGAATTTTAAGGCTGCTGTCATCTTACGCGCTCTTGATGGAAATGGCTTAAACGAGATAAGAGTGCACACATACGTTAAGGAGAGACGAATAAGCAAAAGATAACTAAGCATGTAATAACTGAGATAATTTTGTTGATTTTATAATGGTTGCAATTTGCAGACTCCAAGCATCGCAGGAGCTAGTGTCCACGATTAAGGAGGTTGGTCATTTTCCTTAGCTTGAAAGCTAATTATGTCAAATCATTCTTGTGCAATGCGTCAAATTCCGCCGCATTATTGCCGCAATGTTCATGACAACTGATTTGAATTTTAATGACAAAGTCTATGTGGAGTTGCCGTAGGAATTTCAACAGACAGTGATGTGCATTGCACTGGTAGGTTTTAAATTAATTAGTTGCATTATATCTGTTCAGACGTAGCCTGGTTTATTGTTTATGAGTATGATGATCGGCCTTCAGTCCGTTATGCACTAACTCTCTTATTCTCAACAATGTACCGAATGTTCGTATTGATGAAATCAGCCCAAATTCTGTGTTCGCAGAACACTTAGAATTCGTTCATGCTCTTCTGTGGTCTCGAAGGGAAGTTTCGGCTAATCTTTTAATGCTGCTCTTGATGGCGCAGCAATCATTCCACACATTTTAATTTTCCTTCTTAGCCTTACGTACTTCAACTGGGACTGCTTGTTTGCGCGTACGACACCCATCACAAATTTATAACTACATTACGATGAACGACACTCAATACAGGTCTTTGATTCCATAAGTTATCAAAATTAGCATCAATCAACGATATACTATCTCATGTTCCATCTTTTGTTAAAGCGTATATATTAGTGTGTGGGTCACCATCGACATACATTTTGGTTGGCAGTGCAATAAACAGCACACCCTACTAATATACCCGCTCATCTCTAAGGTCGCTTGGTCTCTTACGTTGTCAATATTGTGAGGAAAGTGTTGCCTCCCTTGCTTAAATACGATTACTGTGCACCCTGAGTAGAGGCTTTGGTTTGAAGCATGTCAACTCCATCGCATCATTTTAGCTAAACAATAAAATGCGCAGTCATTTTAGAGCTAATTTAACATTTATGCAAACTATTTAGTAGGTGGTGCATTTGTCACTCTTAGCATTTAAAGTTGCGAAGTGGGAAGCAATGAAGTAGGACGGACACCGATCATGTAATCTCAAAGCCTCCCATTCACTTTATAGCTTAGAATGCTCTCCATCTCGAAAGTGTTGGCATTGCCTCCTATTCCTGACCTTTACTAGGGTAATATCAACGCCATTCGATTCAAACCCTCAAGGTGGCAGCTCGTTACTTCCTTACAAATTTGTTTGAATGCGTCTATAGGGATGCATATTTTTCCTGCCTTCAAACCACATCACGTGCCTTCAACAAATCATTGCCATTTGGCATGGTAAATAGTGCAATAGAAAGTCCCATGGGAAGTTGTTTCCACAGTCTAGGCTTTGGATTGCGCCCAGTTTCTTTAGGGCTCAAAAATGCGTTACTTCATGCATCGTGCAACCTTACACACGGCAATCCATCCAGTCTAGTCACTAAACAAGCAGCCAAGACCAGGCAAGTGACAGTCATGGAGCATGCTGATAACAATACGGAAATTTCTCAACAGAAGCGGACCTTCCATGATGCCTTACAGTTGTAACTTGTCTGTGTTTTTCCAGGTGACGTCAATAAATTGAGCTTATGAACACGAGTGTGATGCGATCGACGCTTTGTTGAACAACATGAAGATTGTGCTTGCTGATTTGCGCAACTTATACAGTAGGGAGATTATTTTCTGCACTAGCGGCTTCGTAGATGATGCTGACTTCTTCCTTGCACATTTCATTGCATCACTAAAGGTCCTAGTTTCTTTTACTAAGAACAAGAAGGCCTGCTGTGTGGAAGGGAACAAAGTTGAGTAAACACGCTGCTTTACATGGCACTGAGTCAAAAGGCCGCCACGAAGAGCGGTCGTTGGTCTCCTCTCAGAATTGTTGGGGTGATCTTACTTGGAGCTTTGTCACAAGTGTGCTCCAGCTATCGCTATGTTCTGCAGTTGGTTCAGCAGTGGTCTATAAGCTGCCGTATTTGCGATGGTCATTCCCGGCACATGGGTGTTTTCATCCACTTACAGCCATCAACAAAAGGAGAAATCCGAACGTTGACTGCACACACTATCACAGTCAATTTACGTAGTTTGCGTCACGCGAGTCCAGACTGGCAGTGTCTAAAGCACGAGCACCACACATTTGATTCATTAGAGTGTGAAGGCATTGCATGATGGATCAGCGAAGGAGTAAGAACAGGTCGTCTTTACAGAAACGAAATATTACTGTTAAAAACGTGGTATTTTAGACATCTTAACTGACCTGAGTGAAAACCTCATTAGGTGTTTACGGTGTGGCTCATCGAGCTTGGGAAAAGTACCTTAAAGTTGCCAATGGCGAACAGACAATTACCGCTTTATCTTAATCTGACCCAACTTGAAGCGTCAGTCATGCCCAAGATTTTTAGTGTTTCGCATAAAATTTCCAGCTTCAAAGTTGGCATTTTTGGGCCACAAAATGGTTACCTTTAACTCTTGCACTCAACTGCAACTAAAAACCTTTCTTTATTTGATAGGCACTTATTGTGTGTTCATCGAAGCAGTTGCCAGATATCGTGAATTGGGTTGCAAAAGCAATTCGTCGATATGCCTTAACTCTGATTCATGGCTCATCATTCAACACCACTCTTTATTCTCCACATAAATTTCGGACGCAAATCAGCTACGCGGAATGAAAATTCTTTCCAGTTGCTGCAGAGTGGCTGCGATACTTTATTCAGCTAGATCAAAATTACAAAATGGCTCTGCTAAAGCGCATTTATAGTGCAGTATAGAGATTTAAATATAATAAAGGAAAGCAATGCATAACAAATGCAGGTTTGCAAAGAAGGGGAGAAATAACAGGCAACCACAATTCGGATGAAACTGTCTACTCATAACTGGATGCTATGGGTAGCAATATAGATATTAGAATGATGGTGATTCTAGGATGCGTAGAATTCATTAAACCAGGCTGTGAATCCATGCCAACCCAATACGACGAAGCACTGTAACCAGAAGCGACGACTGATTGCCACTTCTTATACCTTAGCCCTTCCCTTCAAGTAGGAGTTATGTGTTGCGTTCCCGTCTCCCGCCTACAATGTGCATTTAAAAATGTGAGGCATTACGACGCAAGTGCAAAGTGAAATAAACCTGGAAACAGGAGGCAGCTACAGGTCTGCAAACCTTATCATCATGGGTGATGTCTTAATTAATTGCAGCCCTGTTAACGACGTGAGCACCTCAAAGTTTGTTGCTAGAAAAGGCATGCTTGCTGCATTATGATAAATACTGCAATTTGTGTCTAGTCAACCCAATTCGAATACATAGTTTTTTAAGAGATAGTGGTCATTTAAGTGGTTTCACCTCACCCATCAAAATATTCACTTTGCATTAAAAAATGGTATGCGGCTTAGATGTTTCTGATTTGTGTTTGACTATGCAATGTAGATCGTAGTTGTTTAGCTTTTACCACTCCAGATATTGGGTTGCGCACCTGCATTGGTAAAAACACATTACATTGTTCACAGGTACGCTGATAGTGTGTTGCCGAGGCTAAATGAAGAAACGCTTTTAGAATCGGTTCTAAAAATCATGGATCTAAAATTTCGATGCAACTAAATATTTAAGGCAAACATTCGTATAGTTTGAAAACTTCTGAATTCTAACTCACTTAATCACTACTTTGCGGCGGGGGTGTGTATATGGTCCAGATGTTTGCTACTCCCGTTCATGCCATCTCCGTCTGCTCCACTCCACGTATGCTTGTCGTCTCCATGCGGCATCCACGGCAAGTGCAGTTAGAACGAGAACAGTAGACGTTATTTTGTTCTCTACTTTGCCGGTCTCCGAGCTTGCTTTCGTGTTGCATAAAGACCCAGCACCAAGCGAAAGAAAGACTACAAAAACGGAATCTGTTGAAAGTAACATGCAAGGCCTTACATATATACGCGTAAAGAACGGCGGATACGAGACTTACAATTGTCAGGTGCGTAGGCAGACGAGATGGGAGGTGTGGTAATCGTGAAGACGACACCTACATTTGAGCACTCTAAGCTTTATCTAAGGATGAATAAAAAGACAAAGTGCAGTATTTTTATCTTAAATAAAATAATTATAAGATGCAGAGAAGTGAGCCTGATTTTCTATTAACACAAAGATATGACAGGTGTTCGTGTCCTAGTGGCGAGCTACAGTCTGAACTATTTACCGAATGCTGCTTCTGTCATCAAGATTGCTACTTTCTTGTCAGAAACACGTTAGCTACTTTTAGTATCATTACTAGCTTTCATTTTTAACATCATGTGATTCTTTTGCTAATTTACTTGCTAAAGTAAAAGGCTTCCTCACTGTTACGTATTTGTGACGCGCGTTCTCTCCTGGTTTTTGGTTGCTGTAGTTGACTCTTGCCATTTCTTCCAAGCACATGGGTTAAGATGAAATCGTAACAGTGCATATGGCCATCTAAGTGCAGTATTAATGCTTGTTTAGCATTTGGGTTGGAGGTTGAACGAAAGCACTTAGTGGCGGACAGTGGCTTATGGTAATCGGTTCGCCTTGAAGCTTGCAATAAAACGCTTATTGTTTGTACCTCGATTTTGATTGCAATTGTCCAACGCCATCGTGCACCCCATTTGTGAAGATTTCGACTAAGAATTTCTTTTAATTTTGATAATCAGCTTAACACGTTTTGCTGTTCTGTTGCGAAACGCTCGATAAGTGTTTCATAGTAGTTAACTTCGTGTCGTTTTAGAACTAGCTTGATTTAATCGTCCTCAGTCTTTGCCACTAATTCACCGACTAAGGCTGAATTAGTTTTACTCTTATCTTCATGATACTCTACATTTTTTTGGAAGAAAAGCACCTGGTTGAGATTGCTTACCAACATTGCATGGCAAAAGACTTGTTGCCTAACTCTTCCGATGTTTGCCCTGTTCTGCCTTGATGGAGGTCTTTTCCGCAAACAACATATTGTTGGAGCCTAGTGTTGGGACATTTAAAAAGGTGGAAGTGAGATCTTGTCCTTCCTCATAATTGTACCAAAGGTTTTAGTTGTAGAGTGGTCTAGTGTGTAACAATTTAATTCCATTCACTTCCTGTGCACTTTGTAAGTCAAACTGTGGAGATAGCGGATTTTATTTGGAAAAGATAACAGTGGCAAAATGAATAAGTGATTTAAAATTGCAGACATAAGTGAAAAAACTAGCAAAATTTTTTGCCTAAGAACTGCCATTGCATTGACAATCAATGCATCTCTGCTCAGTAAGGGAATGCTTCAAATTCCCTTTTGTCGACTTACAGAGAAAGTTTCAAAAGCATGCAAAACGTATTCACAGCGTTAGATGGAGAACAATAAACTCATGAGCAGGTTCCTAACAATGACCAGTGGAGCTAGTTGGATTTTGAGCATTCAACACATGAACTGGAAATGCCTTGGCGAAAATATAAGACATAGGTTTCCAGTCATAATCCTTCAAATTGGTCACTAATTTGTTTAACGAAAGACTTTGACGCATCTAATAAGATGGAGAAGAATGGAAAGTGTAGGAAACGAAGGATGGATTGCTGCTGGGACGCATTTGATTCTCCTATTACTGCCTAGAATATTCATTATGTAAAATCTCACAGGTCTTGAGAGGTGCACCATAACTTATTTTGATGGTATTCACACTGATGTTTTCCAAATTAGTTAATGCAATAGGTTATGCAAAGTCACCAAACTTTCAAATAAAAAACGTGGGTTATCATTTAATCCCTCTCCAGCCCATCACGCAATATCATCGTATTGTAGTGGGTTATACGGCGCCCATGGCAATCAGAACAGATATCGCGCTGCTGTCAGTTAGTCCTCTCTTTAATCTTATCCAGTCATTGCAAAAGCAATGAGGGATTAAATTTCTTGCACTGGTGCTGACAAATAGAGTTGAGAAAAGTCTGTGCCCCGGAAACTATTGCCACCGATGTGGTATTGTAACGAAGCGTGTTAAAATAATACAAAATAGGGGGCATTTGAATTAAGGCACTTAAAAGGTATGGTTCAGTCTCTACCTGTGCAGTTTTGAGGTTAGCTTGAGCCTTAGTGATTTCGCTTCCCACCAGAATTTATGAGTATTAGTGAAGGTACTTCCGTGAGGCCGTGAAACTCCGTCGTCGACACGAATAGAGAAATGCAATAACCAGACCCTTATTGGTTAGTTCACCTCCATGCCCTCGTGACTAATGTTTTGAAGTGTGCTGTCTGAACCAGTGATGGATTGTAAGCCAGTAAATAAGATTATTCCAAAGGTAGATGTTCAAACCGAATTGCTGGCCATGACGCCTGGGACTTACCTCACGTGTACCAAAATTAGGCCTTCAGATGTCAAAGAATGTACCACCTCCTCCTTGAAGCAGTGATAATTACCGGAGGATTATGGTATTAGCAATCCTCCCAAAACACACTATTTTGAATGTCTGTGGCATTTTTTTGCTTTCAGTGACAACGAAATTAACTGACGGTCTGATAAATCGTTGTCATTCTTGCGCGAGCAGTGAAGCTGCCTTAGATATTAATGGCCTATCTATTACTTACAAGAAGTGGAACTTTGGTGCAAGTAATAGCCAAAAATCTAATAAGAGAGTTACAACCAAGAGATAAAGCGCATTAGAGAAGATACCTAGGTTATGTAGCTGCTCTATGGCAGCTCATGCTCCCCTCTCCTCGACTGCTGAATATTCGATGAACATTTTAGCAGAGCAATTTCGATCCTGTCCATTCTACTTGCGAATTGAGAGTACTGGACGACAAAATCTGGTCTTCTTTCAACAAACATTATGATTCGTGCCATTGCGTGACTGCTGCAATTAGTCCGATTACCGGTCTCTCTCTTGCTGACCAGTTTTATCTACTGCAGGTGGTCGTGCAAACACCACCTCTATAAAGCGAAAACTTATGGCGATTGATAAAACTTATTGATGCAGCTTGCATACTGATGCATATAAGTCGGTCCTTCCCTGATGTGCAAGTATAGCATTGCAAATCCCAAAAAACCAGAGGTGGAAGGATAGCCATCACCATATTTTCGATAAAATGCTGTCAATAAAAGTAATTAACAGCAGAAATTTTCATTTTAGCAAGACTTGAATAGATGTTACTTACGTTTTGCATGAGGCCTGTCACTGACTTACACCCCGTACTTTGTCTATGAGTCTCCCGAAATAACCAGCAATCATTGATGATTGGACACTTGTTTGAATCAAATACGAATTAAAAATGGCTTTGCATAAGACTGCTCTGAAGCATAGCATTTGCCATATCCTTGAGCACGCTTTCCAAAACACTTGAAATATTAAATGCTTAATCTTGTGACCTGCACCGGTATCCAACGAAACAAAAGGCAAGAATAACACACCGCATTGCCTTATTCTTGTGGAGCAGTGTAGTACCTAGAGCGACCACGCAAGCATCAACGCGCTAGTGGTGTGCAAGATTGTTGGCAGCTTTTAGTGGCACTAATGGTGCACACAACCGATAACGAGCAAATTGCAGTTAGGAATCCATAAGCCCTAGCTTGTAATTTTTGCCTTAGAGAACTAAGTGAAATTCGCAGAAATGCATAAAATATACGTATGTCAAGGTCTCAAACAATTTTGAAATCACTTGTGGCAATCGCCTCTGTATTCTCTCTTTGCATGTTCTTTACCTAAACCAAAAGGTAAATTGCATGGTGAATTGCATTTTCGTCCCTTTAGAGAATATCCTAGAGGATATGATGTGAAGTCATTACCATCACCCAAAACACCAGTTTCTCCCCAACCTGAGGAGGTCCTTATACAAACCGCCATATTCTCACAAGCAGAAGTTTAACCGTAAGGATGTGTAACATGCTGCTAAAACACGAGTCCAATGCAAACAGCACCAAAGTTTAAACTGCGCAAAAGGGTTGGCGCATCTTTGTCGTTGTGTATCCATGGGCGACTTCGGTTGTCATCTGCTCAATGTGTAAATTGGAGCCGAATCACGAATTATTGGAGCTCATAAATAATTTGCGCCGTTGCACATCACATTGACAAAAACAAGAGTGTTTTACAAGCACTCACATCACGCACAATGGACGCTGCTTAATTCGTCGCTACTTATAACGCTGAAAGTAGTTGTTGAAACGTCAAAAGGGCTTGTGGTGTGTAAGCAGTTGCTATGTTACCACCCAAGTTTCATTAAGCCCATCCAATTTGGCAGAAAATGCAACAATTGTCAGCGCCGAGCTCCTATTAGCATTACTGGTGCCTTTGAGGCAATTACGAGGGAAATGTTGACTCGAATGTGGGCATTTGGGAAGTTCTCCAACCCCGCAAATCGATACAATGCAGCACACATTGCAGAGTTCCCCTCAGACATCTACCCAACGCAAATTCTATCAGATGGCAGCACGCACGTAAACGGACTAACTTAGTGCCTAATGCATGCCAAATCACCAAGGGGAGAAAATTCTTAAGATTGACTGGATGGAAGGTAGCCAAAGCCGATGGTACGAACAGATGCCTACTTAGTTTACATTCCTTCCAACTCTTGAATTAATGCATCAATCTTGACCTAGCAACTCGCAATTTCCAATGCCACACACACCACACAACCCACGAGAGCATGTGTGTCACTGCATCATTATTATTCTATGTAACATTAGTTACCATCTCCCAACTAACCAGAGTCTGTCGGTCCGGAAGCTACAAAACACCGATATTTGCGAGACCAAACAATAGCCCAACTATTTTGCACACGCTCCAAAGCATTATCAATTGTGGAGAAGATCACTGTCTGAGAAGGCCTCGCGTAATCCCATGATAGCAGGTTTTCGAAGAAGAAATTATGAAGCAATCTAACATAATTTGAAACTTAAACATTGGAACATAAAAATAGTGAATCTCCTAGGTGCGTAATTTACTATTATTTCAGCTCGAGTTCACCCTGAATGCAATCCCAATGTATTGGGCATTTATTCAAGTTGGCAAGTGCAAACTCCTCGTACGCTTAAGAAGAGACGGAATTGCGTCATGATTCTGGTAAGCTACTTATCATCTTATGCTCACTTCTCCATATCTACGGGAGTTACAACGTCTGAAGCATGCCCCACAACATCTATTAAATCATCCTGCTGTTCCATTTGCGTGATCAGGAGTAGTTTGCCACTTCAATTAACACAAAAGAACATCTCGTCGTGTTCATGCTTTCGTTTACACGTGAGTGTACTTGAGTGAACTGAGATGACCTGAGAATATAGCGTCATGCTTGACCGGAATGTTTACAATATCACAAGTACTCTCTGAATGGCTTGAGGAACACCGCTTGTCGCTTAGATCAAGTCATCGCGTATGGATACCACTTTTGATATGTGAAATCCATAATCATAACCAGCAGTCATGTGAATTTTGAGCTCGCTTGTGCCGAATGCACTAACATGCGAGTGAAAAGGACTAACCTAGAGCGCTGAAGAAGGAAGAAGATGAGAGTGAGTTGAGAAATGGGCGAAGAAACTAAGAGGGTCCCAAAAAAGCACTGCATTCTGCTTTGGTAGGCCGAAACAAGAATCGTTGGGCTGAGTTTGTTCGTTTTCCTACTGTTGAACCCGTTTGATATCGCTGGCATAGGTTACACTTATGAGGACTGAATCCATTCGTACCACAAATAAGCATCGTTTTAAAATCCGCTAGTTGTGACGGGTGAAGTAGCTCCGCACACTCAGGCAAGGAGGGGTCTTCACACGTAGTTAAATTCGCTCTTTGAGGAGCAAATGTCATCCTCAGAGTGAGTTTGCTTAGATTGCCTGAGTCTGCTGCTCCAAATCCACATCTTGCAGAGGAAGTACATCTTTATTCACATAGCACGGTTGGATGTGATATTTCTTGCGTTTTTCTTCCCAAGTCTTCTTCTTGCTCTTTGTCCCTTATTGAACTCCTTGCTAAGATGTCGCTCAATTTAGGCATAGCAGACACCGATGTGCCTTACAACTTGACAGCTTTCAATGTGGACTAAGTGCCACAGTGCTTTTGCGAAGAAATGAAGGCTTTGTGCAGGAAGCCAAATTGTATGGTGCGTCACGTGCTTCCTGAGGTTGAGCCAAAATATTAATCAGCAGAACGAGGTCCTGACTCACCTCACCTCCTCTCCTTGCAATAATCGTTGTGACTATCTATAACATAGAAGTTGTAAGGTGGAAGGACCGTTTTACTTATATCGCTGTCCAAAACTAGCATTAATTTTGGCCTCAGATATTTCCATTCTACTCTTTTACCTTTACCTGCACCTACTGAAAGTCCTGTTTATTTTGCACTCTGTTTGGATTAGAGCGGATTTGAGGATATGTCGTGGGGCAAGCTAAAGTAAAAGGAATAAAACTCCTAAAAGCCACATTGCTGCCAGCACATAGACCGATCATTCGCTATGTGGTACTCAGAGCTAACTATTCCCTTGTAGCTGTCCCTCCCTTCCCATCGCTCTTAATAGGAATCTATCCCTTATCTATAGCGCGTGTTGGTGAAAAATTATCCTGTGCAAAATACATGTTTATATGTTGCAAACAAATTGCAAAATCATCGCATGTGTTCGCCGCAAACAAAGTCGCATTGCTATCGCTGCTGTTTAAAAGATTCCCCCTGAATTACAGGCATCGCGAGGTCTGATGATAGTCGGTGCGGTGATTATTGTGTGTGGGTTTGGTGCACATCACCTTTGCTCCAGCTGTTCTACCAACCTTAACAAGGTTGCTACTTTGAGCTGCCAAGACCAGCTAGCAGCCCCTTTGCCTATCCAACGATATACGTTCACCCCATGCAACATGATCTGTTTCTGTGGATACTGTTGGAATGCTTGTACAAATTAAACGCGCTAACTTCCTATTTACACAAATTGATGGAGATGACGCTGAAGCCATCGACACATAAGAGACACAGGGTCTGAGACCAAATCACCATTTTGTGCATTGAGATTTTCACAATGGAGTCCTTTAGCGTTTTGGTGGTGAACTATAAAAAGTGGAGCGATTCAGATCGCCGTGACTAACATTCCATTTAGCAGCTTTTGCAACGCTTTGAAAGGTGTGAAGCACTGATAATAGCAAAGGTATTTGAGAAAAAACTAGTAAGTATGTTAGGCAAGAGTACACCGGTCTGACGACAATGTTCTCGGACAAAAAAGCATACACAACTGGATATTGATATGATCTGCGCTTGTTAGAAACATGCTCTTATTCAGGCGTTGTCTAAACTGTCAGACCAACGAGAAGAGTGAAGGCGTTAGCAATAGGCAGCGCACTTCTATCGCACCAGACCACTCGTCTCAGCAGATGTCCAAGTGTTGGCGTGTTCTGAACCACTCGCGGTCTGCTAGGTAGAGTACGGTATCCGATGCTGCATTAAAGTGAAGAAGGCGTTTTGGGTCGCTTTATTCAAATTGGTTAATTGTGGATGTCTCTACTTCTCCTTGGCTTCCCTCGCACTTGGATCTGATAGTTGTTTTGAAATTTTAAAAAATTGTTCAGCAAGGCACTCACTTACACTTTTGGTGCCTAGGAGCTTATGGAGTTCTGCAGTTGCATGACTTGTTGGCGTTGATCAAGTACATGGCAGCTTTATTTGGGCCTCAGCCACCACAATTCTTTCCAACTACGGTTTAACTGTCCTGGGGACTCACTGTTCAGCTATCCTTAATCACGTCAATAATTATGGAAACAAAAGTCAGTCCTCACCTGTTCGCGTTTGATTGGGCATGCTTTGTTCATATTTGTGCACATCGCTTGCATGGGGTTGGGCGGTTGGACTGCGGTTGGTTGCGGTGTTCCATAAATCAGATCGGTGTATGAGCAAACAAATTGGGGAATGCGACCGAACAACCATCGTGCATTCCGCCAATACTGTTGCAGTAATTTGGGTGCAAAGGACTTGAGCAGATTCAAGCCGGCACTCTTTTCCTCTTCTCCGCCTTTTAGGCCTAAAAGCATATATGACTTTTTCAACATGTTTTCTGTGCGGCAAAAATAAGTAGACTTGCTTTAGCCACTTTTCGGACCTTATGATTGTCGAGATGTGCCTTAGCAATTCGGAGGTGGTGGTAATGATTGAAGCAGCGCTGTTGGTTTGCAGTCAGCCGGCAAAATGTTACCCTCTGATCTCCCAGTGGTACGGAGACGGTAATGGCATGCTACCTTACCGACAAGGGTGTTTTGGACAGCGTTGGCTTTGGGCGATTCGCCGGCATTTAAGTCGAAAAATGCATTTTTATCTTAAGGCGAAGGTTTATACAGAAGTGCTAACAAGTGGAAAGCTTGAAATTGCACAGTATGGGATTGTTGCACATTTCCATTAGTGCTTGGTGATGATAATAACTCGACTTCCACTTGCTCTCACTTTCAGTTCGTTAACTTAAACCATTTTCGCTCAACATCAACTTACCAATTCAGTACATGTTAGCCAATCGTCTGAGCAAAATCCCAAACCTGTTATGGGCTTTCGGAAGCATTAATGAGGGCTCCCGTCATCGATAAAACCGCCTCCTGTAGTCCATCTAAAAGAGGTCCAGGTTGTGAGGACACATTAAAGTACGTGAGAGCGTTTGGATAATTCCTTTGCATCCGCTTTCAGTGAGATGAGTCATTCTCCTTCCCTCGGGCTCCCACCAACTGCATGCCTACTCTCACCTACGTTAGTGAAATCCCCATCCTCGCCTCCATTCCACCATTAGTGAAACAAGACTCGACGGAAGATGATAATGCATTATCGTATTTGGCTGACAGTGCCAGTGATGAACGACATAAGTCAACCGGCAGTGGTAATGTCAAGTGCTCAAAAGGGAATTTTCGACATGGTGGGTAGGAATTAAAAGTAGAGCCAAAGTTTTGGCAGCAGAGTAGAAAGGTGTTGAGATGAGGAAGGTAGTGTCTAGTCGTGCTTCTACCATGACGGGTCTTGATTGCTAAATCTGAAATGAAGGGTTCTAGCAGTGCTCGCCAATTGAATACTTTCCAATGGAATCAGCAAACATGTATAAGCAGAACGGCAGGTGCGCGCAAGTGCATCTTCCCATTCTTTGTGCAGTTAAATCGCCTGCCCTCTTGACTTTGGTGATGCTCACTCAAATGTGCTCACGGATGTCTTTGCTTTCCTCTTGGATCGAGGTTGAGGCGGCGAATGGTGTGCTGACAGCAGTAATTACGGCTTTTGTGTGATGCAAACTCTTTCTCTCTCTAATGACAGGCGTCCACAGGAGGCCATTTCGGCCGTAGATGTGGTGCAGCAGCTGTGGCGTCTTGGTGGTTGTAGGGCACAAGAACATCCATCATCGTCGTCATCCCAGGAAACTTCAGCAGCCTTGACATCCTGAACAAGGAAAATGGGAACACGCTAAATTGCTCTGCACTCCATCACGCAGTCTCACAGACATGAATGAAATCGACTGGTAAACCGGTCATAATTCACACACACACGTGCGCCATAGAACTCACCGAATCGGTTTCCTTCGCTTCATGCTCACTTCCAAACATCAAATGGCTTTTATTCCTCCTCGCATGCATGTTGCAAGGCTGGTGTAAAATTGTCTCAGTGTTACACGCTCCTGAGCAGAAATACTCCACTCATGACTACCTCGCCTCGCACTGGAAAGCAATTGCAGTTGGCAATATAAATGCCTTCATTCATTCATGTAGGCACGCCTACATGAAATGGAATCGTCCTAGCGGTTTACAAAGGCACTAAGCCCGCCAGATCAGCAAACGAAATGATGCGCATGTTTGAACCGGTTAAAATTCCACAAAATGCAAATGCTATGCAACGTGGCAACCCCTCACGCATTCAGAACAACTCCCTTTTAGCCAATGGCTACTAATTCTAAACGACGGATGGAGGCAGATCAAAGACCTGTTAACAGCACATTTTGCTGAGGAAACTCATAATCGTCAACCACATTTAGCAACTGCACTTACGCTCATTCGTGGGCGTGCACCAGCAAGAACACATGAATGTCTCCGCGGAACTTCACCACATGATCGCCAATCGCGGTCACAAAAACATCAACGCCTGTTCGTAAAAGGAAGTCCACATTATGGCTGAAGAAGAGCATTTGCAATTTTCCACGCAACTTCATTGCAAGTATGCAAGTATTGAACTTGTAAGGACTTGCTGTGGGCGCCAAACTTGTACTCACGCGTTTCTGGTACAAGCATGTTCAATAGTAGCGTGATGATTGCGATGTATTTGTTGTTGCAATTGCCTTTCCACGAAGTCAACCAACCATGGAGTGAGGTCAACAGGGCATTTGGCTGGACAGTGAATGTGTGCCATGCTGAGAGTTGCCGCCCTTCTCATTGCTGTCGTCTACTGCTCGGGCGCGCATTCATCCCTCTATTATGGCTTTATTTCTTACGGATTAGGTCAATGTGTTCTATGCTTAATGCATACACCAATACTAGGCTAAACTTTTGGAAGCAGGCCAATTTGGCTGCGCATTACTTCTAAAGTGGGGTTGGTGGTGCATTTTATTCCAATAAGCCTTGAGGCTAGGCTAGACTGAATCCACGTTCAAATCATGGGAATGTGTGCAATGGTCTTTGTGATGCAAGCCGAAAACCACACTAGATTGTTTCTAATATAATACATGGATGAAGGAAATGTGGCAGCTGGAATACCGCATGAACTTGCAAGTCGCCACAGCTCGTGTGAATGGATGGTGACGCGTTCGTTCTCACGTGGAAAACTCTTCGACATCCTCAAATTAGCCTTTTCATCGTTTGCTAATATTGACCACTTCAGGTCCAAAGTAGACGGGAGTTTTAGCATGGACAAATTAAGTATCGGAACGAAAATGTTCCGGATCAAAATTAAGGCAAGTCTTGACAAGAAACATAAGCAAAATGGATTTCTTGTCTTGAGCGTTAAATGGTATGAATGGCTTTAATGTTTACTGCAGTGATAGGAGGTGTGCTGCGGCAGAACTTCATTCAGATGATGTGTTCTTGTTCTAATCTCCAGATTTGTTTCGTGCATCACATAATTTGGCTCCCGTGGATTCGCTGCGTGCACACTGAACGGCATTTATGCAAACTGATCTGCGAAATGAGACGCTTTGAAAGCAATGTGAACTTAACTGCATAGCCAAGTTACTTAGTGGGAGTGAGTTTTCAAGAAAATTGCAAAGCTAGCCTACCTCCATAAACGTAGCCAATAATATCGTGCATGGACTATAGCATTCAGCAACATAAATAGTAAGAAATATGCCACAACATAGAGGCGTATACGTACCCAGGCAATAGGCGACAACTATAAGAAGGGCGACAATTCTAAGCACGGCACACGATCAGTCCTAGACTGATGCACAGTGTGCATCTATATGCTCATTAATTTGACCTCATCTCTATCGCTGATTAGTTGGTTAATTTTGCAGCCCT
Source organism: Taenia multiceps (assembly GCA_001923025.3). NCBI lineage: Eukaryota > Metazoa > Platyhelminthes > Cestoda > Cyclophyllidea > Taeniidae > Taenia > Taenia multiceps. Next base: position 24,757,759 of record CM010312.1, on the reverse strand, counting down.
TATAAGCTAACCATTCACGCACTTGCAGTGAGGCCAGGCACAAACCTCCAAGTGCCTTTACTCACGTGCTGGTGCGACTGGCACAGCCAAGTTCAAGTATTTACTTCATTGCTTTTAAAGAAGATGAATTTCTTAAGGCTGAAGTGAAGCTCACGCACTTTTAATTCGCGTCCAATTTGTTTAGAAGGAACTCCATCGACAACAAGTGAGCTGCACGTAGCATTCAGGAGGATGTTGTGTCTTGGTGCAATTGTACACTAATTATGAGAGGATAAACATTTTGGCCATGCGTACCACCTTATTCTGATGATCGGCTCACTTGGGTCGTTTACACACCTCCAAAGTCATTTCAGTTCTGTCTGGTACAGTCTTGTGCACTAGGTCTTTTACACAGCAGGATGCTACCTTGCACGAACGCATGTAGTGGCAATCTAGGGGACACATTATTTCTGTTTACGTGTATGCGAAGTCCGGACGATTTCAAGTAGGATATTTAAAGTAACGATTAATTTCTCTTGTAACGAGGACAAGCACATAGGTGTCGCGCAGTAATATGGGTACGAGACTACGGAACTCACCAAATATTCACACTCAAGCCAATATTTTGCCCAGAGCTGCCCCACTCAAGGACACCAATCCTTCTGCACGCAAAAATGTGGGGCTGAAATCTATTGTGTTTAATACCGAAGTAGCTAAGCATAATGAGAGTTTGGCCAGAATATTGCAAATACTCATGTACCAGTAGCGTTCTTCACAATTCGACATTTACAAAGAGCGTTATTAGTGGCGTTATTAGCTTATGATGATTTTGCCAGGCAATTGAAAGTGGCTGTGCTGAGACGTGCAATCGGTTCAATTTCAAGGAGCAGTTGAATTGGTCACACGACGACGGTAAACAGTGCCACATGGAAGGGGAAAACATGTGCAACATGGTGAGTCTGTATTTGCGTTGATGCCTCCGATTAATGTGGGTTTGAGGTTGGATGATTGTCTGCACCTACCACGCATTATACATAGCTCATTTTTCGTTGGAATTTGCGTTTTTTGCTAATCGTATCAATCGGTGCATGTGAAATTAAGTGTCGGTTAGGGTTTTACATTTGCGTTTGTTCATGTAAGCTCGGTTGAATTGTAAGATCACCTTAAAGCATCACTAGAAACGGTGATTGTTCAGTATCAGGCATATTTAGCCGCTCTGTCACCACGCGGCACATGGGTCACTCTTCGAATCTGCTTGCAGCCTGGAAGTGTCTTTATTTCTGCTGACTTTGTAAAGGACTGACAACATAGCTGCGAATCTTCACGCTTCCGTGCATTTGCTAATGCAACAGTCTAATTTCCCCTAGATCTACCTACAAAGTAAATGCGATGAGCTACTCCTTCGTGCTGACGGAGTGGAGCCTATGTTGTTCTGCCCATAAGTGCGATAACAGCCCTAAGAAAGGAAGGAGGGAGGGAGGGAGGGAGGGACACGTCTGCTACTCTGGCAGATCTCCCTACACTATCCTCCAGTGAAGGACGAGAGGATGATGAGACCAATGTATGGTGACTTGCCCTAGAACATTCTTACTACTCCCTAGGCCCTCTGCACAGTAATGCGAAATGCATGCAGTAACATGGCAAAGGCAATGCCACAGTCACACTGCAATTTTGATGTCTAAAACCCAGTTCGCACCATCCTTCGGTCCTACCGCACAACGCTTTCCTTAAACAGCATTTGTCTAGCCTTGCAGTCACATGGTGGACTCAAATTTCCTAAACCCATTTCATACACTCGCTTAGTCACATTGCAAAAACAGTATCACTGTAGAATTTTTTCGCAAATGAGCTTGTGCTTAACTATTCTTGTTTCCTTATCTTAATTTTTACCATGCGTATACTCACATGGCAAAAGTAGTTTGACAAGATGATTTTTGCCCATTCCAACCAAAATGTACTTAACAAACTTGAGCTACACGTGGTGATACCTGTCAAAATCAACTTGGACAAACCAAATTCATGCACATGTGCGTTTATTCCGCATTTTGCAAATGTAATTTACCCACCGCGTGCAGCCTTACTACAAAAAGGTTGAAACGAATTCTTCCAACTGGAAAGCTACCGACTTTGTGATGTGGCAATGCACAGTCTTTTTTGCACTGCAAACAACAGACTGCTAACTTCCTCCAGCATCGAAAACAATTTGCCGTGTTTAGTGAATTAGAAACAATTGTGGATAAGGAGAAGTATACAAAGCAAAATGCGACTTCTCTTCCTTGTACGGAATTGCAACTCATGTAGAGTATGTCAGCATCGCCCTTAAATAGCGTGACTATACATAAAATCACGGAGGTGAGTGAGAATGCCGATCGATCCATAATGGTTCCAGCATCGTTTCTTGTGCCACGTTGCAATTTTACTTCGTTTGCATCAGGTTAACTGTGTTGTTCACATGACATCGCTAGTTCCATTTACCAAAGGAGAATTATGAGCAATGAACCGAGTCAAGGGTAAACAAGAGGATTTCATAAAAGCAGTGCAGTGCATGGCACCGAGTGTTCGACAACTGATAAATTTCGCGAGCCTCAGTGGCTCTCCTAATGCATGTTCGACAGCATTTTTGCAGTGCAGTCTATCCACCCACTTATAAGTTCTCCGAAGCCAATCGTGTGTTAAACATTCCAATTTTTCTCACAAGTGGTTTCAAGCACTTCGGCCCTGTTTTAGCCAGCATGGCATCGCTTCCAATATCAACGGTTTTGTGATTGCAACTATTTCAAGGGGTTGACGCACAAAGCCCAAGAACTGCGTAAACTCAAACATCCACAACTGCTCTAGACTAAATTTGCCATTTTTCAAGGGTGCCTACAACTTTTATTCAAGGTATCTAAAATTTCTTTACATGTGTTAGGTTGAACTGTGGGTTAAATACCACTTGGATGGCAGAGTCGGCACCAGTGGCCTTGTTTTCAATCACAGTAAGAGCTGCAAGTTATAAGTTATGCGAAAAGCATCTGCGCAGGCAAAATTTATTGCAGGTTGGGTCTAGCACTTGTAAAATAACAACCACTGCTCGTCCAAAGGAGGAGGTGGGTTAAATGATAAACATCAACTTTACACCAAAATCTGACAAATCTCAGCTGTTATAATGTTGCCAGTCGTTGTGTCTTATGAAAATTGCCACAAAACTCCATCCAGTAATCTGAAAACAAAAATGAGGGCAATATATAGAGATCATTTTATTGCAGTGTTCAATAGCTGCTCAACAGTGAGAGGAAGGGAATCGCACGATGCCCGAAACCGCCTTTGAACCTCGGATGTATACTTGCACCTAGTTTTAAGGCATGTCTGTTACTCCCTTGTCGCTAAACTCTGTGGGTTTTGCTACATCAAGCTAATCAACTCCCAACGCCTGCAGCTTTTGAATGCTGGCCTGTGCGTTCAGTTTTATGTTTGTCTTACTGTGCACAGGCTAGAACACGAGAATCGCGAAAGTTGTAAATGGTTGAGGTTTCACATAACTTGCACAGCAATGTGGGGTCGGTCAGCAAAACGCCCTCAAAATATTTTCAGGTCAAACAGCAATTGTAAAATTGAGTGAAACGAACCTAAAGTTCGGGAATAATGTTTAGGAAGCAGGAGACGTGCAGCTGCCTGAGCTAGGTGCAAAATCCATGAATCTGGATGAATGAACATTAGCAACTACTGCTAAAATCGGGTGTCTAACATCCTCATGAGCACTTCAACTACCAAAGTTCGGACCGGATATGGCAGGCCTGCCATTGCAATTTCCTAGGCGAATCGGACATCACAAGGCACTAGCTACCATTAGATGTCATCAGCTTACCTAGACTTCACTTGCGAACGCTGACAAATCCATGCAAGTAATTTTGCACCAAGGGAACCATAAGCGTTGACCTTCCTGCTGGAGACGATAGAGTTAACCTGATGCAAACGAAGTAAAATTGCAACGTGGCACAAGAAACGATGCTGGAACCATTATGGATCGATCGGCATTCTCACTCACCTCCGTGATTTTATGTATAGTCACGCTATTTAAGGGCGATGCTGACATACTCTACATGAGTTGCAATTCCGTACAAGGAAGAGAAGTCGCATTTTGCTTTGTATACTTCTCCTTATCCACAATTGTTTCTAATTCACTAAACACGGCAAATTGTTTTCGATGCTGGAGGAAGTTAGCAGTCTGTTGTTTGCAGTGCAAAAAAGACTGTGCATTGCCACATCACAAAGTCGGTAGCTTTCCAGTTGGAAGAATTCGTTTCAACCTTTTTGTAGTAAGGCTGCACGCGGTGGGTAAATTACATTTGCAAAATGCGGAATAAACGCACATGTGCATGAATTTGGTTTGTCCAAGTTGATTTTGACAGGTATCACCACGTGTGGCTCAAGTTTGTTAAGTACATTTTGGTTGGAATGGGCAAAAATCATCTTGTCAAACTACTTTTGCCATGTGAGTATACGCATGGTAAAAATTAAGATAAGGAAACAAGAATAGTTAAGCACAAGCTCATTTGCGAAAAAATTCTACAGTGATACTGTTTTTGCAATGTGACTAAGCGAGTGTATGAAATGGGTTTAGGAAATTTGAGTCCACCATGTGACTGCAAGGCTAGACAAATGCTGTTTAAGGAAAGCGTTGTGCGGTAGGACCGAAGGATGGTGCGAACTGGGTTTTAGACATCAAAATTGCAGTGTGACTGTGGCATTGCCTTTGCCATGTTACTGCATGCATTTCGCATTACTGTGCAGAGGGCCTAGGGAGTAGTAAGAATGTTCTAGGGCAAGTCACCATACATTGGTCTCATCATCCTCTCGTCCTTCACTGGAGGATAGTGTAGGGAGATCTGCCAGAGTAGCAGACGTGTCCCTCCCTCCCTCCCTCCCTCCTTCCTTTCTTAGGGCTGTTATCGCACTTATGGGCAGAACAACATAGGCTCCACTCCGTCAGCACGAAGGAGTAGCTCATCGCATTTACTTTGTAGGTAGATCTAGGGGAAATTAGACTGTTGCATTAGCAAATGCACGGAAGCGTGAAGATTCGCAGCTATGTTGTCAGTCCTTTACAAAGTCAGCAGAAATAAAGACACTTCCAGGCTGCAAGCAGATTCGAAGAGTGACCCATGTGCCGCGTGGTGACAGAGCGGCTAAATATGCCTGATACTGAACAATCACCGTTTCTAGTGATGCTTTAAGGTGATCTTACAATTCAACCGAGCTTACATGAACAAACGCAAATGTAAAACCCTAACCGACACTTAATTTCACATGCACCGATTGATACGATTAGCAAAAAACGCAAATTCCAACGAAAAATGAGCTATGTATAATGCGTGGTAGGTGCAGACAATCATCCAACCTCAAACCCACATTAATCGGAGGCATCAACGCAAATACAGACTCACCATGTTGCACATGTTTTCCCCTTCCATGTGGCACTGTTTACCGTCGTCGTGTGACCAATTCAACTGCTCCTTGAAATTGAACCGATTGCACGTCTCAGCACAGCCACTTTCAATTGCCTGGCAAAATCATCATAAGCTAATAACGCCACTAATAACGCTCTTTGTAAATGTCGAATTGTGAAGAACGCTACTGGTACATGAGTATTTGCAATATTCTGGCCAAACTCTCATTATGCTTAGCTACTTCGGTATTAAACACAATAGATTTCAGCCCCACATTTTTGCGTGCAGAAGGATTGGTGTCCTTGAGTGGGGCAGCTCTGGGCAAAATATTGGCTTGAGTGTGAATATTTGGTGAGTTCCGTAGTCTCGTACCCATATTACTGCGCGACACCTATGTGCTTGTCCTCGTTACAAGAGAAATTAATCGTTACTTTAAATATCCTACTTGAAATCGTCCGGACTTCGCATACACGTAAACAGAAATAATGTGTCCCCTAGATTGCCACTACATGCGTTCGTGCAAGGTAGCATCCTGCTGTGTAAAAGACCTAGTGCACAAGACTGTACCAGACAGAACTGAAATGACTTTGGAGGTGTGTAAACGACCCAAGTGAGCCGATCATCAGAATAAGGTGGTACGCATGGCCAAAATGTTTATCCTCTCATAATTAGTGTACAATTGCACCAAGACACAACATCCTCCTGAATGCTACGTGCAGCTCACTTGTTGTCGATGGAGTTCCTTCTAAACAAATTGGACGCGAATTAAAAGTGCGTGAGCTTCACTTCAGCCTTAAGAAATTCATCTTCTTTAAAAGCAATGAAGTAAATACTTGAACTTGGCTGTGCCAGTCGCACCAGCACGTGAGTAAAGGCACTTGGAGGTTTGTGCCTGGCCTCACTGCAAGTGCGTGAATGGTTAGCTTATAAGGGCTGCAAAATTAACCAACTAATCAGCGATAGAGATGAGGTCAAATTAATGAGCATATAGATGCACACTGTGCATCAGTCTAGGACTGATCGTGTGCCGTGCTTAGAATTGTCGCCCTTCTTATAGTTGTCGCCTATTGCCTGGGTACGTATACGCCTCTATGTTGTGGCATATTTCTTACTATTTATGTTGCTGAATGCTATAGTCCATGCACGATATTATTGGCTACGTTTATGGAGGTAGGCTAGCTTTGCAATTTTCTTGAAAACTCACTCCCACTAAGTAACTTGGCTATGCAGTTAAGTTCACATTGCTTTCAAAGCGTCTCATTTCGCAGATCAGTTTGCATAAATGCCGTTCAGTGTGCACGCAGCGAATCCACGGGAGCCAAATTATGTGATGCACGAAACAAATCTGGAGATTAGAACAAGAACACATCATCTGAATGAAGTTCTGCCGCAGCACACCTCCTATCACTGCAGTAAACATTAAAGCCATTCATACCATTTAACGCTCAAGACAAGAAATCCATTTTGCTTATGTTTCTTGTCAAGACTTGCCTTAATTTTGATCCGGAACATTTTCGTTCCGATACTTAATTTGTCCATGCTAAAACTCCCGTCTACTTTGGACCTGAAGTGGTCAATATTAGCAAACGATGAAAAGGCTAATTTGAGGATGTCGAAGAGTTTTCCACGTGAGAACGAACGCGTCACCATCCATTCACACGAGCTGTGGCGACTTGCAAGTTCATGCGGTATTCCAGCTGCCACATTTCCTTCATCCATGTATTATATTAGAAACAATCTAGTGTGGTTTTCGGCTTGCATCACAAAGACCATTGCACACATTCCCATGATTTGAACGTGGATTCAGTCTAGCCTAGCCTCAAGGCTTATTGGAATAAAATGCACCACCAACCCCACTTTAGAAGTAATGCGCAGCCAAATTGGCCTGCTTCCAAAAGTTTAGCCTAGTATTGGTGTATGCATTAAGCATAGAACACATTGACCTAATCCGTAAGAAATAAAGCCATAATAGAGGGATGAATGCGCGCCCGAGCAGTAGACGACAGCAATGAGAAGGGCGGCAACTCTCAGCATGGCACACATTCACTGTCCAGCCAAATGCCCTGTTGACCTCACTCCATGGTTGGTTGACTTCGTGGAAAGGCAATTGCAACAACAAATACATCGCAATCATCACGCTACTATTGAACATGCTTGTACCAGAAACGCGTGAGTACAAGTTTGGCGCCCACAGCAAGTCCTTACAAGTTCAATACTTGCATACTTGCAATGAAGTTGCGTGGAAAATTGCAAATGCTCTTCTTCAGCCATAATGTGGACTTCCTTTTACGAACAGGCGTTGATGTTTTTGTGACCGCGATTGGCGATCATGTGGTGAAGTTCCGCGGAGACATTCATGTGTTCTTGCTGGTGCACGCCCACGAATGAGCGTAAGTGCAGTTGCTAAATGTGGTTGACGATTATGAGTTTCCTCAGCAAAATGTGCTGTTAACAGGTCTTTGATCTGCCTCCATCCGTCGTTTAGAATTAGTAGCCATTGGCTAAAAGGGAGTTGTTCTGAATGCGTGAGGGGTTGCCACGTTGCATAGCATTTGCATTTTGTGGAATTTTAACCGGTTCAAACATGCGCATCATTTCGTTTGCTGATCTGGCGGGCTTAGTGCCTTTGTAAACCGCTAGGACGATTCCATTTCATGTAGGCGTGCCTACATGAATGAATGAAGGCATTTATATTGCCAACTGCAATTGCTTTCCAGTGCGAGGCGAGGTAGTCATGAGTGGAGTATTTCTGCTCAGGAGCGTGTAACACTGAGACAATTTTACACCAGCCTTGCAACATGCATGCGAGGAGGAATAAAAGCCATTTGATGTTTGGAAGTGAGCATGAAGCGAAGGAAACCGATTCGGTGAGTTCTATGGCGCACGTGTGTGTGTGAATTATGACCGGTTTACCAGTCGATTTCATTCATGTCTGTGAGACTGCGTGATGGAGTGCAGAGCAATTTAGCGTGTTCCCATTTTCCTTGTTCAGGATGTCAAGGCTGCTGAAGTTTCCTGGGATGACGACGATGATGGATGTTCTTGTGCCCTACAACCACCAAGACGCCACAGCTGCTGCACCACATCTACGGCCGAAATGGCCTCCTGTGGACGCCTGTCATTAGAGAGAGAAAGAGTTTGCATCACACAAAAGCCGTAATTACTGCTGTCAGCACACCATTCGCCGCCTCAACCTCGATCCAAGAGGAAAGCAAAGACATCCGTGAGCACATTTGAGTGAGCATCACCAAAGTCAAGAGGGCAGGCGATTTAACTGCACAAAGAATGGGAAGATGCACTTGCGCGCACCTGCCGTTCTGCTTATACATGTTTGCTGATTCCATTGGAAAGTATTCAATTGGCGAGCACTGCTAGAACCCTTCATTTCAGATTTAGCAATCAAGACCCGTCATGGTAGAAGCACGACTAGACACTACCTTCCTCATCTCAACACCTTTCTACTCTGCTGCCAAAACTTTGGCTCTACTTTTAATTCCTACCCACCATGTCGAAAATTCCCTTTTGAGCACTTGACATTACCACTGCCGGTTGACTTATGTCGTTCATCACTGGCACTGTCAGCCAAATACGATAATGCATTATCATCTTCCGTCGAGTCTTGTTTCACTAATGGTGGAATGGAGGCGAGGATGGGGATTTCACTAACGTAGGTGAGAGTAGGCATGCAGTTGGTGGGAGCCCCAGGGAAGGAGAATGACTCATCTCACTGAAAGCGGATGCAAAGGAATTATCCAAACACTTTTTCGCGTGCCTTATTTTATCTCCACAACCTGGACCTATTTTTAAATGGACCATCAGGAGGCGGTTTTATCGATGACGGGAGCCCTCACTAATGCTTCCGAAGCCCCATAACAGGGTTGGGAGCATTAATGAGTGACAAGCGGCACGATATTAACCTAAATCCAACAGTTCACTACAAATTCGAAACTAATTTTGTGTGCCTATAAATACTGCACTGGTCTCCCTCCAAGTTTCAAATAATAAATGGCGAGATTAATGATTTTACTCAGGCGATTGACTAACATGTACTGAATTGGTAAGTTGATGTTGAGCAAAAATGGTTTAAGTTAACGAACTGAAAGTGAGAGCAAGTGGAAGTCGAGTTATTATCATCACCATGCACTAGTGGAAATGCGCAACAATCCCGTACTGTGCAATTTCAAGCCTTTTACTTTCCTATCTCTTCTGTATGAGCCGCCGTCCTTAGATTAAAATGCATTTTTCGACTTAAAGGCCGGCGAATTGACCCAAAGCCACCACTGTCCAAAATACCCTTGTCGGTAAGGTAGCACCACCAAGGCATTCACATAGTACTTGTGATGTTGCAAGCATTCCGGTCAAGCATAACGCTATATTCTCAGGTCATCTCAGTTCACTCAAGTACACTCACGTGTAAACGAAAGCATGAACACGACGAGATGTTCTTTTGTGTTAATTGAAGTGGCAAACTACTCCTGACCACGCAAACGAAACAGCGGGACGATATCGTAGATTTTGTGCGGCATGCTTTAGAAGTTGTAACTCCTATAGGAATGGAGAATTGGCATAAGATGATAAGGAGTTTACAAGAATCATGACGCATTTTCGTCTCTTCTTAAGCGTGCGAGTAGTTTCCACTTGCCAACTGTAATAAATGCCAAATACAGTGAAGCTGCATTCACGGTGAACTCAGGCTGAAACACTAGTAAATTATGCCCCTAGAAGGTTCACTATCTTCATGTCCCAACGTTTCAAATAATTTTAGATTGCTTCAACTTCTATAATCCCAAACAGTGATCCCTTCCACAAATGATAACGCTTTGGTGCGTATGCAAAACATTTGAGCTAGTGTTTACCCTCACGTTTATCGGTGTCTTGCAGCTTCCTCATCGTAAGACTCTGGCTAGTTGGGAGAGAGGGGCTAGTGATATATAGGCTAGCAATGCGACAGCAATGCACATGCTCTCGTGAGTTGCATGGGGTGTGTATGTGTATGGTGGTGGTTATGGTGCAGGTGGAGATGGAAGGAAGGAATAATAAGGAGTAAGGTAAAGGGAACTAAAATGAAATGCTGCTATAAATGACGCATCCCGCTACGAGATCTGGATTTTGGGCATTGGAAATAATGATTGGCCTGATCAAGTTTGACGCATCAATTCAAGAGTTGGAAGGAATGTAAACTAAGTAGGCCTCTGTTCATTCCGTCGGTTTTGGCTACCCTCCTTCCATTCAAGGCCAAGTATCTTCTATCCTTGATAATTTGACAAGCATTAGGTAGTAAGCTGGTCCGTTCACGTGGGCGCTGTCATCTGGTGGAATTTGTACTGGACAGGTATCTGAGGGAACTCTGCAATATGTGCCGCATGGTATCAAGCTACGGGCCTGGATAGCTTCCCAAACGTCCACATTCGAGTCGTCATTTCTTGCGTAGTTGCCTCGTAGGCACCAGTAATGCTAATAAGAGTTTGACATTATGGCTTAGTGCATTTTCTGCTTAATTAAACATGCATAATGAAACTCGGGTCGTAACATTGCAACTGCTTACACATCTTGAGCAGCTTTGGCACTTCAACAACTGCTTTCAGCTTTATTAGTAGCAGTGAATTGAGCAACGTCCGTTTGGCTTGATGTGAGTGCTTGTAAAACACTCTCTTGTATTTGTCAGTTTGACAAACAAAGGTAAATTTTTTATATGGGCTCTAGACATTTAGTGTTTTGGCCATATTTTATATAGCAAGTAGATGGCAACCGAAGTTGCCCATAGATACACAACGACAAATATACGCCAACCCTTTTGAGCAGTTAAATCTAAGGTGCTGTATGCATTCGACTCGTGTTTTGACAGTATTCTACACATCCTTACAGTTGGACTTCTGCTTGTGAGAATGTGGCGATTTGTGCAAGAACCTTCGCAGGTTAGGGAGAAACTGGTATTTTGGGTGATGGTAATGACTTCACATCATATCCTCTAGGATATTCTATAAAGGGACGACGATGCAATCGACTACAAAATTAACCTATTGGTTTAGGTAAAGAATGCAGAGGCGACTGCCACAATAGATCTTGGAAATTACTTAGGACCTTGACACGCGTATATTTTTATGCATTTCTGCGAATTCCACTGATTTCTCCATGGTAAATATTACAAGCCAGGGCCTATATGTCCCTCACTGCCATTCTCTCGTCATCGGCTGCGTGCATCATCGGTGCCACTAAAAGTTGTCAACATTCTTGCCCACCATTAGCTCCTGTTGATTACAGCGATTGTCTAGTTTGTCCTTAAGGCACTCTTGTTCCTGTAAATATGAATGGCCGCTTTGATGCAATGATTCTAGCTTACTTGGTTAGGCCTCTGCTTGCATGTGTAGGCAGTAGGGGACAGAGTGCAACTCGTAGACTGAGTTGGGTTGTATGCAAGAGGCTAGTTTAAGAGTCGGCATAATGATGTATCAGGATCGGAAATGAAGGGCAGACGATTTGATGCGTTGTCTTCGAGCAGATGATGGTGGTGACATAGTTCCATTCAAAGCTATGTGCGCGTGTGCTCTAATGTTCAGCTGCAAGACTATGCAGTTCAGCGTCTTTCAGCTTGGAAAATCTTTTAATCAGTTCATCATATGTCTGGCTAAGGCAAAGCCCACTTCGCAAAAGCGGCGACAAGTAATGCTAAAAGGGCCTAGTGATGCCTTAAATGGGGTCAGATGACTTACCATGGCCTCTACGCATCGACGCTTGCGTGGTCGTACTACACCGCTCGACAAGGATAAGTCAGTGTGGTGTATTATTCTTGCCTTTTGTTTCGTTGGATACTGGTGCACTCCACGAGATCAAGAATCGCAAAATTTCAAGTATTTTGTAAGGCGTGCTCGAAGAGATGTAAAATGCTATGTTTCAGGTCGTGCCACTTTTGTGTATCAAGTGCTCATTTTGCAGCTCTGCGCAAAGCCATTTTCCGTTTACATTTGATCCAAGCAAGTGTCCAACCATCAATGATTGCCAATTATTTCAGGAAACTCATCAACAAGATACGAGGTGTGAGTCAATGACAAGCCTCATGCAAATCGTAAATGAAAATTTCCACTGTTGATTTCTTTAAAGTGACAGTGTTTTATCGAAGAATGGCGATGGCTGTCCCTTCGCCTCAGGTTTTTTGAGGATTTGCAATGCTACACTTGCTCATCAGGGAAGAACCACCTTATATGTGTCAGTATGCAAGTCGATTCAATAAGTTTCATGTATCGCCATTAGTTCTGGTTTATAGAGGTGGTATATAAGCCTAATCAGCAAGAGAAAGATATTGTTACCTAGATCTAAATGCTTCTGCATACACGGCGAAATTAACCACACTCCTGCGTTTCCACTTTAGGAAAGACTACGCAGGACTTTGCATTCATTAGAAAATGAAGCCAAGAATTTATTCATTGGATGAAGAGATAGTGTCAATTTTACCTTAGCATTATACCGGCAAATGAGAAAGTGAGACGACAAGATGTAGTGGATGGTCTGAGTGTACTTCTAAACAGGGCTAGTGAATATGGATTTCATTAGTTCGTTCACAATCTTAAGGACCGGCACTAGGTATATAGATACTTCATAGAATCTGTTAAGCGGGAATTGTGTTAAGGGCGTCACCTGCATTTCGGAGTGAGTAGCATGCGGTCAAGGAAGTCTGGCAGATTCCACTATGCTGCTGTCACTTCCATGCAAAACAATATATTTTCCTGTGACGAAGTGGCAGGAAATAAGTCAGCATCGCAAATCGGCAATCAGATGATTGCACAACGTCTCCCTATGATGCAACGCCTCCCACTATGACCAGCTACTATCAATTGAATGGATAGACAACGCCACCGTATTCGAGGTTGCATTAAAGGGTGCTAATCAGTATCTAAGTAACAAGTTTGCGAAAAAAGACTGTTTTGGCCACTGCAACATGAGGCACATGGCATAAACGAAATATCAAAGCAAATATTAGTCTAATTTGCAGGGAGCAAAGTAAATCAGGAGGAAAATTGCGCACGATAAGATTGAAGAACAAAAAACCCCAAGTCGGTAGGGTGGGCACCATGCATGCGTTTCAGACAACCCAGATTGGTGGTGGGTAAGATAGGCGTTGGATCTCCCACTCCAACATCTAAACACATCATTTGGAAAGTGCAAGGCACTACACAATGGACGAACGTTACGATTATTTGTCATCAACTTAAGAGATTGTACGGCGTAAACATGTTTAATAGCTCTATTTCGTTTTACCATCCTTGCATCGGATTTGAAGGTTAAGGGACATTGACCAGTTTTTGCCAAAGTACTTGGTCCACTACACGCACCCTTAAGCACATTGGGGCCAACACTGTGGCAAATTGGGAATAGCACCACTGGCGGTGAAACGAATGCCAAAACTGCCTTTTTATACTTAAGATTTCAGCTGTGTTTCTAACTGATTGTTCGATTCGCCGTTGGAGGAGCAAACAGTGCATCAGAGGTGAGCCTACGTGAAAAGTATGTCAATTTGTTAATTTGTTGAATTCATTTATTAAAGTTAGTTAACTTATTTTTACCAGAAATCGAAATGGAATTTTCCATCAGAGCATCTAGTATGAAATTAATGGCGTAACGAATTGGTCGTAACAATTAGGCGAGTTTTTGATTGCCGACACCGCTTGAACGAATAAAAATCATGTGCTTTAGCCATTGCTGTAGCAAGGCACTTTCACTGAGGAACTTAGACTAACAAAATGCAACCAACAAAACTGCCCATCATTTCTCCTTCATGTATTTAACAACTAACAGTACCATTTGAGCGAGTTTTGAAAACTCAGACGCAGTATATTTCAATGCAATCTAATATAAGCACAAAGAAAATACGCCTACAACAGTTTTCTTCGATCAAGCCTACAGTAAAACCTTTACTTGACAATTAAAATTCCCAATGTGGCTGCTTTTGTGAACAAACTACGACTGTTTGCTGCGAGAAGTAGGATGATGAGGAGGGAAGAAATGAGCCTAACTTTGATTTCCATCGGAAATCGGTCTACTTGTAGCAGCCACACATTAGCACGAATCATAATGTTTGTTAAAATACCAGATTTCTTCGCTCAGTCATCTCAATTTACAAGTAGAATAAACAGGATTAAAATTACTCTGTTGAAATATTCATTGAATATTCACCAGTCGAGGAGAGGGAAGCATGAGCTGACACGGAGCGACTTCACAACCTAAGTATGTTCTCTCACACACATTCACAACAATTTTCTGTCTGCTGGACTCATCTTCCGTGTTGAATGCGCGATACGTGCTATAAAGTAGAATTAGGCTATTGATGAACAAAAACGCTTCCATATACACGTTGGCTGCATCATTTATTTTCGTTTGCATGATGCGAACCCATATTGACTTGGGATCCTGATCCCAGCAGATGTTTTTTCATAATTAGCAGAATCTGACCAAAATTTGCCTTATTGGGAGTAAAATTGAAAAACTTGCCAAGCAATATCCCCTTGTACGTCATATTTTTTCCTTAATTTCCTTTGTCATTTCTTCCTTTATCCCCTCCCTCTCCCTATTTCCCATTTTTCTATGCTTACTTTAAACGGTGGTAGCCATTCTAATTATCATCTTTACATGTTTTTAAAAGTGACGAAAATTGCGCATTCTTAGAAAATTGAAGCTGGCATGTTTGACTGTTCTAATTAACTCCTTTATTAATGTGTCATTTTTAGGTTGAACTGAGGATTTATAATATGGCTCCGTTTAATTATCCTCTCCTGATATCCACACCTTCCAGAATCGGACAGAATTCCCTTACGCTTTGCCATCTCACATTCAGAACTTGTGGATATCGTGTAGTTACATAAATTTGATTGAATTGCCAAGGCGCATCGCATTAAGTTGGTGCTTGGGGGAATAATAGCATTCTTAAGCAAATGTTTTGGAATGCTAAAATGAAGTCAATTGTTACTGTGACTTAAGAACAAAACGACTCGCGTCGCACTTACAAATGTCGACAGCATTTACCCGGCTCCATCCGGTTTTCGCAGTGCAGTGTGTTCACTTGAACATGCAAGAGGCAAGCAGCACATCTCGCTGCAAAATGAGTGAACTTCACAAAGATTACAGCTCGTTAAACAAGGAATATTGATAAGGAATACAAAAAGTTATCACATTACCTAAAACATCACTTTGCAGCCGGTAAAGCATTCAATCAACTGCGGAATTTAAACCAAATACCGCACCCTAGCTAACGTGCTATAAATCTGTCTCGTAGCTTTTGACCATTACACCAAATTTAAAATGCCTTTTCTAAGTAACATTTCGTCTGGACAACGTAAACTACCGAGCTGGTATTGAGCGATAATTGATTCATAAAGCTTGACTTAGACGGCAGGTGACACAAATTCAGGTGTCTATGCTGTTATAGGCAGGTAAAGGGGTGTATTAGTGTAATTTCTGCTCTGATTTACCAGGCTTCCTAAATTTTCTGCTTGATGATGGCGCCAAGTATGCGCAATGCCGGCTCTAGTACATTGGACCGCTGCGCGACTGACATTAGACTCTGATGGCAGAACTCTGCCAGACATACTCCTCTGCACTCAAGCGCGTGTTTTCAAACTACTCAATTCAGTGGAATCATAAGTTGCCGAATGGATGCCATTGACGTGATGTTCACTTTGATTCTATGAGCCAATAATATATGGCAAATCTGCCTCATGAATAATTGTTAAATTGTTTCTCCAGCTACTATTTGATGCAAATTTGGCGGTACGCCCCACACTTTCCTTCTCTTCTATTGTTTATTAAAATAATTCTACGTGCTTCACATCAAATTCGGCATTCAAAGCACTACCAATATCACTTTGCCATGCAATTTCTTTGAACTTTACTACCAAACCCACAAGTGTTGGCGTTTTGCTTCAGCAACAATTTTTTACTAAACTCTTACTAAATCCAGTTTAAAGTAAAGATGTCACTCATTTAGGCACCAAGACGCTCATCAGCTCAAAGCTAGCAGCACTCAGAGAAGGAGCATTGCAAACAAAAGCATTAGCAGGAGGACAAAGCATCCATTGAATATTATTGTTCGATATGAAAAGAATGTGCCTATTAGATGAGGTGCAAACACCACAGGGCTGTCGGTGAATGGAATACAACTGGCCTCCAAGTGCCACCAATACACAGTCGTACGGCTATCTGCAGAGGCAAATTGGACGCCGTGGCAGATCCTACATTTGATTCCTCGTGTATGTGCTTTGGCCATATGACAGTCGTACTTAAAGGAACCAATGGGCTTCCGATCATCTAGGAGACGCGCGCTAAATTGCTCTTTTTCGTTGAATTCGGATAAACAGAACTTAATGCCAAACTAAGTCGTGCATGCATGCCATGTGCAAATATTCAGATGCCAACCGGCTGATTGACGATAGCAACAGCAACTACATAGCCCCATCCATATGGCTAGTTCGCTATGCATTGATTTTGCGCATGCTAGAACATTGCAGTAGCCATAAGAGGAAAGTTGGGGAGGGTTAATCTTAAGTGATGCTTACCGAACCGCTCTTTGTCGTTGTTTAGCCTTTCCTCGATAGTGCCAAATAAGATTGCGAGCGAAGGTAGACGGATACTTGTGCGCCTGCACGCGTCCAACGAGACAGGTGCGTAATTGAACATCGGCTGATAATTAAGTATTTGCTCCGCTTACTTTGCGAACTCGGCAATTGTCGTCACCGACGTCGCTAAAGAGATACACTAAATTGAAGGTCGTCAGGTAACAAGAGGTTAAAGAGAGCATGAAAGGGAATGCAAAATGACTGTAGTTTGCTTTAAAAGCAGCACAACGCGAGTTACAGACATACAAACCTACACTTATGTGTGCATACTGGAGTGCTAAATCAGGTAACCAGGATGCTCTCAAGTTGTTCAGACAACGAGGATAAATCCTACACGTGTCTAGCATTACTGTTATAAAAGCATGTGCACGTATCGTCAAACACATCAAACCTTGATGCAATGATCATAGATTAATCACCACTCATGACTTGACACTCAGCAAAGAGGGCTGAGCCAACAGAGGTAAAATTTGCATGCAGCCTGAATGATAGTAATGCCTAAAGTAAAATGGTAGTCAATAAAATGCCACAGTTTATCATGATTTCCCGCTCCATTAGGTCAGCATGGTTGCAAAGTTCACCTTACTGAGTTCGCCGCACTTCAGGATTGCCATCATCGAAGTTGCTAAAATACCACCCACGCCATTTATCAACGGGTAGAAGCTGTTACAGTATTTAAACCTCTGCCTTTGGTTCAATTCCCTGTTAATACATGTGCAATGCCTGCTCTGATGATGTTTCCGTCTGCACATTGCACTTTTAAAGTACTTTTTGCAGGACCTATTTGTGGTTACTTAGTTTGACTAAAAGCAAATGGTTGCGACCGATTCGCTTCTGGTGGGTAGAAGCTCCCAGTGGTGTAGCTGATATGTGTCTGACATCTAAGTGCTAAACGAAAAGTAGTGTTGGCTAAATGGTCAAGAATCGGAGAATTAAGGTGTCTCTGCAAATCAAGTTTATCGTTATTTTGTGATGTCTTGCCTCCGCTGAGCAGAGTGTTTAAGAAGCATCTCTCAAATCAAAAAAAATAATTTTGCTTAATGTTGGCTGCAAGAGTAGAAGCTTACTTTTCAATTTTAGGGTTCGTAACCTATAAGACTTTAGTTTGGCAATTTTTGTGGTGTTGCAGATAACAAATACAAAAGCTGAAAGGTAACCATTGGCAGTAAAGCACATCAGTGCATTCCAAAGTATTATTTCCCAATCAAAAGCAATTCGAGCGCTTGCCATGCATTTGAAAATGCTGGTAAATTCGAGGGCTTCGGCGTTATAGGTTAAATCTTAAAATTTTATTCGAAAATGTTGTCTTATTTTACCAACTGCCATTCCTGTTCGATGCTACAGCAACTAAATTGAGGTGCTTCTCATTGCCTAAATCTTGGACGCGATGACAGGCAGAGCTGTTGTCACAAGTAAAGGAGCCTCACTTTCTGTTCGTCTCAGTTTTTAGATGATGGGAAGAATACCAAATTAGATGCATGTCACTCTATTTGTGTGACATGGTTCAACTTAACGTTCGAGCATTAATCCAATCTGAAAGGCGAAATCGGTCAGTCTCTTACAATTCACTTGGTTATTTATTTGCACGAATAGGATAGCAGTCTTTTAACTTTTAATGTGATGGGTAGAAATAGGACAATCAGTTGAGTTAATGGGTACTTACTTCACCCACATCTACAGCATTGCAGGTTCCGGGACCAGAGCTGAGTTGTGTCTTACAAGGAGCACTCGAATGAGGCTGACGAAATGAAACTAGACTGATGGTAGGAATGCTGACGCGTCAAGCGACGTTGTCGTTCAACATCAAGGAGCATTCGACTCAGTTTGTGACTCAGAGCCGGAATACGCTTATCTGTGCACGACTTTGACCAAATGTAGAATTCGCCAGAAGCGCCTGCCTTCTCATCAAAACCGTTAAAGGGAACCTACGCAATGAAGTAAGAATTCTTGCGCCTTCATAGCAAACCATCTGCAAAAATAACAGGTGTCAAGACTGGGTATAGGTCGAAAAGGAAAGAAGTATGCACCTGCGCTAAATTTAATGCTACGAAGCCTTGAAGCATATGGTCTATCAAAGAATTTGAGTTCCAGGTATTGGCACCTCACAAGTACATCAATGCGTTGGTATTTTGAATGGTATAGTCGTTTGAGATAGCCTCTTTTAAGCCTGCTTGACAAGTGTGATCGGACCGACTGATGAAGTCACTCTTCCGGATGGAGAAAAGGCAAAATTCAAGGTATTCGCGACTGATTTGAGTGGAGACGCAAAGGCGCCCTACTGTAGGGATTCCCGGCAACTCTGCCTATTTTGGCAGTGACATTCCCTGTTGTTTATGCAAACGATGACAACCATATCTTGCACTAATACTAGCCGATAAAAATGAAATCCAACCTGGGGTGCCTAAAGCTAGGGTTTTCATTTGAAGGGGTGGGTTTTATGCCATTGAAACTTAGCAGCATTGTGTGTCAATGGATTACTAGGCGCATATTCTGCAGAGCTATGAATTCAATACTTTAAGGAGTAGCCGATTTTTGGTTCCAGGTATAACTGCAGAAACTGGCTTGGCTGACATATACAAGGACCACTCTTGAGGTGCAAGTAATAAACTGAGGGAACATCGTGGCATTGTGCATAGCTTTTTAGGCTTGACATCAAAATTTAAATGTGAGTAGAGAAGATCTGTTTCAGGTTCAGGCCATTCCAGTGTCTTATACCGTTTCAAATCCACGACCTCAAAATTTGGTAGTTTGCTCAACTAGCCTACGCGAAGATGATTATCGCCACTGGGTCTGATATCACATGGCTGTAGGGTCAGCCGTGTCATGTCACCCCTGTCACGAATCTTTGCGACACCTCTTTCAAAATTAGCCTAGGAGCCCATGCTTACCTTCTGGGAGAATTTCGACGCAATGACTTGGCTAAGGATTCATCCCGCTGTAAACGGTAGTACTTTGACTTATTCCTTCGGGACAACAAACATTAGTACTAGCCCCCGTCTTAAAATTCACTCCAAAATTAGCTTACTACGTGATGGCTCTAATCGGTCAGCCGTGGTTTGTCAGCCATGTGGGCGAATGCTAGCATACGTGGCGCGTAGATCGTGTTTAGTTACAGTCGAGAGAACTTCGGCATGAATCATCTCCAGATGGTGAGGACATACCAACACTATTGCTAAGGCAGCTCAGCCAGCCACACCCTCATGCTCTGATTCGGTCACGTTGGTGCGTTCTGACGCAAACCAAGTTCATACAAATGTGAATGTCAGTTTGCTTGCTCTAATGAGCTCGCATACAACATTTTAGCAAAGTTAAATTCACTAGTTCTTACTGTCACCGTTTTTGTGTTGCCCAAATTGCACTTCACTTGAGTCGAATTCACTCGTGTTATGTTGAGCAGTAAGCCAAACCCACTCCTCCGAGAATTTATTTTTTATCTTTAGCCATTTTTAAGGAGAATAGAGAACAAACCCAGCCAAAAGTAATGTGACGTACTTGCGATGCTACTGATGGCCTAAATTTGACCCTCAAAAAAACGATTTGGCACAACGCAGTTATGAAAGGAAATCAGAGTGCCAAACGATGCTGAATGCAGGACAGCTTCGTGGGTGAAAAGGGCGTATGAGCACAGGCAACCACCATTGGTAATGGCTTGCTCTCTTCTATTTAGGTTTCCTTCCACCGACTAGTTATCGAAAGGCATCGAAAGGGCAACCAGCTTATGCGTCATGTTATTAGGCTGAGATGTTCAGCAAGAGCTGTCGAAAGTCAAAACCTCGAATGCATACTTGCACGCGAGTTACCACGTGAGTCAGGAGGGTCACAGTTACTACCGCAATTCTACTCACATTAGCGGATATAATGCTTGCGTTCATGTGATCGTTTGCGATTCTTTATCAGTTCGTTTCACCACTTTGGGAACATTGTTTGTGTTTGGGGAATCCTACTGCAATTATAGGCGATTTTGTAGATGTAATATTTGTGTTGATGAATCGCTTGCGTTTCGGCTCACAGCTACGAGAACAGTGTTTGCGTTTGTGTTTGTGAAATCTCTTGACGTTTGCGTTTGCGCTTTGTCTCACATTAGCGCAAACATTGATTGGGTTTGTTTTGGCTCACAGCTGCGTGTACAACGTTTTTGCTTTCAGAACCGTTTAAATTTTTCATGTTTAGCTCAAATATATTTTATTTTTGTAAAACCGGTTGCGAACCGGCTCATACCTGTTTGAAAAATGTATATGATTGTAAAATCCGCCTCTTATCTGCTCACTAGCCAGAATGGGGTTTATATTTTAATCTTTATAAATCGGTCCACATATACGGGAATAAAGTGTGTTGATGGATTCGATTGCCCATCGGCCCAAACTAGCGATAATATTGCTTGGGTTGCGAAGTCCATTGCGGATCCTGTCACAATCGCCCAAATAATGCTTTTGATTTAAAAACCGTTTGCGTTTCGAAGAACAGCTGCAGGAAAAAGTTTATTTTTGATTGCGTACCGGATAATATTCGTTTGAAGACATTCACTTTCGGGAAACCAGCTGCTTATCTGCTTGCGTTAGGCAAAATAGTACTTGTTGTTGTAAGTGGTTTTTGAATCGGCTCACCTATACGAGAATAAGTGTGTTTGTGCAGTCCAATGCCTGTAGGCACGCATTAAAAATAAACATATTTGTGGTAGCAGAATCTATTGTGAATAAACTCATAATTACAAAAATAATGTTTTAAATAACATTTTTTTGCGATTTGGAAAAATAGGTTTCAAGAATACGGATTGCTTTGGCAACGACAAATTGCAAATGGTCAAATAAGCAAAAGAAAGATATTTGGGATTATATGACGAATGCAAGTAAATGAAATTTGGAAAAAAGATACATGAGCCAAAATTTCATCTGACTAGCTCACAAAAAACTAGCAATGGTGGAGTGGAAAGATAAATGGAGCATCATGTTTGAAGATTTGACAGATATGGGGCTTCATCTACAAAGATTTGAATCAAGTATTACTAGTGATAATAAAGTAAGAGGAGAAATAAATAAATCACATTAAATAATTGACTGTGAATTTAGTGATGTTAAAGTGAACAGAGGGGTTGAGCTTTACCTTACTCGACGTCGCTCACGTTAGTGCAGTGATGGTGAAATGGGAGGAGAAATTAAGGTATATCTTTCTCGATTTCAATCACATAAGTCTAGTGACGGTGGAGTGAGGAGAGAAATTGAGATGTATCTTTACCAATTTCACTCACGTCAGTAAAGTGGTGGCGGAGGGAGACGAGAAACTGAGGTTTATTTTCCTCGACTTCGAACACGTGAGTCTAGTGATGATGGAGTGAGTGGGGAAATTTGGATTTGTCTTCCCAGGCTTCACTCACGTGACTCAAGTGGTAGCGGAGCGAGGGGAGAAGTTGTGACCTACCTTCCTCGACACTGATCACGTGATCCTAGTGAAGGTGGAGTATAAGGAAAAATTGAACGCCATCCTTCTTGATTTCGCCCACGTAAGTCTAGTGATGGTGGAATGAGAGGAAAAATTGAGATTTATCTTCCTCGATTTCGAACAAGTTAGATGGGGGAGTGAGAGACATCTTTAACATCTAACGTTAATGATTTGGTATGATTTTTGAGCAATACCTGGATTGGGCTGCGAAAAAATGCATTTTTATACAAAGAACGCCGTTGAAGTGATTACTATTGAACCATTGCTGTCCTCAGAGGTTATCAAACTCCCTTGTGCATTCACGTCGACCACAGTGATGACAGCACGACCTAAAGCACAGAGATTTTGCGTTAATCATGGTCTCCTTCTTACCAGCTGTTCTTTTGAGTGCTGAGTTGGATTCACGTCGCTATGTACACTAACCTATGAAGACAGAAATTCCACCAGATTAATTTCACGAGGCACGGTAGACAATTGAAGCGACCTGTATAAGGCATAGCAGCCTCATAAGTGCTATCGCGGATGCATAAATAGAAATTGTTGACTTCCAATGGATGGTCGGTACTTTTGCAGCTTGATATTTAGCGCTGAACTTAGCTGCCAGAATGATGGCCATATGTGAATGCTTTGTGGTATTCATGGATTTCAATGCTCATAGACAGGGGACATCCAACATACATGCATTCTCGCCACGAGGGCTGCCCCAAAACTGTGCACTATTGAGGAAACACTCGCCATCTACAGCTAAAAAATCACTAATTACTCAGCCCTGCCTTCATAGCTGCATCCAACAAAGAAAGAATTCGCAGGCACGCTCTTGCTTATTCACCTATGTGTTGACGAATATGACATGCTACAAGCCTTTATTATCTAATATTGTGCATCGTTAGATATTTCTCACAAATAAAAATTAAAAATCGCGTAAAAGTTTCATTTCAAAAACTTACTAAGAAAACCACCAAGTCAATGATGCATGGGATCCAATGGTCACGACACCTTTCGAACGATTCGCTGTCCCCATAGCTTGGGATGATTGCGCCTTTAAAATATCAATCCAGCCTAAAATGTCACTATACTGGGTATTCAATCTTGGTCACATTTTGTTTTGAATCAAAACTCAAGCCCTGCTAATAGTGGGTCTTAGTGTACCGTTGCCGAATTGAAATCCTAGTGCACCATTTAGCTGGTATTCAAAACATGCTGGCGGATGTAACATGCTATTTAATGCAATGTAAGGGAGCGAATTGTAAAGTCCTATTGTCGCGCAGCTGGCACATAGCTAGCATGAAAATGAAGCAATGAGCACGTACTTGATCAGCAGGTAACAAAAACGAGAACTGCGAAAATTCTCATCATTCTACTCGTTACCGGCTAGCCTTGTAAATTGTGTGCATTTATAAAGCCTTTAGTTAGGTCGAGGAGCGTTGGTTGATTAGCTTGTTGACATCGTACTCCAGACTGCGAGCAGGAGAGCTATCAGTGCCAAAAGACCAATTACTGTTGGCCTCATCGGTGAGTGGGCTTAAGTTGCGTGTTAAAGGCAAAGTTCCTACAAAGTGTCTAGCTATGTTAATTTCATCAACTTTCCTATAAATACGTGTATGTTTTAAAATCATGAGTCAGATTAATTGTTGTTCTTGCATGCACTGATGGAGTGGAAGATTCTCAACGTAGAAATATCTTTAGTTTTACCAATAAACTGCGATCACGCTGCGTTACTCTTTATTTATCGGGTGCATTCCATTTTTACTGCTTGGTAACACTTAGTGGATGTCTATGCACTTGCAGGTGCTTTTCAGATTCTGCAAACCTAAAGGTGCTTAGGTCATTGGCGCAATAATGAGTAATGCATTTATTTTCAAATGGCAATAAGAGTGCCTCTAGTAAAGCTTAGTTGCCGACACGAAAGCGCGAAGGCTAGTAGCAGTAATGGCAAAGCTCAAACAAACCGCTTATCAAAGTGATGTCAGCGATACATTTTTAAAAGCCGACTATGAAGTAAAGCACATAGGCTCATATGGATAAAAACAATTAGGCCTAAACGAAAGAATGACAATCGTTGCCAAATTTCCGTCAAAAAGCATGCTGTGAAACATGAATTCTTTTAACTTTCCATGAGCGTTGTGCTAGTGTGAATTACTGAGGTATTTCTGATTGCGGAATCGTGTCCCTCAATGATGTCCTTTAATAAGTGGATCAGTAATTGCCAAACTGCGCCTGCATTGCTTAAGAAGTTATCAAAAACAAAGTCAAAAATATTTGGGTTTAGGCCTACTTAGGTTACTGCTAAATGATTTTGGACCAATTCGGGTGCTTAATGGAGGAAATCAATCACATTTCGCGTGTAAGTATATGCAGATTCGCTCACCATCATTAGTCATACAGCGGATCAAAATGCATAACAGCATTATAAAATCGGGAGGTAAGTGTGACAGCCATTACAAATGCTTGTTTATAATCAATTCATCTGTAGCTAGTGAACCGAAATGTACTCAGTCCACCTCCCACTATCCTTGGTGGACATAGAGGCCTTGTTTCCTTCCCTTTTTAAAGTTATATTTAATGGCCCCATCTGTTTCGCCCATCTTATTTTAGCAAAACATGCCTACCAAAGGATATTTTGATGCACCCAAGTGTACAAGGTAGTAAAGGAATGAATTTCTTTCGGAAAAAAATCATTATCCTATTTTTTAAGATGGCCACGGACGGAAATGGAAAAGAAAATAATGACAGAGCGAAGCTGGTCTTGAGCCGTTTGGGGTGGGATGGCTACGAAAGTAATGAGGAGTGCTGTGCGTTAACACACGTTACTTGACAGAATAAAGTTTATGTTTATGCGAGCGATCGCAATTTGGCTTCTATTAGGGAAAAGAAAGTAACTACTTGAGCGATCGTTGACGATTTTGGCTTACTTTAGCGACTACGGAGTTTGTGCCATTGAATCCATTTACATAATTCCTGTCTTGAAATCAGTGATCAAAATTTAATTCCATTTACCTCCATGTTGAAAGCAATCTTGTTTCGTTTCACGACATCTCAATCCGATGACTCAGGTAACATTCATTCATTTGCTTTGGTTTTAGCACTAAGCAAGCATGGATTTCAGGTGCTTAGGGATAATCCACATGGCATCTTTGCCGTGTAGGGTTGCAGTCTTCAAGACGTGCTCGCATACTCGTTCAAAATGCTTGGCAATATCAGATTTCTCACACATAGATGCACCATTTCGCCACAACATACAATTAAGATAGGTAACCATATTGCATGCGCTGCGCCAGAGATTGAGAGCACATCAGATGCTCTCAGTGGGTCTCTCATGCTTATCTACTCACCTGGAAGACAGACCGAACTGCAGCATGCTACAAGCCACTGCAATGCCAGAAGGATTACCAACCGACTCATGACAATCAACAGTGCAAGAATAAGATCAACTCTGCTTTACATGTCTGCAGTCCAGATACTCAAAATGGCACTACATGTTTGTTCACTTCGCTCGCAGTAAGGTCAACATTGTGCCAATGCGCTAAGCTACATCAAAATCAGTCTCACACACTGCAAACCATATTCTAAGATTGTACACGATTCTGCAATCAAAAATACCGCGCTTTAGAGTGCATCGAATTTCCGTACTAATTCCCAGATATTTGAGCCAATGGCGCACAAGCAAAACTGCAACACAGGTGGAGAATCTCTTGTCGCTTAACCGGAATCACTATGCTCCAAGCTTTGAAACCGGCGCACTCAGTGCCCCTGGTGCAAGGCCTCGTTTAATCACCACCCAGTGCGATCCACATCTCTAATGCAGACCAGGAATGGAAGGGAACTACGAATGTTGCATGTTCGCCTTGACGCAGTTGTGACATTCGCACAAATCCCTGTTCCGCATGAAAGAACCTTCGAGTACTGGGGTTGAAGATTCGTGATTGAACGCTTAAACAAAGATCTCTTTGTGCTAGTCAGCGTGGGAAGCGGAGCAAAGGTGATCAATGCGCCTAAGGCTATGAGGAAAAGACACTAGTTCGAGGACCGCCGTTGTATTTGGGCGTGCAAATCTTTGGCGTGGCCTGCGAACTGTGTTCCTTGCCTCCCAGTTTACCTAGGAGCAATAATGCAAGTTCTTTACAGAACCATGGACAGTCGCGATTGACTATGGCAAGTAAGAGATTAAATGGATATCTACCAATTTCAGTATGAAGGATGGTCGGTAAAATAAGGATTTGCTGCCTTTTTAATAGCTCCTGACAAGTCTTAGGGAGAGGCGCAAGTTCGAGGATTATGATTTCTGTGTGTTAATGATGCACTACTTTCTGTTGGAATTAAAATCTGCACTAAATGGCCAGTTTCCTATTCTTCTAAATACAGCTATGTCAGAGGTAAATGCAGAGCTACTGAATGCTTTCGTCCAACAGGAGGAAGTTAGAAGGACGCGTATTGTTGCAGCATCACTAATCCATGCGATGCTCAGTCCCTTTTCAGCTTCATCGCCTTTGGTGTAGAACAATGTGCTGCAATGTCATCGCTACTGAATTATGCTTAGTGGTAGTTGATTTGGCACTCGCTGATGCAAGGTTGCAAACAGGCAAAGACCACAAAAGGGGACGAAGAGGCATCCAACTCACGCTAACAGTCTGATCTCACAAAGAGGCGCATTCGCTCGTCCGCAACACGCTTAGGTCCACTGGGTACTGCATTAGAAGTTCTGATGCAAGCAGTGGCTAAAAAGTGAAACGCAATGCAGTCAGGAGTGACATCGTCCAACCACTGTCGCAAAGCCACGAGAACCTAACTGGCATTTCTGCGTGATGGACTGGACATCAACCGGACTCCAGCCGCTTTCACAATCCACCACATGCGGCTGCCGTGTTGAGAGCTGCACTAGAGCTTGTGGAATGCATTCCAGCTTCGCTTCACCGCCTTTTTTGCACCACGCATTCTCGCTATGCGTGATCTGACTCATCCTCATTGTTATCTACTCACTTTACTGCCTTTTGCAGTGCAAACCAACAACACCCTCTACCACTCCTCCTCAAACTCAGCATGGGAGTCACTGTCTTCCTCAATAGAAGTCTCTCTTCGAAGGGGCGAATAATCAACCACTACAAGGTATCATGCCTAATGGGGGAGGAGACGAATTTAGTGCTCATATCAAGCCAATCCCCAAATAGATACTTACACACTGGGTCGATGTAGCAGCCGCTCTCCCTCGTGCTCTCTCGAAACATTCTCTCTGACTGAAAATGAGGAATACGCACGCGAATGAGTTTGTCGTACGCACCAGAAGCCGTGCAGACGCGGCGCATCCTCACGCTGCGGTTGATGGTATGTGGAGATGGTGTTCACTGACCTCACCTACCATTGGGATGTTGCCAAGATGAAAACCACCAGGTGGAGTCCACATTGCCCCTTCTGTGAGAGACGACATCTCTACGCTCGTCGCCCAACGAACAACGCTTGCGTACCACAACTTCTTCTGGTATCCACGGAAGAGGAGAGGCGTACAAATAGGATGGAGGTGCTGAGCAAGCACGTGGTCACTACATGGTCTGGAGCACCTCAGTGGAGTGAGCGCAATGCCTTGCTCCTACTACATGGACATTTGCACAGTTACATGCTGCTACCCAACTAGATTTTTTTGTCACAGGCACTGCTCTGCGTAATGCATGCCAGTGAAATCAAAGGATGTTCCATGTTGCAAAGTCGTTGTGTGTAGTTCACCCAACTAACTAGTTGGAACCTGACAGTGGCTGTGGAAGTCAGACTGGTGTAGGCGTGGGATGACGTCATTTGTCTTTGCAATTTCAGCCCTTCGCTTGTGGATCCCATGTCACACAGTCCTGTCCACACACTCACACGGTCACTTAAGCTGGACCATTTCTAATTCCCTTCATTGACTCCTGAAGACTATTCTCACTGTTCGCCTTGCTGCTCACCAACCACTTTGCGTATTGGTAGTGCCTTAAAGCAGGATCGCATTGGATTCATTTGCCTTGGTGAATGAGGCTAACCCCTCAACACACGGTGGAGTATGGGGTGGCATCATATGATGAGCACTCGTGATGCACACAGACCATAAAACAAATAGTCGCAATTGAATCAGCTGCTTCACTGCGCACTGACTGTGGCATTAATTAAGGTGTGCTGCTGCTTTCTGCAACTGTCAATTGTACTGCTCACCCACGGGCACTCACACCATACGGTTGGGCAGTGTGCTTGAAAGATGAAGTCAGAAAGGGTGGCACTATGCAATATCGGCTTCAGTTATCACAAATTCTACGAGCTGCGCCAGGCAATGGAGTCATAAAATTTGCAGTATTTTTTGTGTGTGACATCACGCGATCTCGGGTGAATACAGGGAATGGAAGGGAACGCATAAGTCATGTAGGAAAATGACTGCATTGCAAAAGATAAAGGCGACTAATTTAGTACATGTACATCTTAGGTTAGCAAAAAATTATGGCATGTGGTTGGCTGATCTTAAACGGCTTCTACTTGTTTGCCAAGTGTTGACATAGGATCATTTTTCGTCAAGACAATGCAGCACTCGCTAACTGTTGATATCATACACTTTTCCCAAGCATTTTTAAGCATGACACACGCCAAGTTATGGTCGGATCCCTGCCAGAATTGGCTTTTTTAATCTGCAGATACAAAATAATCCCAAAACCTTCTTCTCTTGATCGTCTTTAAGCACAGCAATCTTGGTGCTCTAGTCATGTTACTCCTGAATGATCAGCGACTGTGTAAGTAGATAGACGTGAAATGTGTCAGCAACTGCACCACTGACAAATTTGTGCCAATCAGCACATCGTGAGCAGGCACGAGTAAACGGGCCCCACCGCAGATTCATTGACTCAGTTGCCCTGCCGGCGAAAGCGGATTCTTGTTGCACCAACGTTGTCGCCATTCAATCTCAGAAGACAGATGCCCAAACGTTGGTGCGTTTGCACTTTCCACTAGCAAATCTCGTCTTTACAAACCTATTGAAAATTGCATTGACAGTATGAGGTGGATCAAGGCGCTTGAATTGAAGGCGCTGATGTAGTGACCTCTAAGCAATGCCAATACTATGGTAACCGATCATGTGATGGCTTATAAAACCTCTGGTTAAGTTTTGAGTTTACAAGTGTTGCTGACAGGTGCTGAAGGACCTGTTGTACACAAGGCTTTATCATTGACGAAAACTTGCAGTCTCTCGCGCGATTAATGTGCTTCTGTCGTTTAGTCTCTGTTGCAACAGGGGGGTCTGGCCTTGGGTACCCACCTTTTCAAGTTGTTAAGAACGACAACAAAGACCACTTACAGTCGCACATATTGTGCCTCAACTTTCTCCATCAATGTCGCACATCCTCAATTTCGCTCCCTTTCTAGCGACTTGGTTATCTGGTGCAACCATCATCAACTTAAAACAAAGTGCAGGTCAGCTGAGCAGGATTATCATCGGTACTCTGTAAACGCCGCAAGATTGATCGACCTCACTTTTTCATTGAAGTCCATCTTTTCACTTGCACGTGCTGCTGCAATGACAAGTGTAATATACGAGAGATCTGCTGCCCCCTTCTGGCATTGAATGGGTCCAAGTAAATTGGAATGGAGTTGAATGCTAAAAGTTGAAAGCTGGAGTGGCCCACCACCATCATACTAATGTTAGCTAGAATGTCTACGAGATACATGGAAACGTGGGCTATGAATAGCTGCAATGGAACGTAATATTTACATTTTCCACTGAGTCGACACTCATTCAGCAATAAATTTGTAGAAACTATGCTTGACTTCTGTGCATTTATTATCATCGAACCCGACTGTCACCGCGGAGGAACATGGTAACTTCATTTGTTTTGGCCGGGACATCTTTGTATTCAATAGATAAAAATGTCAAACCAGCCCAGGTTATGACGCTGAAGCTTCATGAGGCTAATTTGCTTAGAGGTCCCACCACTGTCAAAAGTATATTGATATTAATAGCGTCTGCAACTTTTAATATTCTCCTTTTATATAGTCGGTAACCTGCTTTAACTTTACACAAATATTTTACACCAATACAATTATAATTAATTATTGAATGGCGCTCTAATATCTCCACTTTATTTGAACGTTAGGAGCCTGCACAATTCTGCATTAAATCAGCCACAATCTTCAATTTTAAAACAAAACATACAAATTTCGCATCGAGCATTGGAATGTAGAACTACCCGCCTTTAAGTCTATATAAAGTGACTTTTATTTATTGCGCTGATCATTTTAGAATCGCATTTCAATGACTGTTTTTCTTCTGTCTAACAGTTCATAATTAGAGACCGTAATGTTATATGAGTCTGTAAATTGTCGAACAATACTGCGATTATTGTGCCTAATCAATGGGATTCGTTTGCTGTTGAGGTACGCGGTCATTATTCTTAAGTACAGCATGCAGCAACCACCATACTGCTGGAAAGCCTTTTCAGAAGACAGGTGTTCGAGGCTGCCTTAGCCAGAAGATTACACTATTCTTATTCGATTTTCACTGGTGGATATGTTTCTGCTCTGATCTTTGTGGCAATGGTTCCAGTCTGTTAATGATCAAGTGGGTAGGCTAAGCACAGCAATGCTACAATAAAGCCATGCTCAATGGCTGTACAATCCAGCTAGCAGACACTTGCACATACATGTACTTCTGAAGGCAAATTATTTGTCTTGATTTAATCTTTTTATTAGGACAGTTTGATATATGTGGTAAATTGTCTCTGAGTGTTACGCATTCACTCTCAGAGGGAAACGTTGAGCTATGTGTGGATATATTCTCTGAGTCGAATGGTTTTGCAGGACTCGAAACTTGCTCCCATCTACACATTGCAAAACCAATGCAGTAAGGTGCGACTCGATTTATTTATGAGGATTTTTAAGCAACATCATTTCAAAAGCACTCACATGGCATAAATTATCCAAAAGTCAAGTCCATGGTCTAAGTTGTGGCAATGAAATGTATTGTGCATGACAGAACAGGCAATTGCCTTGGAAAATGAAATCGTGTTCGATTCCGTCTATTTGCTTTATTTGATCTTTAAGCTATTCACTTCTGTTGTTGTTTTGTTTTTTTGAGGTGACACACCGAAACCTAAAGTGGAAACAAATTATTTAAAAGCACGAAATCACAGAAAGTGGGCGAATTGGATTTGGAACTAAAATCGTGCCCGCAGAGCTCATACATGTGTTCACTTAAACATACCACACGCAAGTAGCATATCTCGCTGACAAAATAAATAAGCTTAACGAAGAAAACATTACAAGAAGTAAGTCTATTGCTTTGTATTTGTAAGGGTGCACATTTTATGCGAGAAGTTTGGCCCAGATACAATGTTATACCTCAAAATTTTCCACTGAGCACATGCATACCTTAATGCGTCTTCCAAATATGATAAAGAACCTTACTGACAAGTGAAAAGTTGTTGAAGATTTTGTAGGATAGAAACAAGGAAAAATTAAGCCTATTTTCTACCTATTAAACAAATGAGCGATTGTGGTTGCTCAAAGCATGCTAATTAACCAACTACGAAGAAGAAACTTCGCTTTGTGGATTCAAACCAGCACATCTTGACAACTTGGATGGGATCGCTTGAAGTAAGTCTTCACGGTTTTTTACAGCAGTGTCCAGGCAAATTTAGTAGAATTTTGCTATTCCATTTTGATAAACATAGCAACACTAGAAACTCAGAAAACCAGTCATCTTGGTCGTACTGCACTAAGTCAATAAAAGCGAATGTAAAAATGGCCAATTTATCAACTCACGTTCGCAGTCTTCCACTTCTGGTGATATTCCTAAAAACAGCATTGCTTAGAAAGCTTTTTGAGGGCCCACTCATGCCAGTTTCAAAGAGCAAATCAAGTCAGATTGCTTGGAAAACATCTATATAATCCCCGAAGATAATTTGTCTTACGCACCACTTTGCGTGTAGTCGATGGATACAATCACGACCGACATGTAGCCAAAAAAAGCAAGGCTTTCACGGGGTGCTTTCGTTTTCCTTGTAAAAATCCCACGAAATATTCGCAAATCCGACTTCACATCTCTCACCAAATGGACTAAAATAGATGCACAATGAATAGAAGCATTTGGAGAAGCTGAGCAATTGGCAAGGAAAAGGTGCTAATCCATTAATCCTGAGAGAAAACTGCAACAGGACATGACTGGTCTAATCTTCGAGCACTACCTCAGTTAGTAGCGTTGGAGACCAAACCATCCAATGCCACCTAAGGAAAGTTTGATGCGTGAAGGCGCTTAAATCATCTGAGCGCTGGCTAAGTTAAGGCTGAGACGCACAAGATAATTATTGCAGTTCGATATTCATTTGACTCACCACAAAAGCCACCGTGCTTTTTAATAAGCTTGGTTCCTTGCCAAGAGCAACGCATTTTTCCGTCGATGGCAAATGTGACCTAGTTCAAACATATACACATGCATAATGCACCGATGGGCCGATATCATGGCATGTTGGCTACTCTCCACTAACTGCTACTCCGTATTTGGCAAAAATACGAGTGTAGCTTTTATGTAAATTATCAACCCATAATCTGCGGGATTAAAAAATAAACCATGCTTACCAGTGAATTGCTATATGCTCCTCAAACAGCAAAGTTAACTCCAAATGACTCCAAGCCCTTTACAAACCGTGAGAGAGGAAACGACGTCTTCACGTCAACCTCATCTGTCATGGAAGAAGATGGCACAATTAACCAGTGTGTGCGTGGCACCAAAAATTTTTGTCGCACATCGATAAGAGATCGGTACGATTGCTAAAATCTTAAATGCAATAATTTGATCATTATTAATCTTAGCATATACCTTAAAAATAAGTAAAATATGCGTTTGCTATTAGAACGAAGAAATAAATAAACGGTTTGGCCACTGGCTTTACATTCTAAATGACCCAAAATTAAGGAAAATGCATTGGTTTTGAGCTGCGCTCCATTGTTTTTCGCTCAAATGTCTGCCTTCAAAATCTTACTTTAATAATTTGGTACGATGATAAAACAGTACCTTTATCGGGCTGTGAGAAATTGCATTGCGGCACAAAGAACGTTGTTGTAGCGAATGTTATTGAATCATCGCTTTCCTCAAAGGTTACCATGCTCTCTTGTGCAGTCACGTTGGCCACAGTGATGACAACACTTTCTGAAGCGTAAAGTTTCCAAGCTGATCATAGTCCTTTTATAAGACGCTGTTCTTTTGAGAATTAGGTAAGATAAACATCGCAATATACACTAGTCTATAATGATACCGATTCCATAGGAAAATTTCTTCTTCAGAGTAGACTGCACACCACATAACGTTTTGTGAGATGCAGTAGTCAGTTAAAAGAGCTTGCGTAAGGCGTGAGGGACTTATCTATACCATCTCGGATGTGTAAATGAAAATAGCCGAATTTAAGTTAGTGGTCGGATATTTTATGCTTTGATACTTAACACCATACTTAGTGGTCATGAGTACTGGTTGTGTCTAAGTACATTGGGGCTTCCCTAAATTTCAACACACGTAGATGAAGAAAACCAACATACTTTCAGCCTTGCTGCAAGGTCTGCCCCAGTACCTGGAACCGTTGACGAAACACACGCCATCTCTAGTTGTCAGT
Organism: Taenia multiceps; assembly: GCA_001923025.3. Lineage (NCBI taxonomy): Eukaryota > Metazoa > Platyhelminthes > Cestoda > Cyclophyllidea > Taeniidae > Taenia > Taenia multiceps. Next base: position 24,723,709 of record CM010312.1, on the reverse strand, counting down.
GCAGTGAAAATTGGGCCTCGCTTGATATACACGCCCTAAGAAGAAAGATTTCACAGGCACAGTCAACCTCATTTACTCATGCGTTAAAAAATGTGACAGACCAGAGGCTTTCAGCGTCTAATATTGTGAATTGCTTGATATATTTCACAGTGAATAGGAAAGCGAGCAAATGTTTTGGTTCAAAACTTACTAATTCACCCTTGTACCGGTATTTCATGGGGTTTGATGGTCCCGACACTATTGAAACGACCCGTGATCCCCATAACTCGAGAGCGTTTGCGCCTTCAGAACATTAAATCTGTTTCATGTCTTATTATGCTAACAAATCAAGCATGTTTAAATTTGAGCTTTATCTAAACTCTGTACGTGCTGTTAGTAAGCACTGATGCCCCGATTTCGGCAGGTTACCTAATGCACAGCTTTGCTGAAATTTAAAACGCGCTAGCCAACATAACGTGCTATTTTATGCCTTGAATGAAAGCGCGAATTATTAGTCTCATTACGGCGCGATCTGAAAACAAGTAGCATAGAAATGAAGTAGTGAGTACGTACCTGAGCAGTGGGTAATAACCGCAAGAACTGCAACAATTTTTATCATCATACACTTTAACGGCTAGCTAAGTAGATTGTGTGTATTTATATGGCCCTCAGTAAGGCCGTGAAACATTAATTGGCTAGCTTGTTGAGATTGCACTCTAGACTGAGAGTAGGAGAGCTGTCAGTGTCAAAGAACCAACTGCTGTTGGCCTCATTGATGAGTGGGCTCAAGTTGCAAGTTAAAGGTAAAGGTTCATTGAAATCTTTAACTATATTAATGTTGTCATTTTCTCCAAAAATACGTGTTCATTTTTCGGAGGTCATGAATCAGGTTGACTGATATTCCTGCATGCATTGGTAGATTTAAAGACCCCTAAGAAAAAATATGTACTGTTTTGAGGATCAAATGCGATCGCGCTGCATTAAGTCTTTGCCTAACCAAAAAACCATTTCAAGGTATTAGGTTAGGGTTGAACGCGGGAGTATAAAATTGGTGTACGGTGAATTTGTTTTCCTCTAAATCAATGACGATTCCTTACAGCACATAAGACGAACAGCGTTGTGGATATTGTTGGCAAAAGAAGCAAGTGATTCTCCGCCACTTTAATGTGGTGGAATTGGGCTCTACACATTTGAACGCAAATGTAAAAGTGCATACTCAAGTGAATTTTAACAGCGTGTACAACTTTCATAAGAACTTGTGCAATCTTGCTATAAAGGGAGTTTGTATAAACATATCGATGGTTATACACAAACAAACAGTATACAATTTTTGTTCGTCATCTTTGGTCCCAGGCTTTGTTAGGTTTTAGCAACTACCATCGGAAAGTCAAAGCGAAAACAGTCGGTACTCAAACCTATTTGCATAAATGTGCACCAAACAAAAAAGCCTTGTCATCGATTATGGTTGTGATATCTATGCCAAGCACTTTTGCTGACTTCTATTTACTTCAGCAGGTCCTGTAGCGAACCCATTTCTCTGAGCTTTGTGCATTTTGCCGACAAGCTTAAAAAAGTATTTGAGCAAAGTTGTATGCTATGCTGGAGTTTTGACAGTAAGGGTAGTTGCAATGGTCGAACGCATGATTAAGAACCTTGCCAAATAATCTGTTGTGCGCAACTTTGCTCAGGAGCGCTCGTTCATGCGTCGACAACGCAAACGGTGCAGAACGAAAACTCCTCGAACAGGTTGCATTCATATTCGACAATTCAGTTCAGTTTGGCTAATAGTGACACGACACCGTTAATTGTGGAAGTAACCAACGCTTCTCCTCAGTCTCCATCCACTAATTACAGTCTCACGCTGGCCGCGCATGCACCGCATGGTGCATAATTTTGAAAGTAATGGCAATCTGTACAAACTAATGAGGTTTATGCGAAACGATGCAAAAGCACGCCACAAATTAACAACAGCTTCTTAACTGCAGTTCTGCAGACTTTACTATGGAAGATGGTCTAGTTCAAAGGTTACTTAGTGAACTTGTGAAATGAAAAAAATAGCAGCTTAGAAAGATGAGATGCCAAAATGAAGTGAAGCCTACAAAATGAGAACAGTGGTGATAGACAACACAATTTGATTGGGTCAATTGCGTACAGCTGTATGCATCTCACCTGTGAGTATCGCCGAGATGGTTGGTTGATTTGGTGGGATCGCAGTTGCAGCTGAGAAGTGAAGAAGCTTTGGTTTTACCCGCATAACCACCTACTATTTTTGCACAATAGTTGCTAAGGTTTATGAAAAGAGATTCTGTTGGAACTAGGCAAAACCATCTAACCATCAATTTCCTGTGGGTGTCTCTGATGAAAAGTGGTAAAACGTATTAGACGACCGTAGTGCTATTGGTTATCCACTTATAAGCACTTCAGAAGCACTTACTACCAACATTATTGAGCTTGACTCGAAGCGTTGGAGATAGGTTAACAAAACCCTGCCATGATTGCTGTTTATAGTACAGTAACCATACCGAGATAGATAAGGCGAATGCGGTTTGGTCCATGTTGCCGAAAGTTCCAGAAAAATATACTTGTAGGATGTATGAAAACCATAGCAATGTATTCATTTTCGACTGTAGCAATTCTCAGCACTCACAAATTCCAAAAATAAAATTGCCGAGTGTAGGTGGTGTGTTTCCCTTCGTGAAGCATGAGGTTTCCGTGACAGACAATGATTAGTGAACTTCGGGAACAAAATTTGCAGCACTACGACACAACCTGCTACCACCTAACTTTTAATTAATTTACACTGTAAATAACGAGCACACGTGCTAAATGCAGTTGTCATGCTCCCCTGTGGTGACAGTTGGGTTTCATGGAAGTCTATGCACAGATGCCGAGCACAGTTGCTAAAAATTCATTACTAAATGAGTGTTGGCTCAGTGGAAAATGTAAATATGTCGTGCCACTGCTGATATTCATATCCAACGTTCCCACATATTTCGTCGACATCTCAGTTAAAATGTTAGCAAGCTAGTGGCGAACCCCTCTAACTGGTAACTCTTAGTATTTAGTACCAACCCAATTTAAATGGACCTATTCAATGCTAGAATGGGTGGCAGACCTCTCGCCTATCATACCTGTCATTGTAGCAGCACGTGCAAGAGAAAAGATGAACTGCAGTGGTTGAGTGAAGTCGATCAATCTTGAGGCGCTTGCACAGTAATGATGATAATCCTGCTGGGCCGATCCGCATGTTGTTTTGAACCGATGATGATTGTACCAGATAACAATGCCAGGAATACAAAACCGGGTTTTTAGAAAGAGGACAAAATTAGGGATTTTCGATTCTTAAAGAGAAAGGTGGGGAACAATATGGGGCGACTGTGAGTGGGCTTCGTTGTCATGACTTAGTTTTGGTTTACGCCACTCGATACCTTGTAAAGGCGGCTACTCAAAGTCAGACCGCCATGCTGTGGCAGAGACAAAACGATCAAACCACATTAATCGCGTTAGAGGCTAGAAGTTTTGTCAGTGATGAAGCCTTGTGTTCAACAAGTCCTTCAGTCCCCACCGCAAACAATTGTGAGCTCAAAACTTAAAGCAGAGATTTCACAAACCGTCACACGATCAGTTACTATAGTATTGGCATTGCTTCGAGACAATTACATCAGCGCCTTCAAGTCAAGCCCCACAATTCACCTTATGCCGTCAACGCAAATTTCTCAAGGTTTGGAGGGGATAAGTCTGGCTAGTGAAAAGTGTGATCTCAACAACGCTTGAGTGTTGGTCTTATGAAATGGTTTTCAGTTAGACGAGAGCACACATGCAAAATTATAAGGGAGGAGAACGACGCCTTGAATGGCGACAACGTGGGCACAACCAGAATCTGACAGTCGGGTGCGAGCGTGCTTCCCCCGGTTAGGTATCTGAGTCAACGAAACTGGAGTGAGACCTATTCTCCCAGGCTAGCTCACAATGTGTTGATCGCACGACTTTGTCAGTGGTGCAGTTATTGACACACTACCCGTCTGCCTGCTCACACAATTGCTGATCATTAGGGAGTGACATGACTAGAACATGGAGCGTGCTGTGTTTAGAAGCGGTCGAGAGAAGTGGCTTTTGGGATACTAGTTGTCTTCAGATTGCGAAATCACTCTCTAATTATAATTTAGCATATGGAAAAACAGTCATCGAAATGCGGTTCTGTGTTGCTTAGCTGAAATGATCAATGCAATTAATAAAAGTCACTTTATATGGAATTAAGACGAGTGGTTTTACTTTCTACCGTTGGGGGCGAAATCTGTTTATTGTGTTTTCAAAATGAAGATTGTGGCTAATTTAAAGCAGAATTATACAGGCTCCCGAGGGTTCTTTATGGCAGCGATCCGAAATCTGTTAACATTTAAATGAAACGGACATATTCTAGCACCATCTACACAATAAGTATAAATGTATCGGTGGAAAATATTTGTGTCAAGTTACAAGAGGTTACCAATGATAAAAGAGGAGAATATAAGGGGATGCAGATACCAACACAATCAACATATTATTGATGCCGGCGGAATCTCTCAACAAAATAATTAGTTTATGAAAAGCAAGTAAACGTCTCTTATTTGGAGCCTCATGAGACTTCAGCGTCATAACCCGAGCTGATTTGACATTTTGATCCTCTAAATACGGACATGTCCCGACCGAAACAAATGCAGCTGCCATATTATTCTGCGGTGACAGTGGGGTTTGATGATAATAAATTCACACATGTCAAGCAAAGTTGCAACATATTTATTGCTGAATGAGTGCTGGCCCAGTGGAAAATGTAAATATTACGTTCCATTGCAGCTATTCACAGTCCACGTTTCCATGTATCTCGTAGACATTCTAGCTAACATATTAGTGCGATGGTGATGGGCCACTCCAGCTTTTAACTTTTATCACTCAACTCCAATGCAATTTAATTTGACCCATTCACTGTCAGAAGGGAGCGGCAGATCTCTTGCATATTACACCAGTCATTGTAGTAGCACGTGCAAGTGAAAAGATGGACTGCAGTGAGTAAGCAAGGCCAATCAATCTTGCGGCGCTTGCACAGTACTGATGATAGTCCTGCTGGGCCTGCCCACGCTTTGTTTTATGTTGACGACGGTTGTACCAGATAACCACACTTGGAATAGAAAAGTGAGTCGCTAGAATGAGGGCTAAATTGGGGAGATGCAAAATTGAGAGATGAAGTTGAGGCGAAATATGGGCTACTGTGAGTGGTCTTTGTTTTGGTAACTTGGTTTTGATTAATACTATTTGACAACTTGTAAAGTCGGCTACTCGAGAACAGACCTCCTGCTGCGATAGGGACAAAACAGCTAAGCCACACCAAACGATAAGGCCTCGTGTTCAACAGGTCCTTTAGCCTCTACTGCCAGCAATTGTGAGCTCAAAACTTAACCAGAGATTTCACAAACCATCACATGCTCAGCTAGCATAGCATTGGCATCGCTCAAAGGTCATAACATCAGCGCCTTCAATTCAAGCGCCTTGATCCACCTCATATTGTCAATGTAATTTTCACTAGGTTTGGTAGAGGTGAGGTTCGCTAGTGAAGAGTGCAAACACACCAACGTTAAAACATCAGTCTGCTGAGATCGTTTTTAGCCGGACGAGCGCACACATGAGCAACTCTAAAGGGGGAGAACAACGACTTGAATGGCGACAACGTTGGCTGGGTAGCTGACCCAACAAATCTGCAGTGAGGCCCCTTCTCTCGTGCTTGTCCACAATGTACTGATTGTACAACTTTACCAATTGCTGATCATTCGAAAGTGACATGACTGGAACACGGAGTGTGCCGTGTTTAGAAGCAGTCGAGAGATGTGGCTTTTGGTTACTAGATGCCTTCATATTACAAAAGCCATTTCTGGAGTAATCAGACGATAACATGACCAATGATATGCTTAACAACGCCAAAGTGATGTTTAGGCGCTAAATGAACAAGCAGATCTTGTTTGAGTTCAACCAGTTAAATGCCATAACTTTTTGCGAATCTAAGCTGCAGATGTGGCAAATTAAACGCCTTTACCTTTTGCAATGCAGTGATCGTTCTTTACAATTTATGCATCGATTCCGCCCTGTGCATTTTACCCATGATCACGTAATGCATCACACATAAACTAACCTAAAATTGTGTTTTTATTATCCAGAAATATGTCGGGCGCATGTCGTAGAATTTGTGATAACTGAAGCCGATATTGCATAGTGCCACCCTTTCTGACTTCATCTTTCAAGCACACTGCCCAACCGTATGGTGTGAGTGCCCGTGGGTGAGCAGTACAATTGACAGTTGCAGAAAGCAGCAGCACACCTTAATTAATGCCACAGTCAGTGCGCAGTGATGCAGCTGATTCAATTGCGACTATTTGTTTTATGGTCTGTGTGCATCACGAGTGCTCATCATTTGATGCCACCCCATACTCCACCGTGAGTTGAGGGGTTAGCCTCATTCACCAAGGCAAATGAATCCAATGCGATCCTGCTTTAAGGCACTACCAATACGCAAAGTGGTTGGTGAGCAGCAAGGCGAACAGTGAGAATAGTCTTCAGGAGTCAATGAAGGGAATTAGAAATGGTCCAGCTTAAGTGACCGTGTGAGTGTGTGGACAGGACTGTGTGACATGGGATCCACAAGCGAAGGGCTGAAATTGCAAAGACAAATGACGTCATCCCACGCCTACACCAGTCTGACTTCCACAGCCACTGTCAGGTTCCAACTAGTTAGTTGGGTGAACTACACACAACGACTTTGCAACATGGAACATCCTTTGATTTCACTGGCATGCATTACGCAGAGCAGTGCCTGTGACAAAAAAATCTAGTTGGGTAGCAGCATGTAACTGTGCAAATGTCCATGTAGTAGGAGCAAGGCATTGCGCTCACTCCACTGAGGTGCTCCAGACCATGTAGTGACCACGTGCTTGCTCAGCACCTCCATCCTATTTGTACGCCTCTCCTCTTCCGTGGATACCAGAAGAAGTTGTGGTACGCAAGCGTTGTTCGTTGGGCGACGAGCGTAGAGATGTCGTCTCTCACAGAAGGGGCAATGTGGACTCCACCTGGTGGTTTTCATCTTGGCAACATCCCAATGGTAGGTGAGGTCAGTGAACACCATCTCCACATACCATCAACCGCAGCGTGAGGATGCGCCGCGTCTGCACGGCTTCTGGTGCGTACGACAAACTCATTCGCGTGCGTATTCCTCATTTTCAGTCAGAGAGAATGTTTCGAGAGAGCACGAGGGAGAGCGGCTGCTACATCGACCCAGTGTGTAAGTATCTATTTGGGGATTGGCTTGATATGAGCACTAAATTCGTCTCCTCCCCCATTAGGCATGATACCTTGTAGTGGTTGATTATTCGCCCCTTCGAAGAGAGACTTCTATTGAGGAAGACAGTGACTCCCATGCTGAGTTTGAGGAGGAGTGGTAGAGGGTGTTGTTGGTTTGCACTGCAAAAGGCAGTAAAGTGAGTAGATAACAATGAGGATGAGTCAGATCACGCATAGCGAGAATGCGTGGTGCAAAAAAGGCGGTGAAGCGAAGCTGGAATGCATTCCACAAGCTCTAGTGCAGCTCTCAACACGGCAGCCGCATGTGGTGGATTGTGAAAGCGGCTGGAGTCCGGTTGATGTCCAGTCCATCACGCAGAAATGCCAGTTAGGTTCTCGTGGCTTTGCGACAGTGGTTGGACGATGTCACTCCTGACTGCATTGCGTTTCACTTTTTAGCCACTGCTTGCATCAGAACTTCTAATGCAGTACCCAGTGGACCTAAGCGTGTTGCGGACGAGCGAATGCGCCTCTTTGTGAGATCAGACTGTTAGCGTGAGTTGGATGCCTCTTCGTCCCCTTTTGTGGTCTTTGCCTGTTTGCAACCTTGCATCAGCGAGTGCCAAATCAACTACCACTAAGCATAATTCAGTAGCGATGACATTGCAGCACATTGTTCTACACCAAAGGCGATGAAGCTGAAAAGGGACTGAGCATCGCATGGATTAGTGATGCTGCAACAATACGCGTCCTTCTAACTTCCTCCTGTTGGACGAAAGCATTCAGTAACTCTGCATTTACCTCTGACATAGCTGTACATATAAGACTAGGAAACTGGTCGTTGCGTGTAGCATTTAGTTCCAACAGATGTAGTGCATCTTCACACACAGGAAGAATAATTCTCGAACCTGGACATATTTCTACGATTTGTCTAGAGCTAGTGTAAATGCGACAAATTTTTTATTTTATCGGCCATCCTTTATACTGAAATTGGTAGATATCCATTTAATCTCTTACTTGCCATAGTCAATCGCAACTGTCCAAGGTTCTGTAAAGAACTTACATTATTGCTCCTAGGTAAACTAGGAGGCAAGGAACACAGTTCGCAGGCCACGCCAAAGATTTGCACGCCCAAATACAACGGCGGTCCTCGAACTAGTGTCTTTTCCTCATAGCCTTAGGCGCATTGATCACCTTTGCTCCGCTTCCCACGCTGACTAGCACAAAGAGATCTTTGTTTAAGCGTTCAATCACGAATCTTCAACCCCAGTATTCAAAGGTTCTTTTATGTGGAACAGAGATTTGTGCGAATGTCACAACTGCGTCAAGGCGAACATGCAACATTCGTAGTTCCCTTCCATTCCTGATCTGCATTAGAGATGTGGATCTCACTGGGTGGTGATTAAACGAGGCCTTGCACCAGGGGCACTGAGTGCGCCGGCTTCAAAGCTTGAAGCATAGTGATTCCGGTTAAGCGACAAGAGATTCTCCACCTGTATTGCAGTTTTGCTTGTGCGCCATTGGCTCAAATATCTGGGAATTAGTACGGAAATTCGATGCACTCTAAAGCGCGGTATTTTTGATTGCAGAATCGTGTACGATCTTAGAATATGGTTTGCAGTGTGTGAGACTGATTCTGATGTAGCTTAGCGCATTGGCACAATGTTGACCTTACTGCGAGCGAAGTGAACAAACATGTAGTGCCATTTTGAGGATCTGGATTGCGGACATGTGAAGCGGAGATGGTCTTATTCTTGCGCTGTTGGTTGTCATGAGTTGGGTGGTAGTCCCTCTGGTATTGCAGTGGCTTGTAGCATGCTGCAGTTCGGTCTGTCTTCCAGGTGAGTAGTCAAGCATGAGAGACCCACTGAGAGCATCTGATGTGCTCTCAATCTCTGGCGCAGCGCATGCAATATGGTTGCCCATCTTAATTGCATGTTGTGGCAAAATGGTGCATCTATGTCGGAGAAATCTGATATTGCTAAGCATTTTGAAGACTGCAACCCTACACGCCAAAGATGCCATGTGGATGATCCCTAAGCACCTGGAACCCATGCTTGCTCAGTGCTAAAACCAAAGCAAATGAATGAATGTTACCTGAGTCATCGGCTTGAGATGTCGTGTAACGAAACAAGATTGCTTTCAACATGGAGGCAAATGGAATTAAATTTTGATCACTGATTTCAAGACAGGAATTATGCAAACCAATTCAATGCCACAAACTTTATTATCGCCAAATTAAGCTAAATCGTTAACGATTACTTAAATCCAATCCTTTCTTTCTGTAATAGAATCCGAGATGTAATCGTTTGCGTAAACGCAAAATTCTATGCTGTCAAGTGACGCCTGCAACCTCTGCTTTTGCGCACAACACACCTTACAACATTCGTTGCCATTTTACTTTAAATGGCTCAAGACCGGCTTCGCTTTGTCATTATTTCATTTCTCATTTCCGTCCATGATCATCTTAAAAAGGGGTTATTGTCTTTCCTATGAGAAATTTATGCAAAATATCTTTTGGTAAGCATGGTGTACTAAAATGTGATGGGGCTAAAAGGATGAGGTTATTAAATATGGCTCGTATGGCACAAGGGAAGGCAACAAGTTCTATATGTCCACCAAGGATGGTGGAAGGTGGACCGAGTACATTTCGATTCACTAGCCACAGCTGAATTGATTTGAAACAAGCGTTTGTAATGGCTGTTACACTTCCCTCTCGATTTTATGATGCTGTTATGCATTTTAATTCACTGCATGACTGATGCTGGTTGGCGAATTCGCATAATTTTGCACTCAAGATATGATCATTCTCCTCAACTAGGCATCCATAATTGATTTAAAATTACTTACCAGTAACTACAATGGGTTTAAACGCGAATACTTTTGGCTTTGTTTCCATTAACTCCCCAGGCAATATAGGCTTAGACTTGCATTTTCTGAAACACTTGGTAAAGCAATCAATGAGGGTCGTATTTCCTTAATCGTAAATGCCTCATGGAAAATCGTTCTGTTGCCCACGCATGGAGCTTCGAAATAATTCATGTTTTACAGCATACCATGAGACGCAAAATTAGCACTGAATGTCATCCTTTCCCCTTGGTCCGTTTGTTTTTACTCATATGAGCCTCTGTGCCCTACTTCACAGTCGGCGTTTAAAAATGTATCGCTGACATAACTTTGCGAAGCAATTTGTTTGAGCTTTGTTATTACTGCTACCAGCCTTCGCGCTTTCGCGTCAGCAACAAAGCTTTACTAGACTCATTCGTAATGCCGTTTGAGAACGAAGGCATTACTCACTAGTGCGCATATGGCCTTAGCACCTGCAAGAAGATAGACATCCAATAAGTGTTACCAAGTGGTAAAAAGGAAATGCATCCGATAAATGGAGAGCGATGTAGCGCGACCACAGTTTATTGATAAAACTAAGATATTTCTACATTTGGAATCTTTCGCTCTATCTGTGCATGCAGGATTAACAATTAATCTAATTCATGATTTGAGATTGCATACATTTTCTTAAGGAAGGTGATAAAAATAATATAGCAAAGCATTTTAAAGTGCCTTTTCCTTTAAAACGCAACCCAAGCCCACTTATCGATGAAGCTAACAGCAGTTAGTCCTTTGACATTGATAGTTCTCCTGCTCGCAGTCTGGAGTACAATATCTACAAGCACAAACATAAAATCATAAACACAAACCTTACTCTGTCAAGTGACGCGCACATACTCTGCTATTAATGCGCACCATTCCTCACCACTTTCATTGCCATCAACTACAAATAGCCTGATTGTGACCTCACCTTGTTATTTTTTATTATTCATCTCCTTCTTCTTTAAAAGAAATTAATTCCTCTACTATTCAATGAACTTGGATGTGTCAAGGTACTTGTCGGTAGACATTTCACACTAAAGGGAGTTAGGGCTAAACAGACGAGGCTGCTAAATTTAACTCAGATTGCACAAGGAAAGGAAACAAATCCTACATGTCCAGCCTGAATGCGCGTCAAATCAATGGCTCCAGCTAAAATGTATATGAGCAGGCAGTTGTAGTAGCTGTTACAGCGGCTGCCCAATTTTTTGATGCTTTTGTATATTTTGAATCTTTACGTGGCTGATCCTGGGTAGGCCGATTCGCATATATTTACACTCAAGCTTTGATTGCTGACCTCAATTATGTCCATGACATTGATTTAAAACCATCTGACAGTTACTATAGTCTATTTAAAAGCACGTATTTTTGGTTTCTTTTTCAACAACACCTCAGGCAATATAGGCAGAGTTTGGCATTTACTGATCCACTTATTAAAGAAAATCAATGAGGGGAATGGCTTTGCAACCAGACATGCCTCATGGTCAGTCGTTTATTACACCAATCACGGAAGCTGGGAAGAATACATGCTTCATAGCATACCTATGAACGCAAAGTTGGCAAAGAATGTCATCCTTTCGTGTAGGTCAGTTTGTTTCTTACCTATATGAGTTTATACACTTTAGTTTAAAGTCGGCACTCAAAAATAATGTGCTAATATCACCATGGCAAGCAATATGTTTTAGCTTTTGTGTCGCGAGCAAAGTTTTTACTTGATGCATTCTCGTTGCTGTTTAAAACAAAGACGTTACCCACTAGTGTGCCAATAACCTTGGCCTCTTTAAGCTTGCAGAACTCGGGAAGCATCTGCAAGTGGATATACCTCCACTGAGTAGTACCAAACAGTATGAAGGGAATGAACCCATTAAATGAAATGTGATTGACGCAATATCTGTACAGACCATGGCCATAAGGACACAGGTGGTGTTGGCTTACAAGTTTCGCCAAAGCACATTCGTACACCTTTTCGCAGACCTACAGTGAATGCGAGCGTGACCTAAACGCTGGAGACATCATATCAACAAATCAGTGCACTAAAAGTGACCCTACTAATTGCTCATGGGTATATCCTACAGTTTTGGACCCATGTAGACAGTTAGTCATTTGGGTAGTTAAACTTAAAGAGACCAGTGGTTTTCCAGCCAACGGATTTTGTCCAATTACACTCAGGCAAGCATTAAGTTGACTGACAGTCACTCTGCTAGCAAGGTCATCTCACTACTACCAATGCACATTTAGTGTTCTATCAGGTCTCCAGCTGCCAAAATGACATGCTGGCCTCATTGCTTTGCCACTCTGTGATCTCTTGTTTTCAGTCCATTTGGATGGTAACGGAGTGGTTCAATTGTAATTTCTTGGACTCCTCTTTTCCTTCTCTGCAGTTGTATATGCAGAAAATGACGCCAAATCAAGTTGTGGATGTGGGCCTTTAGCAAGCATTAGTCTGCCAACTTCTTGAGTCACGATAGCAGGGAAGACCTCATGACTTCTTCATAGCGATGGCATTTAAGCATTGACTTGAGCATGCAAAGTACTTCAGCGGCTACAAAGGGAAAGCAGGAGGGTTTACTCTTAAGTGGGGCTTACTAAACTGGTCCTTGTTATCGATTAGTCATTCTCAAACACACTGAATCGCGTTGGTAAGCAAAGGTGGAGAGATGATGGTCTGCAAGCATGTGCTCGACGTGATGAGTGAGTAGCTGGACGTTGACCAATAATCGAATGCTTGCTCTGCTAGCCATGTTGATTCGGCCTATATATTGTTCGATGGTGTTGAGGTTGCACTAGATTATAGGATGGTAGACAGCAAAAGAGTAGAGGAGCGTATGACGTGGCAGTGTGATGGATGTGTTCTGCTCTCAAAAGTAACATAGTGCAAGCTGTAGGCATACATACACACATAAACACACATGCGCGTACACTTGAGCAGGAACACGGATAATCTTAGATGCCCTCATTGGTGCCAGGTGGGTCAGCCAGTGAGAACAAGTAATATGCGTGTTTAGGATAAATTTGCAATGATGTAGTTCGCGTAGTTATCGCTAGGCATATTTAACTCCGATGCAATCATCACAGGTTAATCGAAGTGGACGGATGTTGAACCCTAACAAAGTGAGCCACACCAAATGGAGTAAACATCGTCGCGAAGCTCAAATATTACCATCGCTTAAGCCACCACGTTTTACCATGGTGTCCAGCCCTACCTGGTCGGTGTGGAATCTAAGGTGATTTTACTGATCCTGCCACATCTCAGAATTGCTAAATTACCATCCCACCCCTATTTACCTACGAGCAGAACACGTTGCCTGAACTATGGATGCTTCTTATGTCTTTGATCATCTGCAACAATATAGTTCAACGCAGGGCTTTCTTTAATGATACTTCTATCTACATACTGCCCATCCTTATGCCAGTGCAAGCGCTACAATGTGGTTTTGATGATGAAGGCGGAACTTGGGAGTGCTTAGCTATAATACCCTTGGGTGATGCCGCTTGGGGCCTCACACTTTCTGATAAAATTCTTTGGCCAAGAAAAAAACTAAGCTGCACATTATGTCCACTACACCTAGAATGCCAATATTAATTGATTCGCTACTTCTGCACCTAAAGGACTCAAGAGACTGGGGATGGTGGATGGCTATCAGTTTGGTAGGCACCGCTGATGATGTGGTGCGCCTTCTCCTTCCTCAGTTCTTTCTCCATTCGCCCGTTCTCTTCATGTTCCCGCTCCCATTCCTTCTTTAAAAGGCTTTTTGCCTTTCTCCTTCTCTACTCAGCACAAATGTCTTTCACGCCATTTACACTACCGTCTCCTCCTCCATCTACTTGCGCCGATTGCAACTTGTGACTCTTCGAACGACTTTTAGGCAAGTCGAAGAAGTTGAGAATCTGCTGCAATCTTGTGAACTTCAGATCAGATGCCCCTATCGACTCCCCTCCTTCGTCCACATGATTACCTGCCTGATTGACCTTGTTGGGATAGGCTCCTCAACGGCGGCTTCTTTGGCAGCCTGCCGACGATTGGCTTTAGTAGAAGGGTGTGAATGTGAGCACCTACCTCTCATCAACACGATTCCTACTAGGCATACCGTTGTCCATGCGGCAAAGAAGACTCGGAAACCCAATCCGAGAAGTAACTTACTAGGACAACAAAAAGGTAGATAAACAGAAAAGCAGCGACAGAATACGTCGGACCGATAGTCATATATACGACAATAAGCCCAAGGAAGTAACGCAATCGATGGATTCATTCGATTGCTTTAGCGACTTGAAGGCTGCAGCCATCTGGAGACGCTGCCATACTGCACTTGCAAAGCATGAGTGGCAACAGGGAGAAAAATTGTGACAAATGTGTGTATATGTCATTTGTAGGCAACAGTTAGATGGAGTGAGAAGTAAAACATGATGACTCCAGGGGTGTTAAAAAGTGCCTGATTAAGTGTAGAATAGAATGATAGAACGAGAGGTTTTTGAAAGAAAGTGTTGAGCTAGTGGCCGATGATGTCAGGTGTTGCAGTAAGAAAGAGAAGAAGCGGTGAACAAGTGGATGAATGAATGAATGAGGAAATGACAGAAAAAGAAAGAAGAGAGAGAATGGGTAGAGAAGGTGTTTTGAGAAAAGAGTAGAAAAAGGATTAGTAAGAAATTTTGTGGCCTGAGAAAACTGACTTTGCCGTAAGCTTTTTGCCTTCTGCCCGTAACTTGCCTTTATTTTTCAGCTTTTATAAGTGGGAAGCATCCCTGACAATTAAAGAGTCCGGACATTTTGTGAATTAGTCAGGGATAGCGTAGCTCAGACTATGGTCGACTGGCAGTCCTGATCATATTTAAAGCGATTAAAATGAAATACACTCTTAGATCTACACCTGCATCGGCATCACAGGATACTTATCATTTAAAAGTAGGTATGATGATTAGAGAGCTGTTCAGCAATTATCTGCTTCACCTTATTAGGAACTTCGTTAGCCTTGAAGGTTCCATTCTAATTTGCAGTATCGTCAAGATTTGAGCACATCCAATTCATGCACGCATCCCTCCCAAACACCTTATTTTACTCCTCAATTCACCTGAACAATGTGTGATTTGGTACAGTAAAGCGATTTGTGGGTGAGACTATTTGTGCGAGCCTGCAAGAAAGCAGCAGTCAAAGCAACATACGATGCATCGATATTTGACAGGAGACCCGCTTTTGTGCACGTTGACAATAGTGAGGTCACTCATGGTGTAGCATTCGCTTAAAGAGCCCCAAAACTAAAGAAGTCATTCTTCGTACGAATGCTAGGCTGGTCTAGTCTGCTGCTCATGCAAGACAATGAAGCTGCTTAAACTTTGGATGGCTTTTCATTCAAATGCCTCGTAAAATATGATTAACTCAAATTAACGATGGCAATATTCTAAAACACATTTATCGAATGTCGGGTGCTGTATTAGGGGCTGGATTACTTAGTGAGTATTTGGTCTTCCACTCCTCTATTTTCTTTCAAGCCGTTTTATTAGGATCGATGCATATTCCTTACAAAAATCCATTCACACCCTGCTAAGATGCAAATCGCTAGCTACTGTGGGCAACATCTTGTCAAATATTTGGTAGTCATCCGCCGGTCTCTTTCGAATCCCCAATCACATGCATGCCTTTCATGTGCTTGTATTGCACCGAAAAACTTCGTGATGGATCTGCAAATAAAAAGAATTGTAGAAAGGATAGAAGTGCCTTTGTAAGCATCGGCTTCTACAGAGAAGATGCATGTGTGGTAATAGGTTTTTGGTATTGGCATTAATTTTAACATCATGGGGTTAGGAATAGTGTGATGTCAGATCGAACTGCCTCGATTCAAGTGCTGTGTTGGGTCTTCTATCTTTTCACGCATGTTCACGTTTTGCAGGTACCGAAAACGCAACTACTGCCATATCGCTACAAAGTCTTCCAACCAAGAAATTGCTGGCTATGGCTGCAACATCAGAAATGCCTTTCACATGTTGCAGTTATCAAGTAATTTATAGGATTCTATTCCCAAACAATTTTAAGCATAGAACACTTCACCTTCTGGTCATACCACTCCTGAATGGTCAGCAACTGAGTGAGTGGATAGGAGTAAAATGTGTCATTAACAGCACCACTGTTAGGGTCGTGTCAATCAACACATTATGAAAAAACACGTGAGAGCGGATTCCATCCAGTATTCTCTGACTCAGCTGTCTAATCGGCGGTCGCGTATTTGCACCCGGATATCGAATTATGTTTGTATCCACGTTGTCACCATTCAGACTGTCGTCCTTCCCTCTTGTGCACGCTTGCCTGAAAATCGCTTCGTGAGACCAATGCCCACACTTTAGTGAGTTCGTATTTTTCGAAGCAAACTTTGCCTCTATAAAACCCTGTACAATTGCATTTTATGGTATGAGGCCAATCATGGACCTCGACATGAATGCGCTGATATAATGGTCGCAGAGCAATGTCGGTACTATGGTGACCAATCATGTAATGATCTGTGAATTGCCCCTGTAGGCGTTGGCGATAGGGGCTGAAGGAGCAGTCGAGCACAGGACATTCTTAATGACAGAAAAATTGCAGCTTCATGAATGCTTAAAGCCATTTTGTCGCTGTGTCTCCGCCACGGCATTAAGGCCTGAAATTGAGCAGTCGCCTGCGCAACCTGTCTAAAGGTACGAATTATAACTAAGTCACGACAGCAAATACCACTCACGGTCGCCCGTACTGCGTTTTACCATCCTCTTTTAAAGACGTACATCGCTAATTTTGACCTCTTTCTAGACGCACAATTTCAGACGGTGAGTGGCAATCTACGTGGCGTTGCCAGAATCGCAAGTAAAAGGGTAGTCAAGAATAAAGACGGGCAATGTGCATCTCTGAGCATAAACGTCAAATATTACAGACAAGAGGATGTACCATCCAAGGTGTCCCTAATCATTACGGATTGCCTGGCAATTCCTAGATCTACATTAAAGGCAACTATATCGACCATCACCAACTTAACGGGCATCCTCAGAGAGCATACCACAGATGCGGGTTCGACGACAACTCTGCAAAACGCAAATATGGCTGGTTGAAAAGGTCCCTCTTAAGGTGTTCAGCAAAAGCATCAAAACAACAGGTGGAACCTAAATTGTACTTGAATCTATATGCGAAACTACTAACAAAATAATTAAGGCCTTAGAAGCAGACAAACCTTTTACAGTGATCAACGAACCCTTTTAAATAATGTGCTTGCTGGCAACTGACATTCGCGATTTCGGTAGTGAGTTGACACTTGAAAATGGTTTTAAGATCAAAATAGTAAATAGGGCAAATTTAAATGTGTGGCGTGGTAAACTGCCACTCACTAGAAAGCGATGATACTTCAAAGCATATGCCACAGCTTAATTGCGCAAGACATTTCGACTTGGTTGCGTGGACACTAGAGTAAGTTGCTTCTGTACGTCTGCGCAGCAACATGTCCTACCGAACGGCTATTTGACATATTTTGATCACGCCAGAGCAATGCTTTATGAGTACTGGCTAGGATGAATGGCTGTTAGCTGTTCTGCAAATTTTGGCCTAACCAGTGACATCGTTCAAGTGCCCTATGAGTCACGCGGTTCTTGCCGCTTCAACTATTAACTATCCCTTTTAAGAGAGGATTGTTTCTTCCAATTCTGCTAAAAATCCCACTAAAGTTGCTTATTTCTTTGTAAGCAGGCGTTTTGTGCTGATCTACAATGGCCCTCATCCAACGTTGAATTCGAACGCTGCGCATCTCTGCATTGCACATCTCCTATTGATAATCCAGAGTGCGGCTTATTATTCACACTAACCCATGCGCCAAGATGCTCAGCAGCTTAAAACTGACAGCAATCAGAGAAGGAGCATCGCAAACAAATAGCACTAGAAGGACGACAAACATCCACTGAAAGTTATCGAACAACATGAAAAGAATGCCCCAATAAATGACAAGTAATCGGCACAAGGCCGTTGGTGACTCTCCTGGTGCTGACCTGCTAATGCCACCTATCACAATTGTGTGCCTTTCCGCAGGCCTACAGTAAATGTAAATGCGAAATGAACGCCGCAGACACTAAGTCAACTTACCGGTAAGCTAAAAGTGACCTCTTAATTACTCAATTGCACCTCCTACTGTTCGATCTCTCACATGTGCAATTTGGCCTTACGAAAGTCATACTTACGAGGGCCACTGGGTTCTTGGTCATCTGGCGTGGCACGCACTAATTTGCTCTCTTTTCTTTGCATTTGAATTAGCAGATATTGATGCCAAATTAAGCAGTGGACGCTTGCCATTCACAAATGCATGGTTGTCAACCGCGTAGTTTACGATGGCAAGCGCAACTGCATAGCTCTACCCAAAACGACAGTTCCCTAAGCATTGACTTCGCGCATGCTAAAGTTGGGAGGATTTTGATTTGCTTTTATTCGTTCTTTTTACCTGGCCGCACAGTTGTTGCAGTTTGGCTTAGTGGATTTTTGAAATTCCGGAGAAAACGACGAGGCATTGTGTTTAGATTTTGAACTTAAATTTTGTGCAGTGACAGTCCCCTTCCTACACCTGATTTGGTGCAGAACTGGAAGCCGTGGTGGCGACATTGCAAGGGCTGAGCATGTCCTATGGGTATCGACAGGTTTCACTATTAACTGTAGGCACTGTACCTCGATCGAGAACAGTCAGTTTCGTTGGACACATAGGACTACCATGTAGCTACAATGGAAGTAGTGAGTGTAAGGCATTTGACATGCTTGTGGCCCACTCTCACCAACGCAAAGCCTGAATTATCCTCTGGAGTCACTGTTACCCCAAACGTGGCTCTTGATCTCGAATACTTGCTATCCCAATATTTCAAGCTTCCCTTTATCTGTGTAGGAAATAAACGCCCTATCTGCAAAGCAGTACACAGGACTTGTCTGCTCGCAGAGGACACTGCCGACCTAGGAGAGGTCGAAAAGCGGCGACATCTACTCCTCCCGTTAAGTAGTCTTCATTGTCAATAGAAAGCTAAGGTTTTCACCTTTTCATCCCGAATATTCCAACAGGCGTAGGTATGAACAATTAACTAGAAAGCCTGGTGATATGGTCAATGCTATATGTATGTATGATTCTACCATCGAATCGTTAGATGGCAAATGCATGCGCCTTGGGAATTGAGAATAAGCCTGTGTGGAGGATATGGACTTGGCGTAGTCATAAATTGTTGTTATTTCAAACGAAGCAGTAGCATAAAGTTACTGACAAAATGGTAATTCGGTAAGAGGAGGTGGTGACGGAACCATTGAGCACAGAATGAGAGCAAAGTGGAGCCATTCATGTTGTAATGAGCCACATGTTGCAGTCCATGATTAATAAAGGAGCAATCTTAAGGCTCCAAAGCAACTCATAAAAGCAGTGCAGTCACAGATGTGAAAGGAAAAGGTGTGTGCCAGCAAGAGTCATGAAAGGCAAATCGAATTTATGGTTGCGCGATTGTGATGCCCTCCCCAATCATGAGCCTGTGTTGGGGTGTCCAACATTAAGCTGAGCATGGTCTCATTTCGTAAATTATCCCATCTGCTATCCATAAACACCTTGTTAGAGCCCTTCCTACGGCCCGGTTGTCCCATCTATAATGCTGACTTGCCGCAAGCAGAAGCCATCTCCATTTGTTTGATTTCTGCTGCTCCACGAATCACACGACTGAAAGCTAACCGGGCTTCAAAAAACGTCCTCATGGTGGAATGTCGGTGTGCGTTGGCATGAAGCTGGTGACACACACTTGTTTCTGATTAAAGAATTCAGCAAAGAAAGGAATGCACAGATGGGCGAAGATGACCGAGGTCAAAGAATGCGTGGACAAGCCTGTATAGTTGGGTGGTGCTGTAACTTGTGTAGGGATAGAAACAAACAGTGTTAAAGCACCTCCTTACAATGCATCAATTCTACTCTATCACTGTGCCGATGGCATGAAAACCAGCCCGAATTTTAAAGGCGAAGGCTCCGTGGATTTGAGATGGTGACTTTAATGGTTACGACCTTCTACGCTTTGCTCCAACTAATGCAGCCCAATCCGGTGGTTGTGTCTACAGGCAAGCAAAATTAGTCCCAGATCAACCACACATTTCCCAGAATAATTTGCGACCTCAAGGCGAGGGAGTGGTAAGCTAACTATTAGTGAAAATCTAGGTGTGGTGGCTATGGAATGCAGTTTAACTTCCCTTCTTAGGCCTACAAATTGCATCCGAAATCCTGTTATCTCGCACATAGTACCCAGCACTGACTCACTTCTCCATCACAACGAATGGCGTCCAATTTCAGTAGTATTACACGGCGCCCTATTAAATGGCATCTCATTTTCAACACTTCACTTGGTCGAACGGTGTGAGCAACCACAAATGGCAAGCAGAGGTGGCATTTGGCGCCAACACTGTATTAAATTGTGGAAAGCTGCAGCGCACCTCAGCCAACCTCATGGAGAATGCACACAGGTATGGACGACTCCAATCTAGCAATTCACTTCATAGCCCATATGCAGCCCTGGCGCCTATCACACAATACCATTTTGTTTTGCGTCATTTTAAGGTATTAATTTTAATCACCTAAATAACATTGCCAATTTAAGGAAATACTAGCGTGCCACCGACAAACAAAGCAGCCAGTAAGTCAACGCACATGCACTTCAATAATTCTTTGGTCCATCTGCCCATTTATTCACCCTTTTCTTTCCAAAGTTACCAAATCAACCGCTCTTTTCAAGTTTTGCAGAAGCAACTGCCACCCTTGCTGAAATTACACCAAATCTAATGTTTCGCTTGTGTTTTAGTTGCAGAATACCTAATCCATCTGCATTAGTGTAGCTATTTTGATACAAATGCAGTCATGCAAGCTGGTGAGCGGCACAAGCATTTGATGTAATCATCACTAATGTGTGCGAGATAAAAGAGGCAAGGCAGGATGGGACTTCAGCATTTAGCCGCAACCCGTTCCATTCAGGAGCTGGAATGTAACTCAAGTCGAACTAATTTCGTCAACTTCCGTTGTCAGCCTTACATCCTAATCAATGTCATAGCTACTGCGCATGGGTGTGATCAACTCCACCCTAACGATGTGTTTCGTGGTGTACATGTGGTAGGGTCTCACCATATGCTACCATATCGTTTCATCTTGCGTTAACGCATCAATTTAAAGACGCTGCACGACGTGAAACAATGATATCTTGCTGACGGACCGTCAACAGTGAGCATAGTGGCTCATGAAATAAAAATGCAGAAACTCAGTGAAGAAAATCGAAAATAATCCCACCCAACCGACCACACTGGGTGGACCAGCAGTGTTGGATCAAACTTCCAGCGAAACACAATAGCTTGGGTTCAGAAAACTCTGTTCCAAATTTCCCAGTTGACCTCTGGATGTTTCATCGTTACTTTGTTACTGGATAAGGAGGTTGACAAGGCTACTTTGTCTGCCTCCCAATTTACGGCTGAGGCGAGGCCTACCCACCATGCGCTCGTCTCATGCTTGAGAATCGGCGGCATCTTCCTGAATACGAGATTAGTGCATCCCGACCGTCCGCCACCTAAATGGCGCAGTTATACGAAATTATGCTGCAGAGCTTCTACGAGCATAGCCGAGCGCCTCCACTTGCAAAGTTTGCCACTCGCACATTTGCTGTCATGAAAGCTTGGAGAGGATTGGTCGTAAAAGAGTGCTTTTGCTAACAGTCAAACGAATTGGTCGGCATAAACCAGCGCCTGCAAACAAGACGAGATGCGTTGTGAATTGAGTTGTGATTTAGTGGTTGTTTGCTCGATGCTGCACCGTCCAATTGACATTACTTCGCATTCGGAACACATATGGCAGACACATCTGCTCAGTGGCTGCAATTCAGCTGCCATTAATTTCGACCAATCAATTGGAATAGTACAAAGGGGTTCTACTAGACGCCACTGAATTGCAGTAGTTGGATGGAATGATAATCTGAACAAGCACTGCACAGCAGATGAATTTCTTCAGCCTACTGGGACAATACGAAGCGGCTACAATCAGGTGGCATTTACTACCAAACCGGAATTAGCTGGATTGCATTCTAGCGGTTTTGATTTCGGCACTTCCAAAATGTGACTAATTGTAATAAAATGAACTTGGGATCCAAGCTGACCTAATGGGACGAGATGTCCTAATAAGCGAAGGTATTTCATTACCGCTCGTTATGCTTTAGGCGATAGTAACAGTCAAATTCCACGCACATTCTTTTCGTTGCTAGTGCAGCTTACTCTGCTGATTATCAAGAGCTATTGATGATGGTCAATCTGTGGTGATTGCATCAGTGCCTGGTGTGTCTGGCGGAATGCAAGCAAACTCTATTGTAGCACTAATCCTGGATGCAGGTAGTACACGCTCACGTGGTCTGACCAAACTAGTAACAATGAGGTTACCTAAGGTTACCTATATTCCTACTCCATTTGCACACACATATATGTCGATTCATGTTTGCCAGTAACTTGCATTATGTTACTTTTGGGAACCAAACACGCTTCCTCTTGCTTTTTCGCAACTTGAGTGATTTGTAAAGCAAGCGAAGCAACAATTCGGGTTTTAGTCAACGTCCAGGTATGCACTCACCAAGTTGTAGGCGAACATGCAGGCAATTATCCTCCTATCTTTGTTAACAATCATACTTAGAGACAACTGAAGAGTGATCGACTGGTGACAAAGATCGTGTTAATAAGCACCACTTAGGGTTGACCATCTCCTACTTTACCTTATGGCTTCTGCTGCACTTGTGCATGTGGAAAAGCAGATGCTTATGCTACCGTTTCTGTCTTAGTTTAATAAGTCGATAGCTAAATATTTATTATTAAGTGCAAAGACTAAAAGGCAGATTTAAAAAGTAGCAATTAATCTACTCCATACCTCTTCTATTTTCCCATATTATAGGGTGCTCTACCTTCGAGTTGTGTTTGCTAAGCCTCTTGTTCCTGACCTATGCTAAAATAATTACATCGCAGCTGCATTAGCGTTCACAAGGTGGCAAAATTTTGTTTTCTTTTACACTGACTCCAATGCGTCTCTATGCTTGCATGCACTTTTACTGCCTTGAAACCTTATCGTATGCCTCGGTTAAATTAACAGCACTTTCACTTTAATTTGTTATTATCGAACTAATGCACCCCCTGGAGAATCACTTGTACAAACTGAACGTGATTTTGCGTTTGGATTCCCTGAGGTCGAAAGCATGTGGCAGATCGTGCATCGACCGCCAAGTCTTGTCATTACGCTAGCAGCCAGAGTCAGGCAGATGTTTAGCAAATATCATGCCAATCTTAGCGCGGCTTTGTTGCTGCCAATGAAGATTTGCCTTGTGATTTTTGTTTGCAACTTAGCAGCACATTTTATAGGTGGAGTCAATGAATAAGGCCCTTGAAAATGAACCTAATACACCCGACATTTGATGAACAGCGAGAAGGTAGCGATGGCCAAAGTGCACAGCTCGTATTATAGTGAGACTAGTTTGTGTGCTGATGATCGCCATTTTACTCTCAGTATCCATGCCATGTTGTTTATTGTTTTTTCAACCTACAAATCACTCTACGGTAAAATATTTTTGTAAAACTTTAGGGGCTGGGCGTTTTGAAAGACTCTTCCAGAGATATCGACGTCCTTTGCAAATGGAATTTAAGCAGATTGATTATGTGCCACCAATGGAGCCGAGCCAGATACCTGAGCAATGGCAGCTAATTACAAGGTGGACTTAAGCATAAGTCCATTTAGAGTAATTCGTCCACGTTATTGAATTTGTGAAGCAGTTTTATTTTTTCTGCTCTCTAAATGTGAGGGGCTATGGCCTGTGATAATGCAACCACTAAATTTGCGTTGCGGAACCTCTTGTTGAACATATTTTATAAGGATTTTGGCTAAACAAACAGCTCCTTAAGTCCGGTCAGGCATGATTAGATTTCAGGGACTTTCCCCTACTAAAAAGCACTTTTAAACGAATTTATTGTGTAGTTGGACAAATAACAAAGCATTATGCCATTAGTAACCAATCTGTGTGGACTCTCAGTGGAAAAGTAAATGAGATGATACTACATGCATTGCCTCATCTAAACATCATCATGCATCCATCATCAAACAGTCGCGATTTGGGTCCAAAATTAAAACTTTAAATCAACATTAGCACAATTGATAAAAGGTTTTGTGTTAGCGAATGCGGAGGTAATATGTGCGTTGCCAGACCGGATAAACATTCTACATTTATGTTTTAAGCTTTCATGTCTGCGCAAAAAGGAATTTATTTTTAACGAATTAAATAGAGTTCCGTTCGGTAATTCTGTTTATTTGATCTGATATTAATATGCGTCCATAAAACGCAGGAGGTAAATACTATACGCAAACAATCTTTTTAATTTCGGTTTGGCGCAAGTACCCTGGGCTATGTAACTGTTTGGCCGACAGAACGTAAAGATCCTTATAGGTCTATGAAATTTAAACCCTTTCTAGGCTTATATAAGTGTATTTGCAATAGTCAGTCTTCTACCTCTTAATCCAAGTGCGTGATGCACCCAACTTGCATTTCGTGTTAAATTTTATGCTATTTTTAAATACGACTAATAGTATTAGAGATAACAACGTTGGGTTTCTATCGTAAATCCAGGAAGGTCGCACTTGTTACAAAAAAAGTGCATCCTCGACTGTGCTGACCTCGTTCATAGAGTGGTGGATTTGCTTTGATAACCATTTGACTTCAACTTAAGCGGCGGACACATTATCCGGCACAATTGAGCGATTGAATTTGGACCAATGCTTTGACTTTCTTTATAAACGGAGGCGTTCAGAGGCGCAAGTGCCCACGCAGACCTAATAGAGGGCAGGGAATTAATGCCCACCTAAAGTGGATAGCCGTTGAGTTTAGAGTTAAAAAGATTCAGCTTTGCTACGCTCAACATAATAGGAATGGTATGTAGTTCTCCAAGAAAAAAAGTGACGAAGGAAAATTATGTTTTTTGGTCACTCGCCACATGAGACGACACTTTATCTATTATTTACTTCTTCGCTACATTGTTGCGGGCCCACATGGACAAAAAAGCACTTCTTACGCTCAAGTTCAAAGTGCTGATACATTCATGCCTACCTCTAGCAAGCCTAGCACCTAACGCGCCTTTGTAAGACTGCATTGATAGCTTGGTAAAATTCCTCAAAGTGGAAATGATGACTTAGTGCAATGCTATCGGAACAGCATAAGCATCTTGGTACTTAGGCATGCGATGGCAATTGTAAAATTTCGGATTGGGTTCTGGGTTGACGAGCAGAGGTTAAGTAAGAAAAACATGTATGAGATGAGACTTTGCCTGCCCTTTTGACCGCGAAATTTATCACTGCTAGCCAATACTCTTCATCTAATAGTGATATTTTGTGATAGCAAATGGATTGCCTTGTAATATCAAATAATCAGGTCTGTAGTCGATGAACAGGGAACATCTATGGATAAAACTGGAGCCTAGGACGGCCTAACAGAATGGGTGGCACAGTTTTGACAAGTACAACCAAGCTTTTTGACTCAAAGTTCAGTAGGGTTCGAATGCGCTTTTACTTAATCCGTCAGTCGTCTCTAATTCAACTACTTTAGGCTAGCGTTAACCTAAACTAGGATTCTGAGACAAATGCTGAACTAGTGCTAAAGACAAAGCCGAATTTAAGGCAAATATTTGCAGTTCCATTTATTCAGAAGTGATGATGCGTATGCGTGCACAAACTCCTTATCTAGAGTGGTATTTTGCAAACACTTTCGAGCAGATCAAATAATCTTAGAGGGAACAATTCAAGTCTGCATATGTTAACAATTATATTTAAAAAAGCATCGCCTAAGTGTAGCATTCAGAGGCACCAAGGCGATTGCCCTTTTCAACGTGGAAGATATCACTTGTTTCGCACACCAGTAACAGCTGTCACTTTGCTAACTTAAGCTGTTTAAAGATGCTGTTGACAATTTAACGAAAAGCACAAACACCTAGTGCCATACTGCTTATAGCTTCATGTCTGATGAGGAAGATTAGCAAGTAAGGAAAGACTTTGGATGGCAGACCAGCACCTTGCAATGTTTAAGGGAGAATGATCTACCGACTTGCAGCCTGACTGTGGAATTAGGCAAACACATAGTCCTAATCCGTGCTCCAGGCCTTGCAACTGATGGAATGTGTGCAAGACTATTTTACTACAATGCGGTGAGCGGGAAAGTAACCTTAACTTCTGATAGTAGGCACCACTTACCTAAATTTTAGTGGGTTGTGCGTTTGAGACACTATTTTCTGACTCATAGTCTCGAGATAACGCATCCACTAGGCGACAAAATCAGGTGTGTCTGCTGGCATTTATCATGTTTACGCTCCTAAGCTAAACCCATCCAGGACTCTTGATTTTGGTTGAAATTTTTGTCAGTCCAGCCAAATATTAGTGATCTGAAATTTAAGTGAAGGCCATGTGAATGCCTACAAACTACCCGAATAGTCAATATCAGGCGCGAGGATGTGCATCATTTCAGTTCTTATTTTTTATTTCCTACTTCATTATGCACCTACCTCTTCATTTTGCTCCGCCTCTTTTCCATTGTCGTTTACCTTGACAAGTTTACGGGTGTGGCAAATAAAGCTTAGTTAATGCACTTCTCTGCCCAGTGGGATATTGTACACCGCATTAGCTAGCATATTTAAAATTTCAGCTAACCATTGTTCCTAGAATAGTGCTTAAATTACGACATCAAGACTTGCCACAAGCACAATTAATAGTTAATGGTCCGGTTGACAGTTAAAAGCCAACCTGAAATAGCACCGCGTTTGATGTCACGGCATAATAAGGCTGTATGGAATAAATTTTCCGTTTTTAGGACGCACCCACTTTAGGCTTATGGGGATCGCCAGTCGTTGAGAAGGAGTCAAAATCACTAGACTTAATCATTCTAGCATCAGCTTTGGGAATTTCTTTATTTGTTTTCCCGCAAAGCATCACAAGTTCAGCTAACTTACCTTTAAGTGTCGACCGCAAAAATACGGTGGCAAGTCAACCAATGAGGGCAGATATTACTATTCCTTCCTTGTATAGACAGAGAGGCTTCACAGTTGCATAGGCAGGCCATTAAGCGCATCGCTGCAAAATCGTCATGTCACAATTTTTCTTGTTAAGGCCTGGGGAAATTTTCGGTTCACCGTCAGTTGCTAACCATTAACTCCACCCTCGATTATATCACACAAGGTTTAACACAACAGCTGCTGCTATAATCTGGTGTTCGTCTTCCCTTGAAGCATTTTAGCGGCCGAAACTTGGACAGGAACAGCACACGTGCCATCACAATGTCCGAGCAGCATCGAATGCCACAGGTTTCTAGGACAGAACCCACCCAAAAATCTTCAGTATGCCAACCAAATCCATGTGCATGTTAGCTTACAAGATCAAGCTTTTAACATCATCCAATCCGTAGTGGGTCCTGTTCAATACAGCTTATGCACGAGCCAGGTCAAGCTTCTCCACGCTTGTCAGAGCAGGGTGAACTAGTAGGCTGCACAATGCTACCAGGAATAAGGGGATGAGGCGAAGCGCATGAAACTCATCTGAACATCAAGAACCGATTATTTAAAATGCCCAAACTGTTTAGCTCCTCCTCAACAACTTGACTCACCGCCTACCGAAGAGCCAGTCCCTATGAAAGAGAATTATAGCCCCAACGCGTGCTAAATGATGGACAGATCTCGAAATCTATTCATTACTTACGGCGAGATGAAATCAGGATCTCTAAGCACTGGTGTCTTTGATGCCGATCCAGTCGTCTTTTAACCCCTTCCATCTGTTCGACCAGCATGCTTGTAGAGCTAATATATCGTCTTTATTTCCAGCACTTGCTCAGTCAGCTGCTGTAGGCGACCAAACTCGGGATCTTCTTTGACCGAGTTGAGGGCTAGGCTAGGACATTCAGAAATCCAGTAGCACGCCTTGTAGCTCAGCAATCACTGCGGCATCTGAAAGACAGTAATACTCGCTATCGATGCTTAGCAAGTACTCTTGAAAGAGTTTACTTGCGCTAGTTGGATTGGAATTCCGCAAATGCAATGTACTTAACCAGTTCCGACACTTACAATGTCGGAATAGTGCCAGACACTTCGCATGGCAGTAAGACACAAAATCACCCATTTTACATGGCCACTAAGATTTTTAAGTCAACAAAATTCCTATTGTGCTCTCTAATGACCCAGTCCAAAGACATCATAGTTAGGCGAACATTTTGAAATCAAAACTGATAACGTTTATCAACGCGGCTGTAAGCAAAGTGATTCCAATTCAATAAGCACAGTGGGTTACGTGTTAAAACGTTAGAGATGTCAGATATAATATCTAAATCATTAGAATGTCAGGAATTCAATAAAAATATGCCAAACTCGAAAAAAATAATGTTGTCCAAATCATTTTGCCATCAACTGTCTCAGACCACCGCATAAGCATGCAAAGATCTCAATTTATGCGCACGCAGCCAAAATCACTTCGAAATCTAACGCGGGCCTGCGTAGTGGCAGTAGAAAATGTTCCTTCAGTAGAAGAGCAATGATAGTTATTTCATCAACTAGAAATTAATTTGATCAAGGAGCCCAAAACCTTCTGACTAGTACCAGGCACAAAGGAATGGGAGATATAGAAGAACTATGCAGATTAATGCACACTGACTGGTCGCACGAGATGGCGGTTACTGAAGTCTAAGCAAAGCAAATGTGTGCCTGACCATCGCTAACCAGTCACGCAACTGCGCAACCTTACGTCTTCTTAGGCAACCAGAATGCCTAAATGATATTATTAACTAAATGCACAATTCGACTTCGAAGAAGGCCAAAGAAAGGTATAAACACCCACACATAACAAGCTTGAATAATGCGACTCAAAATTCTTTCTGCACGCTGAAACCTAGGATGCAGTATGAGGTGTCGCAAAAAAAAGGAGAATGAATGCTGACAAACTCAAGCGAATTCAGATGTTGGCATCACGGTCTCTCCAATGAGCTGGCACAAACACTTCCCATTTTATTGACAGACCAACTGATTCACAACGAATTGTCCAATTACTGAAATATCGCCATCACTCATGGTTTAGCAGTCTAATCTGCCTCTTTCTCCCACGAACAACTCCAGCATGTTTGAATATCATTGCGGTATCCGAAACAGAGTGAGCAATCGCATAGGGTGCCATCGGTAAGTTACGATATGATAAGCACGATTTGTTTGTGGCGTGAATGCTGCCGTCATTCTGATTCCACGATAGACAGGTTGCCTCACAGGTAATCTTCGAGCAACCATATCTATCGACAGTATAGCGACATGAATCGAATCGTATCTTAGATTGCAAGCCGCAGAAAATCTACTGGCTTTTGCTAATTTTAAACTGGTTCCATGCAGCTCAAAGCATATTGTTCTTTCTAGGTTCTCTAGTGTCGAGAATAGGAAGGCACGCCTTCTTCAAGGGTTTTTCCAGCATTCGTAAGCCATACTGAGAAAAGCATGGACACTTTGGATGCTGCAATGATTCTTTTTCAAAATTCTCACGGTTTACTCACAGTTCCAAAGACTTGGTGGCTTGCAGTAGTAGATATTGGTACAACAGCAGAGAACAGGCAATTTTTGCTACTCGTTAGTCTGACAACAAGCAACTTACGTCATTTTGTAGGACAATCCGAGCTGTGGCCTTATTTAACCTATTTTGACTAAATTTTGGTAGCAGAACTAAAGATTATTGCAATTTTTATAAGAATGCAATCAATTTCCTTTTATTAACCGTGCCCAGTAAATATAAAAGGCAATTAATTTGTTTTTTCAATACCACCTATCAATGCCACAAAGGTGCCATTTCTTCGGAACAAAAAATTTCTATGACATGCAGAAAGCACTGGTGAAACTGTCACAGAGATGTCCCTAGAACCGAAGTGTGTGAAGAGCTAGATGTCAATAATAGATGTTGGCACCACTAGTGTTCTTCATCAACCAGTTATCAAACAGCTTATTTACTTAAACTGTTAGTGCACTTGTTCGTTAGTCCAGTAGTAGGAAAAGTGTCCATACCCTTGTGCAAAATGCTGCAGGCGCAGTCCAAATAGGGATGAGGAAGAAAGGAACACTACAGATGTGAAAATATTTCGATTCCCTATTTAACACTTTCTCATGAACTACATAGCAAGTCGCTTCTCCCCAGTGCTGGTAGAAAGGCGAAGCTGTTGGGCAGACTGGAATAGCCCCTCTAGGTAGTTCGCCACTTTCAAGCAGGCCTGTATATGCGTGATACCAAAAAATGAGAATGTCAGTGAAAAAATCTACCCTCCTTATAGGCCAAACTGGGGAAAAATGGTATGTGGGCATGCTAGGTAATGTTGAGTGATTATGCATTGCTTGAACATTGGCGGTATTTCGGCTGCATCGCCTAGATGAGGGCATTGTCAGGTGCAGTTATCAAGAAACAACGCATCTTTTACTTTAAATTATGCACTGCTGTGCTTATGAAAATTGAAATGACTAAATATTCTAATTAGAGGTATAATTCAGACTTGAAAATGGGTCACAGTTACCTTGTCAATGCTAAGACTGGGTTGCCTTCCAAACTGCTCTCCGAGAAACTACTTCCTTCCCTCTCGCTGCTGGATGCGATGCAGCACTCCCTTTGTTTTGGTCGTTGTTCTGAGGTTGGCAAGCCTTCCATCAGGTCGTCTGCGCAACTTATCAGGAAAAGACAAAAAATGGTAGCAGAATTACTCAATGCTCTGTGTGCGGCCATGTGGATGCCCGAATTGAGCGAGAACTTTGCTGAGTAGCCCTTGAGATCCACTTGAGTCCAAGACGACTCACAAGGCTTGACCTTGCTGCAATTCACACCTTTTGGTTTAGTATTTTTTGCTACTTTGCTTCACTTGACTCAATTAATAATTCGCGTGTAAATGCGGCTTTGAAGCTTTCACTTTCGACTGCCCTTGCAAATCACTTAAGCTCAATAACACGCTGCAGATGCCAGATGCCCTTTCGATGTCTTTTGTTGAGGGATTGGTGGGGAGAGAATTGAAGTGGAAAGGATCAACCATCGGCTATGGCGACTGCTTTCTCTCACGCGCCCTTAAACCATAAAGGTGTACTGCAATTCGCAATGCTTTACGCTATGATTTTCCTTCATGACTGCGTAATGCAATGTCGCTCTCTAAGGATCAGATTTTAGCCACTATGAACACCGTTAGGAATATGCGATCTGTTCCTTTGGAAGTAAGCCACATTATTTTTAAATCGATTATTTTCTTCGCCTGCGAAACGACTGAATTGGGTTCGGCTTTTTGCTTAACTTAGCACAAGTGGATTCAACTTAACTATAGTGTACTTTGGCCAACACAAAAACAGTGACTGAAATGCTGCATGAATGCTCATTGCAGTAAGCATGATATTGGCTTGCACTAGGCTTTATCAACGTGACCGAATCAGGGCTTGACAGCATGCTTGGCTGAGCTGTCTTAGTAACGGCGTTGATGTGACTTCACCATCTGGGGTTCATTCATATAGAATTTCTCCCTACAGGGCTTAACATGAGCAACGCTAACTACGCGACATGTATGCTAACTTTTGCTCACACGGCTGCCAAATGGGATAAAGCCATCATGTCGAGATCTAATTTTGCGATGAATTCCAAGACGGGGCTAGTAGCAATTTTCATGTCCCAAGTGTGAGAGTCTGCGGTATAATTAGAAGGAGCTAAGTTACGGCATTACCGTTTGCAGAAAATCAAGTCCATGGCGTCGTCGTTGCAGTAGAGTTTTCCAGGGAGTAAGCATAGGTCCCTAGTCCGATTTTGGTGGAGAAGTTGACCCATTAATTCGTGATGGGGCGAAATGACTGAGCTGACCTTAAATTCATGTGATGTCGGGCCCAATGGTGATAATCGTCTTCGTGTGCGTTACGTGAGTAGATCACCATATCCCAAGGCTTTGCATTTGAAATGTGTCACGAAACTAGAATAGCTGGACCCTGAGGTCGTTTTTGCTAACCGAACCTAAATTTAGACGTCAAACTGCCAAGCCATACACATGCAAGGCAACCAGAAACCGACCACTAAACAAATTGTTATTAACACAGCTCAGCAAAATGTATGCCTTTTTATCCACTGCAATACAAGAACGCGAAAACTCGATTCCATTTATTTACCTCATTGAGTGCAAAGTCTAGCTAGAGACACCCAAACATTGGTTTAATTTTTATTTGCTAGTACCATTGCAAGATATGGTGATGATCGTTCACATGAACAGGAGGGAAATATAGCTGTTCACAACGTAAGCTTAGGATGGTCCTTACAGGCAGATACCAGACTCAAATTTTCAGACTACTATGAACTTTACGCTTATCTACCCCTTCCGTTATCAATCACACATAGTGTCACTAAAATTCACTTTCCTTCACAACGGCAAATTTGTGAAGTATCATTAGTGGCACCGCTGCGCACCCAAGACCAGGGTCAGCATGAAAACAATAAATTGACCTAGAATGACTCATGACCAAAACCGAGGCGTTTTTAAATCAGCAGCTTTGGAACCAAGCATAAATTAGTGAAGTGGACACGATCAATTTTCATTGCGTTCAACCTCCAAGCCATTACAAGTCACGGTATATCACCAGAGTTAATTTCCCATGAACCACAATAATTTTCTAGTTGTCTAACCTCAAACACTAGGCTAGGCTGGACACACAAAAGCCACTACAATTGTAACAAATAACAGAAATAGCGTTTGGGTACATGTCAAAGCCGAACACGAACAGCATTTGAAGAAATATTGCTGACAGTAAGCCGTAATACGCATTAGTTTTCATGTTCCATACACCATTCATTCTCCTTGCGAATCTAGAATAGCAAAAATACCGTTGATTATTACAATAAGAACCGCACGAAAAATCATGCAAGACAGTGTTAGGAATTGACAACATCAATTCGTCTGAGCTACCTGCTCTTCCTCTTCAGGAGTGAAATCCGACTTAATATTGAAGGTATTGCGAATCTCCTCTGGTGTCTTGCCTTTGATCATGATGGCGACAGATTTACAGCACGTATCAAGAAGGCCTTCTATGTCAAGATAATCAGCTGCTAGAATGAGTTCAAGCAGAGTCCTCTGATCTACCCGGAGAAATTCTTGATCCCAGGCAGATATGTCAGCTATTCGACGGTCTCTCTTTTTATCGTGGCCCTGCTGAGGAGCATCGTCTTTGTGATGTGTGCACCACTGGAGAACCTTCCTCAAAGTAGCAGCATTCACGTATTGCAGAGGAATCGGTTCGTCGTCCTCTGCAGCCTCAGGTCCAACATCTACCAACGGACTCAACAGAGGAACAATCGAAAACAGGCAATTTGTTTGCGTAGTTCCATCCATGATCAAGTCTTAAAAACTAGTGCTAAGAAACAGCCATGGTAGAAATCGGTTATTAAAAGGACGCGTAATCCATTTAAGCCATGTCTCCACCACACACACTGTACAATCCCAGTGAAACATGCAGTGGATTTAAAAAGCAATATGGTGCATTATCTAGGGTGTTGAGAAAATGCCAGGAATATAAAAATAAAAGAATGTAAAAGGGCTGGAAATGTGTATCTCTGAACATAAAAGTCAAATATCGCAGACAACAATGTGTACCATCTAAGATGTCTCTGATCATCACGGATTTCCTGGCAACCTCCAGATCGACATCGATGACAACTGCGTCAGACGTCACTAACTTAACCGGCATCTTCGGAGATAACACGAAAAAGGCGAGCTCGACGACAGCTCTGTAAAACACAAGTATGCCTTATTCAGGAGATTATAACAATCCTAGCCAAAGTGCTTAAAAGAAGCACCATAACAGCAAAATCCAAATTCTACTAACGCACAGTTATATGCCTTACTTAAAAATTAATACGTTTTTAGGTGCAGCAAAGGATTTTAATGCAACCAACGAAACGTTTTAAACGAGGTGCCTACCGGCAGTGTACATTTGGAATTTCGGTGGCAAATTGACCAACAATGTAGATCGTGAAACAGTTTAAATTTGCATGTGGCTTTGAAAACGTAAATAACAAGTTCTAAAAATTTGGGTGGTGCTAAACTATCCAGGCAGCGAAGATGAAGTGGAATGTCCTCACTACAAATCGATGTGCATCAGCTTGATTGTGTGCAAAACATTTCGACTTGGTAAGCGATCTTTGTAAAATGAGGCCACTTTCATTCGTTTTCCTCGTTTCCTTAAACATCTTTATTTATTGTCAAGGACGTACTTCATGTTTTCATTGATTTCTGCATCAACCTATCGATGTGTCAATGTTTCAGTATTTGTTTTCCACAACTTGTTTTAGAGTACGAGGAAAGCATGATTTTTGGAAATGTAGCTTTTATAAGATTTATAAGGTAAATATATGAGAAGTAGGGGTCGTGTCTGAGGTCGCACTTAGCTTAATCCATCCAAGCATCTTCCCCTTATTTCTATCTACACTGCGATATCCATGCTTAATGTTACCACCAGAATTGCTTCGCCATAGATTTATCTTGTATTTGAGACCTTCGATTAATGCGTGTTAGAGACTGGATGGTTGTCTGCATCCAACACGCGCTATATATGGCTCACTATTCGTTGGAATTTGCGTTTTTGTTAGTCGTGTCAATTGGTGCATACGAAGTGAAGTGTCGTTTGGGGTTTTACATTTGCACTTGTTCATTTAAGC
Organism: Taenia multiceps; assembly: GCA_001923025.3. NCBI lineage: Eukaryota > Metazoa > Platyhelminthes > Cestoda > Cyclophyllidea > Taeniidae > Taenia > Taenia multiceps. Next base: position 24,688,841 of record CM010312.1, on the reverse strand, counting down.
TCAGTCGAATTGCAATATCACCTTTAAGAATTGCAATCACCTTAAAGCCTCACTAGAAACGGTGATTGATCAATATCTGACATGTTTAGCCACTCTGTCACTAACGCAGCACATGGGTCACACATCGAAACTGCTCGCAGTCTCGAATTATATTCACGTCTGTTGATTTTGTGAAGGGCAGACAACATAGCTGTAGATTTTTACGCTTCCGTGCATTCGCTGATATAACAGCCCAATTTCTCTTAGATCTACCTACAAAATAAATGCAATGAGCTACTCCTTTGTATTGGCGGAGTAGCGCCTATGGTTAGTCTGTCCATAGCCCTAAGAGAAAGGAAGGAAGGAATGAAGGAAAGAGGGACACATCTGCTACTCTTACAGATCTTTCTGCACTATCGTTTAGTGAAGGACAAGAGGATGGTGAGACCAGTAAGCAAACATCCTTGTCGTCGGGTAACTTATAATTTTGGAGACGCACAACGATTATATCGGGCCATTTGAGATTGCGGAGGCAACATTTGACTTTTATGCTTCTGTATTTGGTTAGGGTAAGTGTGGTGGCAATGCTTTATTTTGTCGCTCTTCACGCGCCTGTTTCGCAAGTGGGTATGTCATCCGCACCATCCATTGTAGTACTCGTTTTGGATCCCACATCACAGCCTAAATCAAGTGTCTAATTACGGTAAATGCCTGAAGAGCTCTGTTTCGCTGTTGACTACTTTGTCCGACTATGTTGCTGACGTAGTCGACAATGCATCATTTATTTATCTCACAATCACTGATTTCGAATAAAAAACTTATTTTCTTTGAATATCATATCAACAAGTCTTGTGGTTGCCAAAGGTTCGCTGCTGAATTGGAAGCGAGCAGCGTACTAAGGGACGTAAGTTGCGTTTACTAGTGTCGTAGATGCTACAATCAAATGTTAATTATTTTGGTGCTGACCCAGCCAAGAAGCCAGGCAGATCCTGACGTAGTTTTGCACTCATTAAATGAATAGGCAATGATATGGTGTCAAGTGCCTGAGTAGTCGAACCTCCGAATGCCTATGTTGCTCCTCGTGATCATCCCTCTATAAAGACCACAGTAGCTATCATGCGAGGATTTTCTGGCAAAGGACAAATATAGCAGTTATTTGTGACCTAGTGGCAAACTACAGTCAAAACAACATACAGATTGTTGTTTGCGTGCAAACAGTGCTCCACAAAAAATCGCATTTTGTATTATTTTTATCATCGGTTCTTTTTTGTTTGTATTTTTGAGTTAAGGGTTCATTGGAAGGCATGGTCGATAGTAAGTGTCCAAGTAGGCCACCCGTCAGATTGAACTGTTGGGCAGCATGCTAGTGCTCTTGCCATCTTAAGGCGTCATGGGGTCCAGGGCAAGCGGGCTACATCTGCAGTCTGTCGTACAGATGTTGGCATTTATCTGCCACTGTAAGAAGTTGATACCCCCTGACTACTCCTTGCATTGCGAACACTGGAACTGATTGCCCACTGATTTGGATATTGTGCACATTCCTGCTTGTATTCATAATTTCTAATCTTTGTTTTAACATTGGCCTTGCATTAATTGAATTCCTGAATTAGTTGGATAAGTATGCAACAATACCAATAGCTGCAACCACCTTCTTTTTCTGAAGCAGCATTAAAGGAAGTGGCAGAGCCGCCTGTGCCACGAACTGTGTTGGAGAAGATCTTGATGCTGAATCGCACTAAGTTAACTCTTAAATTGGCTAAATGGGGTTGAGGTGTGTCATCTTCACCAACAGATTAGACTGGAAGTGGTGGAAGAGGAGCATCACAAGTACATGTTGACCAAACAGAAGTGAGCGATTGAGTGGGATGTGTTGCTGGAAATTAATGATGGTAGAGGGATTAACGTCGAGAATTTTAGGGCTTGTGTCGTGGTGAATGAAAGAGAGTGTGGATTACAGGGGTTGTCTAACCTTTTGGGCACGTTTGAGAAGCAATTCTCCTTCGCAGAAACTAACTGTTTTGCAGGCTGTGAGTGAAGTAATCGTAGAGGAGTGGAGCAAACTGAGCGGTTTGGATGCTCATTCCTCGGAGTTTAGGCTGTTTTAATGGCCGCTTAACCACTCATTGCAGGCGTTTTACCGTTGCAATTCTGCGTGACTAGTTCTTCACAGTACTGTTCGTAATTACTTAGACCTGGTTACATGCTTATCTTGAAGCGTAAAAAAAGGAAATCCAGGTTTGGCTTGTAAAGAAGTTGTTCTGGTAGGAAACACTACGGATTGGATAGTGCCAAAAAAAATAATTGTAAGCTTACTACACATCTGGCTTTTATTAACGGGTTAAAGATTTCGGTTGGGCTTAATCTCCCACGTACTTTATGCAGTAAACTTTGAAATCTTAAGACTTACAATTGAGAGATTTCAGAAATTCTACCATTTTTGGTTGGAAACATCCTACCTTACACAAGGTGCATAGGAGTAAATGAGCCTTGTCTGCTTCAGTGACATCCGTGTTCGTTGTTCCTTTCCCGCTGCTTGCACCTCAGTGGTTTGATCGAATTTCAGAAGCAAAATTTCCCCACGAACCCAATATTCGTCTGATACAGAGTGAATATCTTGGATAGCGTTTTATTATCTCACTCAATTCCAAGGATTTACTTTCTTGCAAGTGCTAATTTCGGAGAAGATACGATGAAGTCTAAAATGGAAATAACTCGCTTGCAAATAGAAACTCGGACGAAGTAGCTGAAGCTGCATCCCAATAACTTAGGAAGAAACGGTAGCATAAGCTGCTTTTCCACAAGCAAAAGTACTGCAGTAGCCATAAGGTAAAGTAGGAGATGGTCAACCCTAGGTGATGCTTATTAGCATGATCTTTGTTACCAGTGATCACTCTTCAGTTTTCCCTAAGTACGATTGTTAACAAAGATGGGAGGATAATTGCCTGCCTGTTCGCCTACAACTTGGTGAGTGCATACCTGGCCGTTGACTAAAACCCGAATTGTTGCTTCGCTTGCTTTGCAAATCACTCAAGTTGCGAAAAAGCAAGGGGAAGCGTGTTTGACTCCCAAAAGCAAAATAATGCAAGTTACTGGCAAGCATAAATCGACATATATGTGTGTGCAAATGGAGAAGGAATATAGGTAGCCTTAGGTGACCTCGTTGTTACTAGTTTGGTCAGACCACGTGAGCGTGTACTACCTGCATCCAGGATTAGTGCTACAATAGAGTTTGCTTGCATTCCGCCAGACACACCAGACACTGATGCAATCACCACAGATTGACCATCATCAATAGCTCTTGATAATCAGCAGAGTAAGCTGCACTAGCAACGAAAAGAATGTGCGTGGAATTTGACTGTTACTATCGCCTAAAGCATAATGAGCGGTAATGAAATACCTTCGATTGTTAGGACATCTCGTCCCATTAGGTCAGCTTGGATCCCAAGTTCATTTTATTACAATCAGTCACATTTTAGAAGCGTCAAAATCAAAACCGCTAGAATGCAACCCACTAATTCCGGTTGGGTAGTAAATGCCACCTGATTATAGCCGCTTCGTATTGTCCCAGTAGGCTGAAGAGATTCATCTGCTGTGCAGTGCTTGTTCGGATTATCATTCCATCCAACAACTGCAATTCAGTGGCGTCTAGTAGAACCCCTTTGTACTATTCCAATTGATTGGTCGAAATTAATGGCAGCTGAATTGCAGCCACTGAGCAGATGTGTCTGCCACATATGTTCCGAATGCGAAGTAATGTCAATTGGACGGTGCAGCATCGAGCAAACAACCACTAAATCACAACTCAATTCACAACGCATCTCGTCTTGTTTGCAGGCGCTGGTTTATGCCGACCAATTCGTTTGACTGTTAGCAAAAGCACTCTTTTACGACCAATCCTCTCCAAGCTTTCATGACAGCAAATGTGCGAGTGGCAAACTTTGCAAGTGGAGGCGCTCGGCTATGCTCGTAGAAGCTCTGCAGCATAATTTCGTATAACTGCGCCATTTAGGTGGCGGACTGTCGGGATGCACAAATCTCGTATTCAGGAAGATGCCGCCGATTCTCAAGCATGAGACGAGCGCATGGTGGGTAGGCCTCGCCTCAGCCGTAAATTGGGAGGCAGACAAAGTAGCCTTGTCAACCTCCTTGTCCAGTGCCAAATTAACGATGAAACATCAAGAGGTCAACTGGGAAATTTGGAACAGAGTTTTCGGAGCCCAAGCAATTGTGTTTCGCTGGAAGTTTGATCCAACACTGCTGGTCCACCCAGTGCGGTCGGTTGGGTGGGATTATTTTCGGTTTTCTTCACTGAGCTACTGCATTTTTATTTCATGAGCCACTATGCTCACTGCTAACAGCCGTCAGCAAGATATCATTGTTTCACGTCGGGCAGTGTCTTAAATTGACGCGTTAACGCAAGATGAAACGATATGGCAGCATATGGTGAGACCCTACCACATGAACACAACGAAACACATCGTTAGGTTGGAGTTGATGCACCCATGCGCAGTAGCTATGACATTGATTAGGTGTAAGGCTGACAACGGAAGTTGACAAAGTTAGTTCGACTTGAGTTACATTCCAGCTCCTGAATGGAACGGGTTGAGGCTAAATGCTCAAATCCCATCCTGCCTTGCCTCCTTTATCTCGCACACATTAGTGATGATTACATCAAATGCTTGTGCCGCTCACTAGCTTGCATGACCGCATTTGTGTCAAAATAGCTATACTAATGCAGATGGATTAGGTATTCTGCAACTAAAACACAAGTGAAACATTAGATTTGGTGCAATTTCAGCAAGAGTGGCAGTTGCTTCTGCAAAACTTGGAAAGAGCGGTTGATTTAGCAGCTTTGGAAAGAAAAGGGTGAATAAATGGGCAGATGGACCAAAGAATTATTGAGGTGCGTGTGTGTTGACTTACTGGCTGCTTTGTTTGTTGGTGGCGCGCTGGTGTTTCCTTAAATTGGCAATGTTATTTAGGTGATTAAAATTAATACCTTAAAATGACGCGAAACAAGATGGTATTGTGTGATAGGCGCCAGGGCTGCATATGGGCTATGAAGTGAATTGCTAGATTGGAGTCGTCCATACCTGTGTGCATTCTCCATGAGGTTGGCTGAGGTGCGCTGCAGCTTTCCACAATTTAATACAGTGTTGGTGCCAAACGCCACCTCTGCTTGCCATTTGTGGTTGCTCACACCGTTCGACCAAGTGAAGTGTTGAAAATGCGATGCCATTTAATAGGGCGCCGTGTAATACTACTGAAATTGGACGCCGTTCGTTGTGATGGAGAAGTGAGTCAGTGCTGGGTACTATGTGCGAGATAACAGGATTTCGGATGCAATTTGTAGGCCTAAGAAGGGAAGTTAAACTGCATTCCATAACCAAAACACCTAGATTTTCACTAATAGTTAGCTTACCACTCCCGCACCTTGAGGTCGCAAATTATTCTGGGAAATGTGTGGTTGATGTGGGACTAATTTTGCGTACCTGTAGACACAACTACCGGATTGGGCTGCATTAGTTGGAACAAAGCGTAGAAGGTCGTAACCATTAAAGCCACCATCTCAAATCCCGGAGTTTCGCCTTTAAAATTCGAGCTGGTTTTCATGCCATCGGCACAGTGATAGAGTAGGATCGATGCATTGTAAGGAGGTGCTTTAACACTGTTTGTTTCTATCCCTACACAAGTTACAGCACCACCCAACTATACAGGCTTGTCCACGCATTCTTTGACCTCGGTCATCTTCTGACCCTCTCAATTTGACAAGCGCAACACGAAGTATATATCACCCTTCAATCTTCGCTCATCTGTGCATTCCTTTCTTTGCTGAATTCTCTAATCAGAAACAAGTGTGTGACACCAGCTTCATGCCGACGCACACAGCCATTCCACCATGAGGACGTTATTTGAAGCCCGGTTAGCTTTCAGTCGTGTGATTCGTGTAGCAGCAGAAATCAAACAAATGGAGATGGCCTCTGGTTGAGGCAGGTCAGCATTATAGATGGGACAACTGGGCTGTAAGAAGGGCTCTAACAAGGTGTTTATGGATAGCAGATGGGATAATTTACGAAATGAGACCATGCTCAGCTTAATGTTGGACACCCCAACACAGGCTCATGATTGGGGAGGGCATCACAATCGCGCAACCATAAATTCGATTTGCCTTTCATGACTCTTGCTGGCACACACCTTTTCCTTTCACATCTGTGACTGCACTGCTTTTATGAGTTGCTTTGGAGCCTTAAGATTGCTCCCTTATTAATCATGGACTGCAACACGTGGCTCATTACAACATGAATGGCTCCGCTTTGTTCCCATTCTGTGCTCAATGTTTCCTTCACCTCCTCCTCTTACCAAACTACCATTTTATCTGTAACTTTATGCTACTGCTTCGTTTGACACAACAACAATTTGTGACTACGCCAAGTCCATACCCTCCTCACAGACTTATTCTCAATTTTCCAAGACACATGCATCTGCCATCTGACGATCTAATAGTAGTATCACACTTACATATGGCATTAGCCATATCACCAGGCTTTCTAGTTAATTGTCTATGCCAACGCCTGTTGGAATATTTGGGATGAAAAGGTGAAAACCTTAGCTTTCTATTGACAAGGAAGACTACTTCACGGGAGGAGTAGATGTCGCCGCTTTTCGACCTCTCCTAGGTCGGCAGTGTCCTCTGCGAGCAGACAAGTTCTGTGTACTGCTTTGCAGATAGGACGTTTATTTCCTACACAGATAAAGGGAAGCTTGAAATATTGGGATAGCAAGTATTCGAGATCAAGAGCCACGTTTGGAGTAACAGTGACTCCAGAGGATAACTCAGGCTCTGCGTTGGTGAGAGTGGGCCATAAGCACGTCAAATGCCTTACACTCACTACTTCCATTGTAGCTACATGGTAGTCCTATGTGTCCAACGAAACTGACTGCTCTCGATCGAGGTACAGTGCCTACAGTTAATAGTGAAATCTGTCGAAACTCATAGGACATGCTCCGACCTTGCAATGTCGCCACCACGGCTTCCGGTTCTGCACCAAATCAGGTGTAGGAAGGGGACTGTCACTGCACAAAATTTAAGTTCAAAATCTAAACACAATGCCTCCTCGTTTTCTTCGGAATTTCAAAAATCCACTAAGCTAAACTGCAACAACTGTGCGGCCAAGTAAAAAGAACGAATAAAAGCAAATCAAAATCCTCCCAACTTTAGCACGCGCGAAATCAATGCTTAAGGAACTGTCGTTTTGGGTAGAGTTATGCAGTTGCTCTTGCCATCGTAAACTACGCGGTTGACAACCATGCATTTGTAAATGGCAAGCGTCCACTGCTTAATTTGGCACCAATATCTGCTAATTCAAATGCAAAGAAAAAAGAGCAAATTGGTGCGTGCTACGCTAGATGACCAAGAACCCACTGGCCCTCGTAAGTATGACTTTCGTAAGGCCAAATTGCACACGTGAGAGATCGAACAGTAGGAGGTGCAATTGAGTAATTAAGAGGTCACTTTTAGCTTATCGGTAAGTTGACTTAGTGTTTGCGGCGTTCATTTCGCATTTGCATTTACTGTAGGCCTGCGGAAAGGCACTCGATTGTGCTTTGGTGGCATTAGCAGGTCAGCACCAGGAGAGTCACCAACGGTCTTGTGCCGATTGCCTGTCATTTATTGGGGCATTCTTTTCATGTTGTTCGATAACTTTCAGTGCATGTTTATCGTCCTTCTAGTGTTATTTGTTTGCGATGCTCCTTCTCTGATTACTATCAGTTTTAAGCTGCTGAGCATCTTGGCGCTAGGTTAGTGGGAATACCAAACCGCACTGTTAGGATTATCAATAAGAGATGTAAAACGCAGAGATGCGCAGCGTTCGAATTCAACGTTGGATGAGGGCCAATGTAGATCTGCACAAAACGCCTGCTTACAAAGAAATAAGCAACGTTAGTGGGATTTTCAGCAGAATCGGAAGAAATAGTCCTCTCCTAAAGGGGATAGTCAATAGTTGAAGCGGTAAGAACCGCGAGACTCATAGGGTACTTGAACGATGTCACTGGTTAGGCTAAAATTTGCAGAAGAGCTAACACCCATTCATCCTAGCCAGTACTCATAAAGCATTGCTCTGGCGTGATCAAAATATGTCAAATAGCCGTTCGGTAGGACATGCTGCTGCACAGAAGTACAGCCCTTCAATTTATTGACGGTCGACAAAGTTGTCTTCGATGTAGATCTAGAGGTTGCCGGACAATCCGTGATGATTAGAGACATCTTGGATGCTACGTCTTCTTGTCTGCAATATTTGCCGTTCATGCTCAGAGATGCATATTGCCCGTCCTTATTCTTGTCCACCCTTTTACTTACTTTGCCTCCTTGTTTCTCGTATTTACAGCACATTTAACTGGACTAGCATAGCTTGTGTGGCAAAGACATGGCTTGAGTGAATTAAGCGTTATTTTAACCGCCGGTTTCGCTCATGCTTGTTTCTTTGCATCAATTCTTTAAGATTTGGTGTAAATCGGATGCAAGTATTCAAACTCCATGTTTTTGATCGTACCTTTGTTTATTTCGTTGGCAGATGTTGGACCTGAGAATGATGTACCGATCCCTCTACAACACGTAAGTACTGATATTTTGAGGCAGGTTCTTTAGTGGTGCACACATCACAACGACGATGGTGATCAGCAAGACGACGATGAATGTAGGGAGCGTCTAATGGATGACATATTTAACCGGTATCAAGGTTTCCTTCGAGTTGATCAGGGTTTCTGTTTAAAATCCTTTTGGCAGCTAATTAATTCGACATAGAATTCCTTCTTGATATGTGTTGCAAATCTGTTGCCAGCATAATCAAAGGCATGAGGCTAGAGTCGATTTGCGATACGTTCAATATTAAGTCGGACTTTACTCCTCAGGAGGAAGGGCGTGTAACTTGGACAAATTGATGTTGTCAGTTTCAGTTGGTCTCTTGCCAGATTTTTCGTGCAATTCTTGCTTTGGTTAAGCAACGATATTTTTGCTGTTCCAGCTTCGCAAGGAGAATGAGTGGCATGAGAAATTATGAAAGCTAATGCATTTTCCGGCTTACTCTCATTGTCGTTGGTTCGTATGCTGTTCTGGCTGGGCTATGAATCATACCTAATCACGAAGATTTTTATTCCTTGCAATTGTAGTGATTTTTGTTTTTCCAGTCCAACCCAGTTTTAGTTGTTATATTGCTGGAAATGTATTGCAGTTTTTTATGCAGGTACCTCTGGTGGCATGCGGTAATGTGTAGGAGCCTGTCTGTTGATCGCGGTGAAATTTGAGCTTGTCCGCTTCACTAAGTGGAGCTAGGTTCTAAAGCTGTAGAGCTTACATGGTAGTATTGTGCACTGCTCATTTAACAATTCTTTGGTATCAGTCACTAGTCGTTCTGGCGCAATTCATTATCTTTACAATGACCCTTGTCTTGGTCATGCATAATTCACAAAATTCCCGCGGTGAGCACGAGTGGCTTTCAGTGACCTACTACGTCTGCTGGACAACAGACGGCGTCGACAAGTGTAATGTCCATACCAAGGTCTAATAATAAGAATCGGTATCTGCCAAACCGGAGCAACCTAAGGATGCGTCGTAAGCAGCTACATTTTTCTGTTGTTCATGCAAATGATCATAACCAGAACATACATTAGTACTAGTCGATGATTTCGAAGCTGGGATGCCTAGAGCTAGACTTTACGTCTGTAGTTGGAATTTCGCAGTATTTATTTGAATGGAGCAGCAAGCAATCATTCTTTGGAGCTATGAATTTAGCATTTTGTGGAGTGGCAATTTCAGTTTTCAGAAATAAATGCAGATACAGGTTTGGTTGCCATCAATACGGACTAGTCCAGAATTTTAGATGATAAACTGAGGGAACATCGTGGCATTGTGCATATCGCTTTGCGGTTTGAAATCTAAATTTAAATGTCGGTAGAGAAAATTGACCTCAGGGTCCAGCTATTCCATTATCATGTCCGGCTTTAAATCCTCGACCTCGAAATTTGGCAAATCGTTCGCGTAGCACACATGACGTTAATTTTCACCAGTGGGCCTGACATCGCATGGATTTTAGGTCAACCGAGTCATGCTGCCTCTGTCACGAATCTCTGTGACAACTTCTCCTTTAAAACCAGCCTAGGAACCAATGTTCACTTTCCAGGAGGGTTCTGATGCATCGACTTAACTACGAGTTCATTCCACTGTACTTTGACTTACCCCTTCAGGACAAACTCATTGGTACTAGCCCTGTCTTCGAATTCACTCCATATTTAGCGTACGGTATGGCGCCTCTAACCATTCAGTCGCAATTTGTCAGCCACATGAGCAAATGTTGGCATACGTGACGTGTAGTCAGCGTGGCTCGTGACAAGGTCCAGTTGAGAGAGTCTCGACGCAAATTAATTCCATATGGTGGCGTGACATCAACACCATTGCTAAGACAGCTTAGTCAACCACACTCTCATGCCCTAATTCGATTTTACGAATGTGAATGTAGATGTACTTACTTTAATGCGCATTCATTCAACATTTTAGCAAATTTAAATTCACTAGCTTTTACGGTCACTGTTTTTGTATTGTCTAAATCACACTTTATTTTAGTCAAATTCACTCGTTTTGTATTGAGCAGTAAGCCCAACCCACTCTGCCGACAATCCATTGCTGAACTTCGGTCGTCTCCCGGGAGAACATAAAACAAGCCGAGTTGAAAATGATGTGACAGACCCCCGATGTTATTAATGGCCTAAATCTGATCCCCATAAAACAAGTTATTACACAGTCATGAAAGAAAGTCAGAGCGCGGATTGGTGCGGAAGACAGTGCATCTTCATGGGTGAAAAGGGCGTTTGAGTGCAAGCAACCGCCATAGTCGTAGGTTGACTCCCTTCTGCTCAGGTCTCCCGCCACCGGTTACTCAGCAAAAGACATCGAAACGGCAACCACCATATGCATTGTGTTATTGAGCTAAAATGTTCAGCGAGAGCAGTCTAAAGTCACAACCCCAAATACGTATTTGCACGCGGGTTACTACTTGAGTCAGAGGAGTCATAGTAACAGCAAAAATGTCACAATTAAGAAAAGTATAGAATGCAGCACAAGTCAAGCCGCGTCAGTCATCTTGGACTCAGGTGCATCTTGATGGCAATTAACTGCGTTTAAACCAGACGCGTCCAAAGGAGCTAACTACGGAGGGAATCCGAGTTGTCGTTTGATGCAGCCGATTGCATGGCCGCACACGGGGCATTCAAAGCCTCGTGGCTGCGTCTTCCGCCATCACTTGCCCTCTTCCCGACGTGTCGTGTAAACCTGACAAAAAAGCTCGTTAAATTCAGAGTTAGGGACGAGACAGAGGGAACCAAAATACCGCCAAATTTAATGCAACGCATAAGCACTCGCCTCGCATAGAATGCCCTATATGCATTTCCTCCCCAATTTGGCTCTGAAGGCGAGATGATTTGTTTCATCGGCATTCTCAATTGCGTGGATCTAGGTGAAGCGGAACGGCCGCAAATGTTTGCGCAGATAAGCTTGCTTATGACTGGCGAACCACCTGGAGGGGCTATTGCCTTTCTCTCACAAAGTCACCTTCCAGTCAACACTGTTACGAAGTGGCATGCCATGTAGTCCATAAGGAGGTATTTGACACTGAATCAAAAAGTTACTCACCTGCAGAATTCCTTTCCTCTGCATCCCTACTTGGACCGCATTTGTAGCATCTTGCAGAAAGGTATGGGCACTTTCAGCAAATGGACCAACCAATCTGTGCATTAGCAATTAAAATAAATAACCTGGCTGATAATATTGATGCCTGGATCCCCACATATTTTGGCATTAAAGACATATTTTCGACAGTTTGGCCAGTGCCTTCTGCAAGATACAGAAATTTATTTCTTTATGAAGAAATGGTACCTTCAGAACGCTGATTTGTGTTGCCTGATAAACAAAGGAATTGTCTTTTGATACAGCTGAGTACGGCTAAGAAAGGAAATGAAGGAAAGTTCTAAAATAAGTTTGTGATGCTCTTATAATTCTGCCCAGGGAACAGTCCTAAATGAGTTAAAGTTATAAGGATAGCTATAGCTCAGGCACATCCTACAAGTTAAAATAAGCCTTTTATTGACAGACTAATAAATAGTGGGAAATTTTGTTTTTTGCTGCCATAGCAATACCCACTGCCAAAAGCCGCTAAGTCTTTAAAACTGCGATTGCAAGGTACATAAATTGAAAGAAGAATCATTACAGCAGCCAAAGCGGCGGTATTGTTCACAGTGCGGTTCGCGAATACTGAAAAACCCGTGAAGAAGGCGTGTCTTTCCATTTTCTTTATTTGAGAAACTGCAGAGAACAATATGCTTTGAGCTGCGCATATCATTTTAGATTTTGCTAAAGTCAGGGAAATTCCTGCTGGGTTCAAGTCGGTATGCTATCGATAGATGTGTGGATTCGAAGACCACCTGCAAAGCCACTTGCTTCTCGTGAAACTAGAATGGTGGCCGTATTCAAGCCACAAGCAAACAGCACTTAATGTTTTGCAACTTAACGAGTGCAGCCTTAGTGATTGCGCATTCCATTTTGGATGCCTCAATGGCACTCAATCAAATTGAAGTTGTCCAAAAGCAATCATAGTTACACCAAAAGCACAGTTACTAAACAAGCACAAACCATGAACCATTCAAATGACAAGCACAGTTAGGTAACTTGGACTGCTAGCCTTATTTTTGCAAAATTCTATGCAATAAGATCGAACTAATCAGGCATAATTTAATGTGACACGGGGCAGCCTATGACTGAATCACTTTATAATTACTTAAGCCTAACTCCACAACGCATGTCAAGTTCATGAACTAAGGTTTGAAGTGCCCTCTCAACCGATGGAACTTAGATTCGTTGAGCTGTCACCCACAGCGCTAAGTCGTACTGACCCAGGAATGCAATTCCACTTTTCGATCGCACTATCTCAATTTAAATGTTGAAGTTTTAAAATGCTTAATGCAGAGGGTCTCGCTGCACGAGTGGGCATTCATTCATTTTAATATGTTTTGATAATTTGATAACTGATGCTACCTATTATGATGCATTTAGCAAGGGAAGGCCTCTTGCAATAAAATTTGGTTGCACTGTAAGAACACAAAAGGTTTAGAAAGAAAAAAACTGAATTGCTAAGAGGCGGTAAAAATGTGCGTATTTGGTCATGATTGATGAAGCGCGGCTTGTGTCGTCACAACCGAGCGTGGGAAAGCCTTCAGCATCTCCCGAATGACTATGTGATGCGCTCTATGTGTACAACAATTGCAAAGGTCTGAATTTAGATATCATAGTGAAGTTGCTTGAGCATGACCAGCTATGTCCCAATTGCGCGGGAGCGTATAGGGTGTTTGATTGTGCAACTTATCTTTCGCCTTTGATCGAGGCAAAGGAATATCAGTTTTCGATTGTCGAATCACGTGCTATAAAGTACTTACAGTGCAATAATAGTGCGGGAGACTGTTGTATTCTGAGGCTAACCTCAGTCGGGTTACGAGCTGGATCATTTTGCGCCTAAAGAAGAATAAACGATATTTGACCTCTCGAGAAGAATAAGTCAAACACTTAAAATATCAATGACCACGGCCACGTAGGAAGCCATAATCTTGGAACGAACATGGTAAATGCGGTACCTATAAGCATTCACCGAATGGATCTAGCACTTTCTTGCATTTCGCATTGTTGCATGACTGATTGCTTCTACAATGAGGAATATGGTGGCCTGCATAAAGGAGATATTTGCAGGGCTATCCGCAATCGCCAAGGGATTATTTACTTTATTCTGATTAACACGCCAAAAGACATGCAGCGAATTACAGACCATAGTTAAAGCCTCGCTTATAAATTCACAAAGTGGTAGAAGTTGGATACATTTTGCGGTGATAAATGCGTAGATGTGGAAATAAAATCGAATGTGAAGACTGCTTAATAGTAGCATAACACATGATTATGGACAATGAAGCGTATTATCCGCAGATGTATCTAAAACCAAAGGAGTCCTCATTTCCAACTACGCGACCATCTCGTCTCTCGGATTGATCAGTACAAAGGCATATTTTTGAAGCTGGCATCAAATCCACTTGCATCCGAATTTCGCGGGGCATGGAGCGGACAAGCGCACATTAATTACTCTTCAGGCATGAGATTTTGGTGGTTCTTACAAGAAGTGGTTAAAGGCAACTCTTATTGCGTAGGTGATTGTATTACTCCCCCAACATGGCCAAAATTTAAAGCAGTGTTTGGAGAAGAGCCAAAATGATACCTGTTTGAAATGGAAATGCAAATGAGACTGTCAGCTTCTGAAGAGACAGCAGCCACGATTATTCCTAATTGAATGCTATGGCACTAAAGTAACGCCGACACTGCCACTTTGAGCTGTTTTACAAGTAATAGATTGTAGGAGGCTTCGGTAATGCCATGTGGATTAGTTGAAAGCCCACATACCTGACGATAATCTAATGATACCTTTCATGATGATAACGCTCCCTGATGAAGTCACTTACTCCAGATGACTGTTGTTCCTCCAAATGTGCCATGCAATACTAAAAATCTCAAATTGCATCTTTTACATGATATCGAGGCTTTGAATTTAGTAATTATCGATTTAGTCTGTTGAAAGACGTGGGCTGAAGAGGAGTTGGTTCCATCGAAGGTGCTAGGACTCCTGTCCTCATGTCTACCTCTCATCCTGTCATGGACGGCCTCTTTGTTCTGTTCGTGTAATTAAATAACCATAGTAAAAATGGGATTCCACTGCAGAATTGGTAGTCCCCACGTTAATGATTTAACGTATAACTGTGCTGGTTGCTACGCATTAATGCGTATATACCTGAGGCATTTACGAGTAGTTTTAGCGGTTTGGCCTAGTTATGTTTCACTGCCTAGCATTCCCTTATTTGGTAGCACAGAAAAACGCTGATTACGACAGTGCGATAATAAACAATGGGCTAAAAGGTGCAGTTTACTCACCCTATCATAACGGCAGTAAAGCCGTAGATGGCAAGCATGTTCGCTGCAGCTTCAAAAGAGGGATTTGACGGCAATTAAACGCAGATTAAGAGGAAATGGAAGTGAAATGACTCCATACAAGTACGAATAGGGAGTGCTCTAGCGCAGTAAAATAAAATTATTTCGCATCAGATTATGTCAAAATGAATCTCTTTTCAGCTCACTTTAAGTGCAAGGAATAGGGCTGGATAAAGCAATTCGAATATGATATTTAGTTTATTGTTAGTATCACAGATTTAGTTTCCATTAACCTATGCGGAAGAGTTTCTTCCTCTGCATTTGGCAGCACTCTCACAGATCTTATTAGCTGGATTACAGTTTGTAGATGTATTTTTACTTTCCATAGTAACGATTCATGAGCACTGGTTAAGTTTGGTAGCTGTTGGTGAGGGTCGGATTACTGATATGTTTGCGCAAATGTTAGCCTGGCCAGTACCATCGTTCAACCACCTTGCAAATCACGCAGCTCCTGCTCATTGACCTATCGATCATCTCCTCAAGAGATGATCGTTCATTTTAATTCTGCTGAAGTCACTCTGGAGTGACTGATTCTTCTGTGATCTGGTGTTTCGTGCCGGTCTGCCTGTGCTGCTTTCCAGCGTTGAAGTCGATTGCTATGCACCTCTGTGTTCCATTTCTCGCATTGGTGACCCACCCAAAGCGGTTTGGTGTCCTACCATTATTTCCTACATTTTAGCCCCAGAAAAATGGCTGCCTCTTACGGTATCCTTAAAAAACGACCCAAAGCTTCGTTCTCACCATTTGTGTGTGCGATAGGCAGTAAATTGGATGATAACTTGTGCTTACTGAACATGATATAGCTCTGATACTTATACCTGGTTTAGTATAACATAATTGGATAATTGAAGGGAGATGTCCTATGCAGATGTCAAGCGAAATTTGGCATTTTAAACCGGATCAGCCATTCTGTTCTCAACTGCACGAGCGATCTCCAGCGTTCCGAAAGTGGAGGCCAAAGAGGTGTAGGGAAACAGTCTGGGTCTACACCTCGGCCGAAACGTTCGGCAGAGCAATACTGTGAAAGGGCAGGTGTTAGCACGATGACGAGATCGGTTGGGAGCATATGGACAATATTGTGCGTATTCGCAGGGCCAACAACGAGGCTGCGTGGATAGAGGCACTCAAGTGGAAGAAGTCGCATCACCACAAATGTCGGACAAGTCGACTGCGGCGGTTCGCCTTCGATGTCAATAGCTACTATTCTTGAGTGCGCCTTAGACATTAAGTGGGACACGAACTGCCATTTCGTCACATGATTAGGTGGTAGATCGCTGCACTCTGCGCGCATTTCATCATCGACCACTACGACTCAGGGAAGGCATACTTTGATTTAGGTTTGCTCTGCTGGACGTGCAGTTTGCGAGAGATTCGATCTCCGCTCTCTGTGTTTGTGTGAGAATGCCTGGAGATGATGATGCTAGCCGAACTTCTTGAAAATCATCCCGAGAGCTCTACTAGCATGCCCGGGTTGGGAGGCTCATACATTCCACATCGTTGTCTCCCCAATTCTTGCCTTTATGATGTAGGACATATCTTGTGTTTGTAGCATTACCAGCCCTCACTAGCTCAACTCTGAGACGTGTAAACGTTGATAGATATTTGGATCACATTAGGAATGTAAGGTTGTCGACCTGTTGTAGGAATGAGAACAACAATTACTTCAAACTTGTTTACATAAGAAGGAAAATGGATGTTCGCACTGCAAACATACGTCGCCATTATCAACCATGATTAATGCAATCTGAGTTTCCGAGGGAAGCCAAAGTGTCCTCAAAATTTTCTGTTGGGCAGGAAACGTGCGCTATCTTCTAGCAGCATGACAACAAACACAAAATCAGGCCCAACAGGGCGATTGTTCATAAACTTCCTAGTTTGATCGTCGAAAAAATGAATACGACCGAAGAAGCACTCGCAGTATCTGCGCATACATTGCCACCTCCGAAATGGGATGAGTGGTGCGGCAGGGTCCAATCCTTCAACCTCTTCTCTTTAATTGAAATGAGGTCAGAGGATGAGACCGTCAGGAAGCCCGCGTCACTGTTGTAACAGTGCTGTTTTTTTAATCGCATCTTGGATCACAAACATTAGAAAATCCACTGGCTTTAGCTAAACCTAAGCTAATTCTACAGCATTCAAAGCATACTGTCCTTTCCGGTTTACCAAATGCCGAGAATGAGAAGACACACCTTCTCCACTCGTTGCTAGGTCCATATTCCGAGATCTAAATTGAACGGAAGGTTCCTTTGTCCCATAATCGAGTTTACTAGACGCAAAACTAGTTTTGGTCCTGTCAATTTAATCCTACTTGGTCGAAGCCATAACCACTCAAGTGCTTAAACACTACTGTTTTGATTAATTGTTGCGAGTCTATGCTGCACGTATTTTTTGCTATCCCATTGGGCGTATATCTGATGCTTTAGAAATCAAAGCCCATCGACAAATCTGCGAGGGTGCGATGCCTAGCAAAATCGTTAGTGTGTAAGGAAAGGACGAACTGGATTTAGGCTGTCCCGACAGATGGACTGAGTCACGTCCCGTGGTGCATGACTGATCAACTTGGTCCCTCTTGCCGTAAAAGTGCTAGTACCTTCTGTAGCCATACCTAAGTTAGCCATTTTTCTGGTCGCTATTGTGCTCGTTGCTTTTTTCTCCCATTAAGGCACATTACTACCTGTCCTCTGAATACGAATGGCCTAAATTTAAGGATTGAACATCTTGATACCCTGTCCCTGTCGCTGCATTTCCTCTTTGGCACATAAGTAAAGGCATCCCATTCCTGATTTCTTCTCATTTTGGATGATTCCTGCTTGATTTTGATCCAATTTTTGACCCATACGTGCCTCGTGAAGGCCTTTTGTTTCCAGCCACCACTTACTGAGGCTTTGAGTTGAGACATTTAAAATAGTGGAGTTGGGACCTTATCTTCCTCATAATTGTCTCAAGGGCTTCATTTGTTCGGCAGTCCAGGAAGCAATCTTTCATTTTCAATCAGCCTGTTGTGGATGTTGGATGGATCAGAGTAAATGGCTTCCACCATTGTGGCTGTTCATGCACTTTTGGCCTCCCCGATGTTTTATTAGCTACTTCTGACAATAACATTAGTAGTGCTGCTCTTGCTACTGCATATGTGGCATTTTAATCTATTGTATTTTACACCATTCCTCCTTCTAGCCTTATTGAGGGGTTTCGGCGATGCGTTTAGAAAGTGGCAACTTTGCACAAATGAAGTTGTGGGTTGCTTGAGTTAGTGTGGTTATCCGATCTTCTCCACATTTACTACCTTAAACGGTTGTTTCACAAAAGCTTTTGTGTCAATAGCAATGCCATGTTGGATAAAATGGGAACAAGGGGTTCGGAACCGCTGATTTGAACCTAATTGTAATCTTTGAAACAGGGTCGGATATTGGAACCTACGAAGGTGTGCGTTTAGGTATACTGCTGTTAAATTGGTTGGCACAGGTGAATGGTCAGTCATGTACCGCTATTCTGCTGGCATAAATAAGTGGAAACAAATGCATCTTCTATAAGTCGGATTTAAGGCAAGTGGTATCTTCAACAAGGGTAGATGAAAGAGTAGAACGAAGCTGTCATGATAAGCTTTAAGGCTTGTCCAGAACGAGGGTATAAGCGAAGCAGCTATTTAATTGCACAAGTTCTGTAGTCTTGAATTTTGCGACGATTATTTCATTGAAGAGAAGTTTAGTACAGTGGAGCTTCGACTAGCTGGTTGGTTCTTGGAATAATCTCAGCGATCGTCTGACTCACTGCAGAATGTGGCTTCTTTGTGTAAACGTCAAACGTCGCCTATTTGTTACATGCGCAGACAAGTGTATCCCCTAAGGAAGGGAACCTTGTCGTGAGGGCATAAACATGGGTTAAAAGGCGAAGACCACGCTACAGAATCAATGCGAGCAATGTCGCATTAGAGCAGGCTACGTTAAATCATAGGTGTGCTTTGCATTCAAGACAGCGCATTTCGCCTCGAAGAGACGTCCACACATCAACCTCACCTGCAACAAACATGGGTGCTGCAAGAAGAACGCTGGCTTAGTCTTGCCAAAATGCGCAATGAATGGCTACACAAAGGGAGTCGCTGAGGTGTACAGAAACTGTTAGATACCGGATACTGAAAGGGATACGCGATGGTAATTACCGAGATCCTTGTGCATTTCTCATTTCCTCCCATCATCGGTAAATTAGATTAGTGGTAGCACATAGCCAACATAGGGTGTCTGATGAGGGGAGTGTAAAATTGCAGTGGCACAAAGAACGATGTTGAACTTCCTCAGGACCTCATGAGTTTCGTGCAACCCGGATGTTTAGGAGCAGTGTTGACATAATTTACAAGAGACAAGCTCATATAAGTGGAAGAAGTAATGCTTTACCTAATATTCTCCTCCTTATTCGCAATTAGTTTAGTTTCACCAGACCTCCTGTTTCCAGAGCTGAAATCTTGCGTTGCGATTATTTCGTTATTTTGTCTGCCATTTGTAAGAAAAGAAAATCGTTGGGAAGTTTTAACATTTGGACTCCATTTCTTTTGCGTTATAGACATACGAAAATGTAAAGTCCGGTCAAGCTATTAAAAACGGAATCTTTTCTACAGTAAGTGGCACATGCATAAAACAATCCCAAAGGCCCTCCAAGGGTGTCATGTGTTAGTGCTTTTCGCTTTTAGGTGTAACTGCACGCTTTTAAATTGCGATAGTGAGAGTGCACTATTTCTCCATCTATTAGTCAGTTGTAGGCGATTTCTCCATTATTTTTAAGCCTTGCTACACCGTTTGGTAGCTTGAATTTTACTATTCGTGTCTACTGCTACTATTTGCTTTGTGGAGTCTCAGCAGCAAGTGATCTTGGTAGAATTGGCTTTCCTTCGTCCCTGCTTTTCTCCACGATGACGTTTCTCCCTCTTGCCTTACAGCTCTGTTGGTGAATGCGTTATTTCAATCAGTGTGTGTGGCGTACCCATCATTTACGCATTTCAACAAGAATAAGAAAAGTTTTGCAGCACTCATGTTTAGGTCAGGCGACGTTGATATTTGGACGTCTCTTCGAGGTGCAATGTGCCATCTTGAATGCAAAGTACTCCTATGATTTAACGTAGCCTGCTCTAATGCAACATTGCTCGTGTTGAATTTTTGGTGTGGACTTCGTCCTTTAACCCACGTGTATGCCTCTACGACAGGGTTCCCTTCTTTATAGAAGTCAAATGAGCTCTGAGATTATTTTACGAACCAACCAGCTAGTCCAAGTCCCACTGTACTAACGTTCTCTTCAATGGACTAGTCGTTGCAAAACTTGATTTGACGGGCACAACTAATCTCAAAAAATTGATAATTATTTGGAATACTGTTTCGCCTTTATAATGTGCGGTTGACTAGGTGTACTGATGTAAAGTTAGACGATATTATTGCAAGTTAATTGGGTAAATTAAAAAGCATTTATATGGCTGGATGAGGGCATGGATGAATGGCCTATAAAATTCAACGCAGATTGGACTTTATTGTGCAGCGTTAAACAAGTGAAGAAAAGTGGATTAAGGTGGGGTAACTGAAGCTGGGTTGTTAAACAGTTGAACAAGAGAGAAGATTAAGTTGTATGAATGAAACCGATTATTATCTAAGTGGTATTCAAAATGTCCGCTCATCAAAGAACGTGTTAACTTAACCCCGCAATAAAATGTAAGCAGACTAACCATGTGCGCTAATAATGAAAGTGCAGTTCATCAATGTGCTAAACATCTTTTCTTAACGCCACCAATAGGCGACTTACTTTTAACTAGACTTCGTTTCTGACCCGCAAGATACCCATACACCAATCCCACTTTCTTTAACTAATCCGCGGCCCTCACAATTCAAACTGTGCAGGTCAAAGACTTCATTTGAATGACACTTATAATAGGGAATAAGACAATTGACTTGAATTGTAGCTGTGTGCGTCCTCTGCATTTGTCCTAACCTTTACAAGGACTGAGATGTAAGGTGTGCTGCATGTACACATATTGGTGTCTCTGGTGAAATTTTGGCCCAAGATCTGCCCATCCACATGAAAATGTCTTAAATTTCCTTTCGTGGATAAGCAGATCAAATTTTAACCAAATAAGATACATCCTTGCAACGCCAAGTGGAGAGCGATAAACTCATGATTACGTACCTGAAAATGAAAAGAATCAGAAATGCTCCAGCAAGAACGCTAAGCACAAGCATATAGTGATAGCCTTTTGAATCGGCCATTCATTTATTTAGATGAAAGACTGTGCCACATTTAAAAAGTTAGGGAAACAAAAAGGCAAGTGCAGAAAATGAAAGATGGATTTTTACAAGCACACATTTGGTCCCACACTTCGCGTCCAGAACATTTATTATACGAAATCTCACAGGCCTTAGAAAGTGTGGCAATTTATTTGGTTGTATTTACACTAGTGTTTACGAATATAAGCAACACAGTAGGGTACGTGCAGTCACTGTTCCAACGGCTAGCGATCTCCATGACACTAAAGTGGTTATGTCTTGGAAACGGAAAAATTTGTTTCATGCGGCCGTATTATGCCATGACATGGAGCGTGGTGGTGTTTTAGGCTGGCTTTCAACTGTTCACCAAATATTCTTTCCGAATCATCTTACTTTAATTGCGCATGTAGCGTGTCTTGAAGTTCAAATTTAAACACCATTTAAAGAACAACGATGGGTGAAATTTGAATCATGCTGGCTATTGCAGTAAGTATTATCTCCCGATAGAGGGTCGTATTAACTCGGCTCTATCTTCCACGCGCGTGAGTGATAAGAGAAAAGAGGTAAAGTGAAATGAGAAGTTGATGCGTACTGCAGCAGGAGGCAACAAATATAAGGACTGAATTGATGCACATCGTCTCGTCTGACATTGGCTATCCAAGCTGTTTGCCGGCATTCACGTGACCTTCAATTAAGTTCCAACTCATTACTACTTGGCTAGAATGAAATCCCAATAAAAACTGAGAGTACTGAATGTGTGGTCTTAGGAGCGCAACCATACGAAGCATTCGCGGACACATGTAAGTTTATCGTCAAGTGGATGCATTCCAGATAAACGCGTGCAAGTTTCTTCGAGATTTTGTGTCAGACAAAATGTGCTTCTCAAACGCACAATCTACCAGAATTCCGGTAAGTGGCGTCTACTATCAGCATTTAAGGTAGCACTTTGGCTCATCTCATTGCAATGAAATAGTCTTGTACCCACTTATCAATTGCAAAACCTGGGAAATGGTTTGCGTCTATGTGCTTGCTTAATACACAGCCAGGTTGCAAGGCAGTAGGTCACTCTCCCTTGAAGCGTACAAGATGCTATCCTGCTCTATGAAGCCTTTTTCCATTCCACAGTTGTGCATAAAACCGCAAATAGAGCAAGGCATCGACGGATTTCGGTGCCAGGTGTGTGTGTTTCGTTAAATTGTCTGCAGCATCTTTGAACACTTTACGTCAACAAAGTGGCAGCTGTTGTTTTCGTGGAAAAACAGACGATGTCTTCCACGCTGCGAAAGGTATGCGTAATAGCTCCTTTAACTGATGCGCTTGCCCGATGCACTTTTAGACGCAATCGTTAGCATGTATATAGCTGGATCGCCCCTTCTAAAATTATTTGATCTGTTTGCCAGTGCCTACGCCATATTGCTCTATGGAAGGCGGTTATTTAAGCATGCACACCATTGCTTCTAAGTAACTAGAATTCGGTTTTATATTTTGCGCCAGTTAAGCCTTTGCTTCGGAATCGTAGTCTTGGCTAACGCCAGCCCAATGTAGTTGAAGCGGAAACGATTGACGGGTCAATTAGAAGCGTACTTAAATCCTACTAGACTTTGAACAAAAAAGTCTTAGTGTTTTTGTTAGAACTGTGCCACACATTCTGTCAGAGCATCCTACACTTCAGTACTGGCCATGTATCATCTCTGGTCATCGACTGCAGCCGTGATTATTTAATTTTGCAAAGCAATCTATTGGCTATTAAAAAATATCACTATTGGAGGCAGTTATGATGGCCAAAATTACAGGTAAAGGATATCAGTTAGCAGTGATAGAATTTGTGGTTAAAAGTGCTTGCAAAATCTTGCCTCATGCATGTGTTCCAATTTTGCCTACGCTTCTCAGCATAGAACCGAATCCGAAACTCTACAAAAGCCATCGCTCGATTAGCTACCAAGGTGCTAATAATATTGCATAAAAGGCATAAATTCCACCTCAGGAAATTGTATCGAGCCATCAATGCAATCCTACGAAGGTACGTCAAGTGCGAGGTGTGGTAGAGACAAGCATGAATGGATCAACGTTTTGGTTTAAGGCCTAAAAATGGTTTTTGTCGTATGGACATGCAGTAGCTTTGCAAAGAAGCCAAAACTAGACAAAGTCCCATCTTAAATGGCAAGTGGGACAACACTAGGTTCACATATTCCCTTGCATTCGCACCTAGAATTGCACCAAGTTTAGTGCATTGTTAATCACGGACGACAACACATGGTTCTTCAGGGCAAAAATGGCCCCAATATGTTCTCCTTCTTTGCTCAAGAGTTCTTTCCATGTGAGGAGAACGTAAAATCACTCAGTACCACGGATCATCAAATTCTTTTTCTGTCTCCGGGCTTATAACCATGGTTGGAGAAAAGTTCTCATACCATAGAACTGCATAATGAGGTGCAGTAGGTTGCTGATTACTGGATTTGCCGTGTGACTCTATGCATAAAAGAATTTCGTCTTGTGTAATCTTTTTTGCCATACGACCCCTTGTGCGGATGTACTACTTTCCATGACACCGTTGCTGCCAAATTATGGTGTACATGGCAGTGACAATGTAAAATTAGTGTACTTGTCGATCAGTTTCGTTAGGTGACTTTTCGTCAGGTGAGTTTTGGAGTAGGTTTCGTTTAGTTAAGCCATTTCGCTATGTGCCTGTTCGTGTGGATGGTGTTGGTTACCGAAACGCAATTCGCCGCATGACTGCAGGTGTGGTAAAACTTATTTCAATGATTCGAAAAACTTAAATAAAAGTTTACTTGCATAAAGATTCCATCAGCGGATGAATTTGGCCTGAATAATTTAATTTTGTCACATGGCTGCACGCATTTATCAATACCGTACAGATTGCCCAGGTGTAGTGCGAATGGTTGGAGGTAAGTCACCATACATTTTTCTTTTGCCTCAGAGTCGAGTGTGGTGATCAAGTGGATGTCAGAATAAGTGTTGAGAAGGCAGGGCCTTGTATCACCGATGCTAAAACTCGGTGATTTGGCATAAGTTGGCTCCTTCCAGTGAGAAGGATTGGGCAGGGAGATAGTGGACAAGGGTTTTCCCCTGTTGCCTGCTTTCGCAGGTACGAAATAAACCATTTCCTTACCGTGGTTTGGCTCGTTTGTTTTGTTTGTGTTTGACACTGAGATGGAAGATTAGATGGTTCTCTGACTTACACTCATCCAGTTTTGCTGAACTTGCTTAGCTACTTGGGGTTAGCTTAGAATGAAATGCATTTCCTCACCACCAAGTCAATTTGTTGTCGTGGCTCTAAAAGCTACCGTACTGCATTCAAAATTGTGCAAGAAGATAAGAGACCAAAGTTAAGTTTGTTTGCATCGTGGGTGTTAGAAATGGATGCCAAGCAGATTGTGGCGTTGATTTTCTGCAGAAATTTAAACAGAGTCTAGCGCATTTATGCTCTATTTGCGTTTGGGTATGGGTTGCAGTTAGTAATGGGCTGCCATACAATCTTGAGGAGCTAAGTCTCCAGCTATAACATAAACGGTCCCCGTTTTCCAGCTTTGCATTTGTGGCTCCTCAGAAGCATTCTCACAATTAAACAATAACTGCTGTCAAGTCGGGATCGATGAATCGACGGTAATTTCCTGCTACATTGAAGGTATTCTTTAGCCTTATTCTACTGACGCGTAGGCATGACAGACTTCACCTATCCCAGTGGTGAAATGTCGTCAAAAGTGTTCGCCGATTTTCGCTCCACAGAGAGTTCATTCTGTGCAATAGTCTCTTTTGCTTAAACGACTCAGTGTTTGTGCATCTAAATTGACGACCACAGTAAATGTAATCTGTCACAAAGTGTAATGGCATACAGTTAGTTGCATAATCACTTCTTTATGGAAGAGACCTTTTCAAGTCAGTCCATCATCGTCCATCTCCACTACCTTTGCAAAAAACAGCGACCAGAAATATTTGGCAGACCCGAAGACGATACGCCCCTTGCATAACGCTTTGGTTAGGCATAAGGCCAGTGAGATCAGCGTCTTTGTGCTCTTGACGTGAGTTCGCACTCTACTGCTAATGCCGTAAAGTCGTGTTGGCTCCTGCCGATGTTTGCTTGTCTAGGAGGATCTAAGTTTAAAGCATAAAATTGAATTCGAGTCCAAAACATTTGTTGATGGAAGCTCATTTTGTATTTTTACCCTTTTTCTGTCGAATTTAATGTGCTAATGATCTAAACTTTGTTCTATAAATTATTAGCGTTATGATGGTCCACCATCTGTTTCTGTGTACTCTGATTCCTTTTAGTTATCTGCATATTTTCGACTTCGCCTTTGTATTTTGGGGAAGAGCAGTTTAGATAGAGCGATTTCATAACTCCTGACAGACTCGTTGTCAGTATTCAAGCAAGCCATTCATCCGATTGAAATTTTGAGCAGCATTCTATTAATGCTCCCAACTTTGGCCATCTTATAACCTAGGACACGTGGACTGCATCTGAAGTCCATTGCGCAGATTTTGGCATTTACCTGCTGCAGTAAGAAACCAATATTCTCTGGCTTCTCCTTCTGTTATAAATTCCAATGCTGCATGTACGCTGGATTGCGTATTGGGCATATTTTGGTCTCCTCTTTACTTTTTAATCATCATTGCGATGCTAACTTTGCGTTACTCGAATTTTTAGTTAAAAATGATAAGTGCACACCAATGTAAGTAGCTGCAAACATCTCTTATAATCATTGAGCCGGAATTGGGTCTGATAATGAGTAGTAATGAGGTCATCGCCAAGAAGTTTTAGGGTTCTGTTGGGGTGAGTGAATAGGTGCGTAGATCACAAGGTCCGCACATTTCTCCTTTGCAATACCTAATTGTTTTTTAACTCATTGTGGAGGAGCTTAACGATCTGAGCGCTTTTTACAGTCATTCCTAGGAATTCAAGTGATTTCAAAACTTAGTTTTCCTGCATTTCTTGGTGTTCTTTTCTCTATGGACCAACACAAAGATACATAGAGTGCAACACAAGCTTGGCTTGTGGTAGAAAAGCAAAGCAACTCTAAATTTGGCTTGTGAGCGAGTTATTTTGGACAGGGGTCATTAGTAACTGCATAGCTTCAATAAAGCATCCTTGTGAGTTCATAGAGTCATTTGCATTTTGGCGCCAAGTCAACTACTTATGGTTTAGTTATGCCTTCCATGTGTGCCATGTTGTGGCTGTTGAAAGCTATAGTTTTGCATATGGGTGATTCCCAAATCGAATCCACTTTTATTTATGTAGCCAGATCTTGCAAAGGAAATGCTTGGTTGTTACCACTTCCCTTCCGTACTGCATGACAAGTGTTTTCCCTCAATTTACCGCACCTGTGGATGCACTTGATTATTTCTCACGTGAAGGATATCTGAGTTGAAGACTATGACAACGTGGGCTTTTATTAGCACATGGAGGCAAAGCCTAAATAAATTAAAAGCATCTGATACTTGTTATTGCCCTGTGATGACTGATTCTCCTTAGGGCCTGTAATGGTTTGCTTGTCATCTTGTCCAAATCGCGTTTGTCATGGTGCTTGTGAGGAAGTTGAGCATCAGCCATTATAGGTGATTGCTAAAGTTCGTACCGCCATAAGCATTCATTTTATGCCTAACTAGCATTAATACACTCTTTCAGTTTCTGAAACCTATGCTACACGTCTCTTTGGATCTTCGGGTTTAAATTTGCTTGCTTTTCTCTTCGTCATAAACAGTTAGAAAAGCATTTTTGTGGACAATTTTTCACAGTGCTGTAGCATTTATCTGATCCACTCACTTGTTTTGCAATGCTAAGCAGAATCTATTTCTCTGGTGTGCTGATGTCCAACATTCATTTCGACTTCGTCACTTTTAATGATTTTTGCTTAGTCAGCTGGAGAGAACCACTCAGGGCAAAGGCAGTTCCTTTAATGGCTCTCGGTAAAAGACACACCCAATCTTTATACATTCATATCTTGGGATCTTAGTGAGAAGGAATGTTTTCGCACCTCCTTGTTGAGTTTGTTTAATGCAAAATCGGTTTCGACGCCACCGATTCAATCCCGATTGATCAATGCCCTAGCGGTGAGATGAACATGCGTACCTAATCGAGAATTACTTATGTTACTGGGTCTGGGGATTTGATTGCTAAAGAAACAGGAAGATGCGCTTTCTTTTACCTGCTAATTAACAAGTCAGCAGCATCACTATTAACACCAATTTCGCCCTCATAAAAGATTAGCATCACACTCTCTTCCAACATCGTTTATTAAATCTATTGTGCAGCAATTTGCTGATAGGTATGGAAGGATTCACCTGTTTGCAATTGGATGCTAAGAGGTGGCACATTAGCAGCACAAATAAACTTTACCTACTTCATCTTGTGTAAACCCTAGCTCAGTTATTACTGACTGCATATTGCCCCAATGGTAGACAATCTCTTTATGGCAGTTAGTGTTACCATTGCAAATGAACGTGTGGCTTCTATCACTGTCCATGCCTTGCAAGCACTTCTGTGCACTGTCGTCTCCTGTCCGATCTTGTTTCACCAGTGGTGGAGCATACGTGCAGAAGAGAAGCGCGTCTAGTTCATCAGAGTTCCGTAGGATGAATATGACCGATTCTACTAATTGCGGTCGCAATGGAAATGTTTAGCGCCATTTCATACTTTGTTACTCTATCCCTAATAAGTAAGCAAGTAGTTGGAAGCGTTATTCTACCCAAGCTTGCACCCCATTATCATGACACGCGCTCTAAGTAGAAGATCAGGAAATTGGGTTAGCGTATCATTGCAACGAGATGACGCCTCCTCCATGCAGTTGGATTTTCATGAACCGTTAAACTGTTACAATTAACTGCAAAACCAGCAAAACTTGCCAGATCATTACCCCAATATCATTTTTACTCATTCTGCCAGATCCAGGTTTCTAGGTTGCATCTAGTCTCGCATTGAGTTCCAGCCCTGATTGATGCAAACGTACGTATTGCTGACGACATAGAGAGCAGAGTAACGAGTATGCGCAGGCGTCTGAAGCTTAAAAAGCGAAGAAGAATTCCATACAAACTTCATTCTAATAGTGCATAACAGCGTCCATTTCAGCAAGTAGTTTTGATTAATTCATGGCGACTGTATGCGTGCAACCCTGATTTCGCACTCATCCACTGACCCCATGCATAGAACAACTTGACCAAATTCAGAAAACCCCTAATATCATGCAGGACTTGTCCACCAAGGTGCAAGGAAGGAGCTCAATCAGAGTGCTGACTGGTAAGCCTTCGGGTGGATGAACTCGTTGCCATAACAAGGAAAGAAGAGCAAATTTTTTCTGAGAAATCTAACCACATGGAGTTGCATAGGTTTGCATTTTGGTGAGCTTTTTCAGTGAGCCCTACCTAACCACCATCACATCAGTAAGAAGGTTACTTTATGTCTGCAACTTAATGACTTGAAAGCAATCATATCTCTAAGACGTCTTAAGTCATTTTTCGGTTTTCCGTTTCCAATCTCTGCGAGTGTACTGCTAGTTAGGTCTGTGCAGGCGGACGTCGTTCAAATGCGCTTCGTAGCTCTCGCTACTTATTCCAAATTCCATGTGCTCTTCACTTAATGCCTGCACTCGCAAGGATCACATGTTTCGCCAATGAGACATGCCTCCGACTTTAAATGTGTCGCTCTTGAACCAGCTTTGGGTGCCGTACTCTCCCAAGTGGACTATAAGGGCTAAGAGAACGTCAGCGCTTGCACGTATGCGGAGAAGATATAGCTGATGAGGTGGAAGTGACTCACCCGACGCGAAGTCTTTGCTCTACTCGCGATGGTCTAACAGTTCAGGCAGCGCCTGATTATAAGCATCCTCATACCAAGTACAGCTTAGCTCCAAATATTATAATCCGTTCGGGTTCAAATTCCTTTTCACAATAAAACAAGTTCCAAAGCATGTGCTTCAAAACACTGCCATACGCATGACACACTTAAAGAGAGAGATTAGAAAGGACTATTTTTAAGAAGGACTCACATATTAAGCTAGTTTTCATTTGTACGAAAATGCTTGCTAATTAAACACGCAGGAGGTAGCACAAAGCTGTCTTTTGCGTCATCACCTCCGTATACATCAATGGACGATTGTTCCCTGCTAATGACTTTCGTGAACAGCTCAGATCAGCCCATAGACATCCACGCTAAACCTGTAAGAAATCCAAGCGGTGTTGCATTGGGATAGAACCGACCCATTAGTCAAACGGATCAACCCGCCAAAGAGAAAATCATCCTTTAAACGCTCGTTGGCCTTTTTACCTAACCGTTGACTAAAGAGCAGGCAACTTGGCTAAAATAGTGTAAAAGGGTAGGAGCACTGCAACATGGTGGGAGATTTTAATGTCAGCGCCACCTTGGTTCTACCCAAATTAAATTTTACCCTTTTAACGGCCAGCAGCAAATCGGTTGACACCACAAAAACACTCACGCATCTGCTTCATTAATGAAGAACGATTTTAGTCAATCTAGAGTGGAAGAAACTGAGTATGATTTAAAGGGCAAAAGCGAATTGTGAACAAGGGAGTAGTACGAAGGATTTTGAATGCTGACCCACTCAAAAGCACGTTACCTTCTTTGGAAACCATTATTTCTCTTGTTTTAGTATGCGCAGATGCACCACAACACACCAACGAGCTGCTAAGATGTTCCCATTGCATATAGTCCAGCTATAAGGTCTCTGTTCCTGTCTTGTCGACCATTTCAAATTTTTAAATGCTAAGGAGGTGACTCAGATCGAAGTGGTTATCACTCAGATTGCCGTTGATAAACTGGGAAGTAAACAACGCCATTTCTTTCAAGCGCCAGTGCTACGGCGACTTCAATCCCGCAAGGGGTAAGAAGCGTTCCTAGTAACCTCCCAACCCATCCATACTTCGACAACATTTAGTCTCAACGATAACCTCATTATCGGGTCCAAATACAGAGACATGCACTGGCCTGAATTAATCTCAACACTTTTCTGCGATTCCTTTGCAAGGGACTGGAATAGAGCGACTTAACTTACCTGCTTACCTCCGCTGATCTCACACGTCAGGTTGCCTATCCATTTACTACTTTCCTTTGCTTCGCTGGCAATGGCACCGATTGGGTAGCTTGTGACAGCAGGTACTGCTTCGACAGGAAATAACAAAAAATTTCGTCTCATATTGCAAGACGTGTCTAAGCTTTCAGCAATCGTCCCTCATTACCATGTAGCCAACTACATCAGTTGTTTGTTGCAATGAAGGAGACGCAATTCATGAGTCGAGACGTCTAGGTAGTGGTCGATGGGGTTGAAATTTTGCTTGGAATCTTGGAGCTCTGAAAGCGCGCAGGTAGGATCACTTGGTTAGGTATGACAGCTCATCGAGCTGCGAGGTGGAAGGCGCGCAGTAAAAGATTTCGGCAAATTAACCACGAATAGGCTGGACAAAAAGCGGAGCTAGATTTTGCCGGAACCGTTAGTCGACAGACTTAAGCATTCTGTTTTAAGCTCATGGGATGGAAGTCGAAAAGCAAAACTGTGGAAGAGAAATAAGATGGCGCGTGCATCTTCTCCTATTATGCACAGTGCTACGCACTACTTGCATTATCAACGCAAATAAAATGAGTTTGTGAACTAACATGAATCCGGTTTATGACGTCATTATACCCACTATAAGCTTCGTACTATAAACTCATTTTCATGTCAAATCAAGGGTTCCGACGCCTACGAGGCCCCAGAACCTACTGTCAACTACTCCACGTGGGAGAATGGTAAAACGAAATCAAGATCTGATTGATATTAAGTGGGAAATTGTCGCGCCATACTTTACCTAAAGAAGGTAAACCACACAACATCCACGAACTTGTCGCAAGATAACAGCCATTGTATTTAATTTTAGAGCAGGAGGCAAGTAATGCTATGGAGGTCAAAGTAGACTTATACTGTACTAAGGCAATTTTCCACTAAAGCGCAAGCTCAAACTTCACCAGCGTGTGCTCTCCACAAAAGACCAGAAAGCCAACGAAAATGCATTTGACAAATGCCGACTACTGAGCGTTGCGTGGTTGAACGCTGATTTACGAGAAAATGCAAAGCGTTGCCTACCTGCTAAGGGAGGAGTGGCATGAGTACTTTGGCTAACAAACCGTAGGCTAGACAGCAAATCTGTCTCTTGACGACTTTGACCCTTAATTCTGATTCTTGAGACGCACTTGCCAATCACGACGCTTTCTTCTGTTTCCATCCCTTCGCGGTGATGGCATATGTTCACATAGCTAAGAACTATTTCATAAGACTGATCCATTCTGCGTTTGCTCAGCCTTGAACCACACTTATTCTGTCTGCACACAAATAATCGGCTGGCGCGTTGGGAAAGCTCCTGGAAAATCCACTGATGGGAACTTTTTGCAACAAGCTACATTTTATTAGGCCTTAAAGTTGGGATATTTTTACGTGGTTATATTTAGATCTTATGTTCTCCAAATTGTATGCATCTGAGGCGCAAACATTTATATTTTGTTGGCTTCCGGTAGAAGTGGATGAATGTGAGCGAAAGTCGTTCCAACCCTTGTGACTGCTTATATGTTGGCAATTGTGACATTCCATCAGTTACTTTTACCATTGGTAGTAGCAATGCGCTGACCTGCGCCTGTTGGGTGCAATTTTCGTAGCAGCGATTTACGCCCCACTTTTTGCTATCGTAGTGAGGGCAGCACATATTCGACACAAATTCGAGAAAATTCAGTTTTTTAGTTCAAATTTTGCCTTTCAAACTAGAATGTAAATTATGTAAGCTTTAAGAGAGATTGGTTTGACCGGATTTGAAGCATTTTCAAGGGGCTAGTACTATGCGTCCACTCTTCTTCGCTCCGCTCAGATTGCGGCGCAGTTGCGAGTGGGTTGCTAATTCACGTAACCAACATCCTCAAATAGACATGGTAGGCGACTACATAAAGGGGTTTCCCTTTGCGGCCACCTCCGTTGGTTGTTGCCTCTCTTGGAAAGACGTGAAGAGGCCAAAGCGAGCTACACGTTGCATTTGTTGCACCTATAAGTGCTTACCGTGTAGGAATGAGACTAAGGTGAAACAACGAGCTACGTTATGTCAATGGTTGATAAAATTTGCGTGGTTTGGTGCATCTGCGTAGGAAGAACTTTTGAACACAAATGAGCCGTTGGTGTTTAACAATCTGTAATTAATAGCAGAGTAAAATAATGTGATTGCGAACATGGATTCGTTGCGAAAATTTTTAGGGTGCTTTATAATAACATCCTAAACGTGGAGGCCAAGGACTTTCTAATTGGCCAGCTAACTCGCCTCTATTACTGCTGCGTTCACCAACATTAATGTGGAACCTTGACAACCTCAATTAGGTTTGGTAGCTTATCCGAATCCTGTTACCGTAAATTAGTTCCTCTTTGCTGGTCCTCCAGATTTTTGTCATCCGTCATGGAAACACGCAAAAAAGTGAATGTAGGCCACAAGCCACATTCATTAGGGCCATGAGCGCTTACCTACGCATGGTAACCACAATCCAAACACATTATGGCATTGAATCTGCTAAATGCAAGTTGCACAAAGGATTCTGGTGTAGATATTTTGCACTATTTTTCATTCTTGAGTGAAGCGCAATGGGGATCAACTAAAGTTTTTGATGGCTTTCTATGCATCAATTTATGCCACAGTCGCACACATTGATTGTCATAAACTGGGCAGTAGACCTCATTCAAAAGACACACTTTAAGAAATGCAATTAAAAGAACTAGTTTATATCAAGTGCAGGGTTAGTGTGGTATATTGGGTGGTCTGCAGTGATATCTCAAGGTAGATTCGAAGTCTCCGTCTTCGCCAACATCAACGTGCTACTAAGCTTTTATTGAGTAACAACAATTTGCTCTGTGATGAGTGAATGAACGTTCCGATTCCACTGAAACTGTATAATCACTCCCGCAACTTCATCCTCATGCCCAAAAGCCATCACACTTACACCAAAAGCACAGTTACTAAACACACAAACCAAGAGTCATTCAAATTGCATAAATCATTTTTAACAGGCACGGTTGGTTCACCTGTATTGCTAGTCTTTCCCCTGCAGAATTTTGTGTAATGGGTTCAAAGCAGTCAGGCATAATTTACCGTGAAATGGGTACCCTATGTCTGAAATAATTTATAAGTATTCAAGCCTATCATCCAAAACGCATGCTAAGTTTATGCCCACATCCAAGAACTAAGGTTTGATAGAATTGCCACTTGTCCAGCTGTTACCCGTAGCGCTAAGTCGTAAAAGTCGTAATGACCTTACCCCTTTTCGTTGGCGATATCCCAATTTAAATGTTGACATTCTACAATGCCTAATGTGGAGGGTCTTGCTGCATGAGTGTGCACCCATTCATTTTAGTACATCCTTCCACATTTTGAGTTCAACCTGATAACTCGATAACTGATGCTACCGATTATGCTGCGCTTACTGACGGAAAGCCGCCCGCTGAAGCACAGCTCATCAAATAAAATAACGCCATAGGATCAGGTGACATCGATTAACACAAAAGAGTAGGAATAAAATATGAGTGAGCCGTTAAGAGGCGATGGAGTTGTGCACACCTGCTTATGACTTATAAGGTGGGTTCGTGTAGTCACATGTCGACATGACTCTCTCTGTGTGCACAACAAACACAAATGTCTGAATTTAGATGTTGTAGTAAAGTTGTTCAAGTATGACCAGCTATATTCCAACTTTGCAGGAGCTTCTGGGATGCAAGATTGTGTAACTTATCTCACGCTCCAGATGGAGGCAAAAGAAAATCAGTTTTTGATTGTCGAAGCACCTACTATGAAGTTTTACAATGCTATAATAGTGTGGGCGACTGATGATACCTGAGACTAACTGCATTTGGGTTATGAGTGCGGTCATTTTGGGCCTCAAGGAGAATAAATGTTAGTTGACTTTTAAAGGTGAATAAGTCAAACTCTTAAGATACCAGCAAACAGCCACGTAGGTAGCCACAATCTTGGTAACAAGCATGGTAAATGCAGTGCTTATAAGTATTCAACAAATGGATCTATCTCTTTGTGCATTTTGCATTGTTTCACGGCTAAATGCTTCTACATTGAGGAATATGCTGGCCTGCACAATAGAAATATTTGTAAGACAATCGCTAAGGGAAAATTAACTTTAATCAGACTAACAAGCTAGTAGATTTGCAGCAAATTGTAGACCATAGTTGAAGCCTTGTTAATGGAATTTACAAAGTTGTAGAAGTGGGTTGCATTTGTTGTGGAAAAGTGCAGAGATGGAAAGAAAATCAAATGTGAAGAATGCATAGTAGTAGCGAAACATTAGGTGAAGGACAATGAAACGTGTTGTCCGCAGCTGTAGCTGGAGTCGAAGGAGTCCCCATTTTCAACCACACGACTATCTCGTCTCTCGGAGTGATTAGTAAAAGGCATAGTTTTTGAGTTGACAGTGATGCTGTGCGATCGAATCCACTTGTATTCGAGTGGTGGTGCAGCTTACCTATCGACGGTGATGCTGACTAGCGCACATTAAATATATTATACAAGTCCTTGGCAGAGGAAGGGGCGAAGAAAAATGACAGCGTAAGAGACGATATATCTTGAGGCTAACCATAATTGGATTATGAACTTCAAGGGGAGTGGGTGGTGACTGACACCCAGAGATTATGTCGTGCTTAAATGCTGCTAATACAAAAACAACGCTGAATGAAATGTGATTAAATGGTAGTTTTGCGTGCGATTTCATTCACCTGCCGAGAATACAGGCCTATTGCTACAATATGTTGTGTCTCCTTACAACCAAGTAATTCTTTAATAGGAACTGTGGTGACCCGTGTAAACACGCTCCTTTTCATAGCTGGCCACAGAGGCAAAGAGTTAACAGCATGAATGCCAGCAAACTGTCTTGGGAGGTGTGGTATCTTAGGCACTGGTACAGTACCTAATAATTTGAAGACCTCATAGCATTCCTCGCAGACATTATGAGGTACTTTTGGTATGATTGACTCCTGCATCCAGAGGCAGAGGATGGATGAAACGGTTGAGGCCAAGACAGCACATCATGACATGGAAGCACATCTGGAACTGCAGAACTGAGAAACGTGTCTTGTACAAGTGTGATGACTTTCGGAGTCCTTTTCTACAAGAAATCCTACATTCTTAGAGGAAAAGAGATGCAAGTATTGCTTTTATTACGAATGGAAGCCAGTTCTAGTGCGCGCCTACATTTATGTCAACTGCTGCAGTTACTGTTTGTTGCGCAAACATTCACATTAGAATAGAAAATAATATGAAATATACTGTTACTTTTTAACCTCAATATCCCTCTCAATTGATGTCACCAGAGGTCGCGGTGGACACCACCCTTTTTCTCAGCCCATTCAATGGGTTCAGCACCCAATCAGACGTGAGATTTCAGTGGATCCTCCGCCAAAATGTGCCAAGCAACAGAAAATTTTGATGTTGCAATTTTCGCACAATAACGTGACCCCAAATTCCGCAATTATCGATTTAGCCTGTTGAAAGGCATAGGCTGAAGAGGAGTTGGCTCCATCGAAGGTGCTAGGATTCCTGTCCTCATGTCTGCTTCTCATCCTGTCATGGACGGCCTCTTTGTTCTGTCCGTGAAATCAACTATCCATAATACGAATGGAATTCCACTGTGGAATTGGTAGTCTCGATGATAATGACTTAACGTATAACTGTGCAGGTTGCTGTGCATTAATGTGTGCATACACTTGAGGTATTCATGAGAAGTCTTGGCGGTTTGGCCTAGTTATGTTTCGGTGTCTAGCATTCCCTTATTTCGTGTCACATTAAAGTGCTGATTACGATAGTACGATGGTAAAGAATGAGCTGAAAAGTGTAGTTTACTCGCTCCATTACATCGGCAGTGGATCCGC
Organism: Taenia multiceps; assembly: GCA_001923025.3. Lineage (NCBI taxonomy): Eukaryota > Metazoa > Platyhelminthes > Cestoda > Cyclophyllidea > Taeniidae > Taenia > Taenia multiceps. The sequence continues at coordinate 24,652,659 of CM010312.1, read as the reverse complement.
ATGGTAGTGTAGCCACAGATGGTAAGCATGTTCGCTGCAGCTTTATAAGAGGAATTTCGGGGCAATTGAACGCAAGTCAGGAGGAAATGGAAGTGAAATGACCCCACACAAATACGAATAGGGAGTGCTCTAGTGTAGTAAAAGCAAGTTAATTTGCATAGGATCATGTCGAACATGAATCTCTTTTTCCCTGTCCCTCTTTTGTTTCACTACACTTCCTTTCAATTATTTCTCTCCATGTTCAGCCCACTTTAAGCGCAAGGAATAGGGCTAGATAAAGCGGTTCCAATTTCAGCTGTAGGCATTTGACAAATTTTTTGATTTGCCGCATAGCCAAAGAGAGCTAAGTGCACACATCTTGTCAGCCAATTGACTGCGAGATCTCCTCCACATCATCATTGTGGCAAGTGCCGCTCCAATCGAAGTGACGATGTCAGAGTAAGGCGCATATAAATGCACAGTGTGTGTGGCTCGGGGTAGGGATGCACACCATGTTGAACATCATTGCAGTTTTACTTTGCACGGCGTATTGCACAAGTATGCGTCTACTTTAACACTTGCTTTTCTGGCCGCTTTGTTGGCCTTTTCTCCACCTTCCTCAGATGTATCCCTTTAATGGTATGAATGGGGTCTGATGAGCACTTCTTCTTTGAAGGCGAAACGAGCCCAAAGTTGTGGGGTTCTCGCGTTGTCACAAAGCCGATAGGACCATCGGACACAATGAGCTATTGGGTCAGTGGATTTACCGTAAGTGCGTTTTCCTGATGGAATGCATCTGTCGTCTTTTGGGAGGAATTATGATATGGAAGTGTCGAGTGATTTAGATTATCTGTTCCATCGAGTTGAGCATTCTATTAATAGCTAGCACAGGCGGTAGGCACAGACATGAATTGATGTTGCCACACATTCACCTTCAATTGTCCCACACCTCAGCTAATACTTATCTCAGATACTCTCGATTTTAGAGATCACTTGTTCATACAGCAACAGGATCATACCAAATCATGTTCGAAAATGGCAGCTGCATTGTAAATGACGAAATTTGGGGCAATCCTTGTCAAAAAGACAATGGCATGTCAAATCTTTAGTGCCAGCTTTTATTCGGACCACCGCGATGTTAATAGGAATTCGAAGGTTTTTTTTTGAATCCACGGGTGTGAGCATTGTATAGCTGAGATCAGCTAAACGCTGACGCTCGAAAGTGGACCATTTGGCTAGTTGATTAGTCAGCTCATGCAAACGTGGCTTCCTTTAGTAGCACCAAAATAGTAAACAAAAAATAGAAGTTGGCCACTCAACATACTCCTTCTATCCACCTTTCCGAGAGAAATACCTATTTAAGTATGCAGTCTTGGCACTGATTTGACCAGACTGCTTCCCAAAAATGGGTCAGTTGGTTGATTCTCCACTCCCCGTTCCTGACACTGGTCTACTTTGCATTTTAGGCACTGTTAACATCACAGTAAAGGACGTGAACTTGCAAAAAGAGATCCAGATTTTCGCAGGTCCCAAGAATGACCCCTACACTCTATCAACATTTTTTGCGCCGAATTGCAAGTTTCCACCACTCTCAAAAGGTAACGAAGCAATCACATTTCAGTGACTTGATTTACGCTTTTACTTCCTCGCCTTATGCTATTTTTGACGACAGACGAACCTGACCCGAGGACGTCGTTTCCACTCTCCCGATTTGTCAAAGGCCAGAAGTCCTTCCAACTTGACTTTGCTGTTAAAGGAGCAGACAGCGAGAATACGGTAAATAGTCTAGCCCTAATTTGTGCACTTCTCTTCACCTATAACCACATTTTAACCCTTTAACCCGAGCTAAGTGAGTTTTGGCTAAACAAAGTCAATTTTGCCATTGACCCTTCAAGTGCACATATTATCTGATGCTATGGAGCTATCGTATGCATTATCATGTCATTAACAGGTTGAACTCAGAAGAAACTCAACAATTCTCTGCAGCTGGGTCGGCGTGAACGTCGTCATAAATAAAAGCGACGTTTGCGGTGAGCGCAAAACACTTAAGTCGTGAAGACAATTCTGTGCATTTTCATTTCGATGGAGAAACTTCCTTAACCAATTTATTTGCTCAAAGGCACGATGCCTACTTCACCCGTAGCTTCACTGCTATCGTACCCTCGTTTAACGCTGATAGTCATTTTACTGCCACTTGAAACACATTCCTTAACCCAGTTCTCATTCCCAATTTATGCAGTTAAGTTGGAGAAGGACAAAGCATCAGACCTGTTGGTTTTCCATGGAGTATTCACTCCTCGTTCGGACGTCCCATGGGACAGCTTTCTGTGGCTTGCGCCCAAATCGGAGCTAGCAATAACCGTCGACTATACGCAAAGTGGTGAGTAGGCGGATGAAATTCCATGCAAATTTGCGCCATTCCACAGCGAATCTCAACTTATCCTACTTCTTGCATGAAAACATGGTGGAGAAGCTCAGAGGCCATTTAACCCCGTGTAAAAGTGGAAAATTTGTGCAGAGCAGGAGGCTGTAAATTTGCCGACATGCATTAACGGCGCAATTTTGTCTTTAGGAATATCACCAGAAGTGGCGGAATGCAACCGTAAGTTGGAGTGACATGGGCCGTTTCATCTATGTGACCTGTGTAAAAAAGACCTCTTTCACTCTTGATCAATTTGATTCACGGACTTTGTTCCCGTGGCAACCTCACTTTATTGTCTAGTGTGTACTCCACACTTCCATTAAACTTGCACTAACTTATTGGGGTTTAACGATTCAAAAGTAATTTCCAACTTTTCATTTTAGAGTACGGGGGAGTGCAATGTATGTTGCAATTCAGTTTTCAATAAGAGTTGCAAGAGATACATTTGGGAAGCAGAGCAGCGTGTTTGTAGCCGCATTCAGCTTAATCCACCCAAGCATCTTAGCCTTCTTCAATCTACACTGCATTAACCACGCTTGGTGTCACTGTCAGAATTACTTGCACACAGAATTGTCCTGCACATTTTTTTGTTAAAAGTGGCACGAAACGAATAGTTTTAGTCACGTTGCAGTAACAAACGTTGAATTAACTAATAAAATGTCAATTCTCTCAAACGTAGCTTTGCTGTCTCCATCTCTAAGCAGATTGAACTCGCCATTTCTTTTTCATTTTTGGTACCAGTTCCGACAACATCCTCGGGTAAGCGCGCACTCCACTGCACTGTGCATTCCTCGACCAAGTAGACCAATTAGAAAGGGCAGTCACATTTGCGTTCTCTTTACTTCAGTTGGTAAGGTGACACAGCATTATTAACAGGGCAGCTGAGTATTTCGCTCGTTGGATCAGCTTTGATTTTACAAAATGTAGCCTCTCATTTTGCTCACCACTTTCACCGCCAATCTGCATCAACGCCGCTTACTGAGTTGATGAGCTGATCAGATTTTGTCCAGGTTCACTTAAATGCGTTCATCAAAGTCTGTTGGGTGAAGAAAACCGCTTGATGTATTTTTCTCACACAGGATCCGCCTTGACCTACACGACCAGTGGTAAGCTGTTAGTTGACGTTTGCCATACGACTTCTCATGTCAGCTCAACAGTACACGAGCCCACTCATGGCCTCCACGCAGAGTTGTCTTCTAACAACATCATCAATGGCAAAGAGAAAGTGCTGAGACCTCTGAGTTGTGCATCGCCTTCCCAGATCTGTCTGCACTATCATTACTGACCCCTAAGATTCTTACCAACACTTGTATATGTGCTTCTCCTCACAAGTCTTGTCCAATGTAAATTGACAATCTAGGTTTCGCTGTCCATGTCAGTGGCGATTTTGCGTCAACCCGATTCATCCTCCTTTATAGTTGTGCTCGGGACGACAATAATGCTGACGTATTTGGGACGTTAGCAGATCCACCAATGGATGTGATTGATGTTAGCCGATTACACCAAAACAAACGCTATTTGCTTCATTCCTTTAAGTTTCACATATTCCTTCTCACCAACAAGCCACATTTCGCAGTTTGAAACTCTAATCGCTTGTGCTCTCAAACACGCACACACTCTATTAATAAGCAAGGCGTGTGTGCCATTTTGCTTCAATAAAGTTTCCTTGACATCCTTCTTTTGAAACTTATGTGTCCACAATTGACCCCTCAGACACAAATACGATAAATGCAAAATCACAGCTGCTTGTGAAGGTGAAACTACTAGAGATACTGGTTGTGCAAGGTGCAATTCTAAGTGGCAATGAATCCGCTGACTCCCCTTAAACTCCATCATTCCTATGAAAGAGAGGTTTCTGAACGGCCTCACAACTTCGCAGTAAGTAATAACCAGTTGTCGCATCAAAGAAACCGAGGGAGTCTAGTGGTTAAACTGAGTTACTGTTGCTTTCACTAACTGACAAAGGCAATACAATCTATTCACCCTTGACCCAAGTAGCAGCAGTTGATTCCTTTTCACAAGCAGACAATTAATCGACGTGTAATTCACCGCGCCTCATTTTGATCAGCTACCAATTGATGATGGACCTAACAACTCCGCGTTACCAAATTTGCCTCACCTCATGCCTACACATTCAACGTTTCATTAAATGGAGCCAACCAGCTCACAGTTCACTGATTTGTAAAGATAGATTTATGCAGCAGAAATGCAGCACGTAAAACGGTTAACCTCTTCTTAAACAATGCGCTTTTAAGCTGATGGTTGTGCAGTGACTCAGAGTTGCAATACTTCTGCCGAAATTTCGGGTCCTTTGACGCTCAGAGTAATTGCCAGCATTTCAACCGTATATCTATTTGATGATCCGATTTGGGTCAACAAATGACCCAATCAGCGGGCAGCATGGCCACCTCTCACATGGCCAATGCCGTGCACGATCCCTTTCCTACCAACGCACAGCTTCTTGGCCTTGTACTCCAACATCCAAGCTTACCACATGAGGACCAAACGACAATGGTACAAATAGCGCGTACTGGCTAAGTTCAAATGCAGCTGAGGGGATTATGCAGCTCAACTCTAGCAACCTGTTCTACTTCACTTTTCCCATTCTTTCACTTAAATTAAGTATAGAGGGAGGATGATCACTTCATCAACAAGATACTCTGTTCATCACACGTGTCTCTGCACACACTAGGGTCTGCACTGCTACCAAGTGAACACGATATCAATGACGGTCGAACAGATGCTGACGCTTACTTCCTCGCACTGTCTCAATTTCGACTAGCCCAGATTGGGAGACCCAATTCAGGTCCATGGTCTACCACATGACTGTCACACGCCTGTCAATGCGAGGCAGCTTTTTTGAAATGCACAACTTGGACACCTGCATTTTACACATATCAAGGCAACGACAACACAATCTAAGCTGTCAGACATTCGGCAAATTATTTCACGATGTGCATCGGGGTGCACCGAGAGTTGCCTCTCATGATATAAGACAGGGTCAGAGGTTGAATCAAGTGCTAATCAGATTTATTGAGGCATCTTGACCACCGGAAGTGACACTATTTGGCTGAGAGTTGCCTCCTCTGCCAAATGGCGTGCCTTTGTCCCACTGACGGTTTCGGATTCTTTCTTCGTGAAGCAAGTGTTGAGACTTGGGCTCATGTTAATGCCTACTAACATTCGTTGCTGTGCACCACCAGCCACTTAGTCTGTCAGCTGGAATGTCTACAAAGGCGACCTAATTTGGGAGCGCGTGCTGAGGGGCGACGGTGCAGAGGACTTACAAACGCAATCAATCTAACATTTTTACTAAAGAGTAACAGTAGAGCAATGAAAGCAGCAGAAGTGCCTACCGTCTGTGTATAAGCTATCATGAAACAGCATTGCCGATATGAGAGGAGAAATGCAATAGGTGCATTTCTCTGGGGATATTTTGCCACCTTGTTTTCGGATTTGGCTATTCAACGCAGCTGGGATGGCTAAGCTAGCTCTTTGTGACAGACGTGACACCGAGTAGGCGAAGTGGAAGCGTCGATGCTGAAACGGACTACGTCGCCGAGACTTCCCATCCGTACATGAAAATGCAACGCTAGTAGAATCATGTACTTATACTCATGCTACTTCAAGACTTGAGTTTTTGCTTTTTAGTCATTCGGGAGAACGGTTTTATCAATTGATGCGGCCACGTCTGATGTGTGGGTTGAGGAAAGGTCTTCTCAAACGCCAAGGTCTTTGCAAACGCTGCTGCATTGACGTGAGTGTAGTAAGGTCCTTTACTGAATTGACAATTTGTTTGCCAGCTCTTGCAAATTTATCAACGCGTAAAATTCTGATCGTTTGATGAAACTAAGGCTGCAGAGTTTAACAGCAGTGAATGCGATGCAGGTTCGCATTCCACCGCCTCAAGTGAGTTCAAAAGCGCATGTTCTACGCAAACTCATCATCCGTCTTTGCCGCAACGATGTTGCTTCCTGTTTTGTATTCAGCATTGTAAATGGTGAAACTGAGCGTCCACAAAGCTTAGTGTTAAGCTTATTTTACTTTGTCTATTTAGCTTTCTATCCCACTGATGCAGTACCTCTAACTTTACTAAATTTCAGCATAAGTAGTACGCCCTTATGCTAGATTAAATAGCTGCAAACATCTTCCAGAATTAATTTGCACGCAAAAATATTGGGTATAATAGACTTTCAAGGGTAGCAACAGCAACATTGGTAGGGACAGTTGAGCTACAAGCCGTGCTAGAGGAGACTCGGATTTCGGAGCGCTTTGGGTACCTCTCAACTTAGTCAAAAATGAGCTCGAAGTGGGTCGTCAACGAGTGATTTGGAGCAATCAAAAGGGACTGAACCACTAAAAGAGCGACGGAGCATCCAATGCAGAGGAGTAAGATAATTAACTGATTGCAACATGGTTTCGTCCTCTGGCGTATTTTTGTAGGGACCGACTATTCAGTGGGTGGCAATTGAAATTATTGAGGAAGAGCTGGCCAAACTGAGTGTGCTGGCTGATTATTCCTCAGAGTTGAAGCAATTTTATGGTCTACACACTACCTGATTCCAGAGGTCAGCTGCTAATTTCTATGCACTTCATTCTTCGTACTGTTGCGCGGCATTCAAAATTGTCCTATGGCCCAACGGGATGGGGAAGTCTTGACTTGGCTCTCGCTCGAGCTGCTTTGGACGAGGATGGCAATGGAGTGGATGATGTGAGGAAGCGCCTTCTTGTGAGTTCACATACTTATGTGATTTTCGTCAAAAATTTTGGCATAATGTTTGAATTCGATCGTTGGAGTGCCTCACATAGCAATTGCTGAAAGCCTTGGCTTTCATGTTCAGGTTATTCCAGAAAAACTTTCACATTAAATTCAAGACATAACACCATGCACAAATTCCGTCGGAATAGTGCAACCTCACCGAATTTAGTGCTTTAGATGTTTTTGTTACTTATTCATTCATTTGCACTCAGCTGCATACCTTACAAGTAGTTCACATATAAATCAGTGCTTTTGATGCATGCTACTTGGTGTAACACATTTGTGACCGGTGTTGGCCCCCAGTTTATGGTGACTGTATTATGTCTTGTCATTTTGCGCACGCATGTAATTTTGATGCCGAAATATAGCATTCAGCGGTAGCCAGCAGCCTGTGGTGATTGATGCCGGTCAGATATTATGGCGGTGTGGGAGCTATCTCCCTTCCAAACTTTGGTTGTTAAAATGCTTAAAAGGAAGTTACAATAGGCTCGAGCAGTGGTTGTTGGGGATGATTGTGTCAGATACATGGATATTTTATTTGTCAGGGCCTACTGTACGGCCTCAGTGAACAATTGTCCTGGACTAACTTCAATTTTGGCATTCACATTTTTGCATCTTATCTCTCCTGCAAAAATATTCCGATGGTTTTTGCTGGCGAGCCTAAAGTTGGCGAATACGTCTCATTTAATCAAACACTTATTAAACAGTAAGCACAACCATTTTTGAGTGCCATAACTGCAGTACTTCCCTGCCTACATTGAACGGAAGTTGCTGCACTCTATAACGCTTTATTATTCCTGTTGAGAACACTCGGTAGAATGTAAGTTGATGGGGTTGGAAAAATATCTAGAGCGGTTTGGCTTCGCCTCTTCTTCAGCTCAGGATTGTACAGTTAGAGTACGCAATCCATCGGTCTGCAGTATGCCACGCCAATTAAAATCGTGAATAAATAGCCCAAGCTAAGGCAAATCGCACTGAATCACAATGTTTTAATATGCCCGGCTACAACAGACTAAATCACTATTCATAATATGCATACATATGCATCCATGTGCTGCAAAACTCACAAATTATTCTCGACACCTTGCTCCTTGTGTCCACTTGCCCTAACCCACCAGCTCTCGACATCTCCCGATGTATTCTTTGCGACTTACCTGAAATTGTCTCAGTTTCACTCTTTGGTCTCTAAGCTACGTTCTTTCAAGCCAAAACAACTGCACATAGCTGCGCAAACACCTTCAGTCACTTATGCAGGCGCGCTTGCGTGAGCTTGAACGACCTTAGCAGTTTGCAGGAATACCAATTCGGTCATAGCAAAAATGAAGCGCTATGCGTGTCTAGACTGTTTAAAATATGACAAACTGATGAGTAGATACCCCGCTATGCAGAAGTCCCTTGAACACTCAATGCACTTCTTTAGCAGCCGACAGTCATTGCCTCTAAACGAAATGGAGGAAAGTAGAAAGTCTATTGGCAATGCTTTTGGCTGAGGAGACCCATCGTCGTCAAGCAAATAGTAACTACGCTGACACTTGTTTGTGTACTTTCATCACGAGGAAAGCTTAAATGTTTTCCAAAATGTTTTCGCAAACTTAACCACACAGTCATCGTTCGCAGTCACATGAGCACTTATATCTGTTCGTGAATAAAATGCCGAACTGGGACCGAAGCGTAACAGCTAAACTTTCTATGTAACTTCGTTGCAAGCATGCAAGCACCCTTAAGCGCAGTGAATGTAAAACGAAGGAGCAGTTTCAGCAAAATAAGCTCCTAACTCAACCATAATCACTAAGCACACTGAGGTTCATGCACGTCTACCATGAAGAAAGCCTGCATATATCCGCCAGACTGCGCAGTTTTACCAATCGCAAAAATAAGGCTACATGAGTTTATTCATGATGAGGATGAGCATTGGGCAGCAAACCTACTCCCACGCATTGTTGGCACAAACATGATGGTATTAGAGGTCTTCCATGTACAGCTGTGAATGGAGGTTCGCACAACCAGCCAGCTGTGGGGACAAGGTCAAGCTGAAGGGCATATGTATGCATAAAGTGCATTTGACTAAGCAATGAGTGCGATGGATGCTGAAAATCGTCGTCTTTCTTATTGCTGTTGCCTACTGCTGGGTGCGTACTCATTCCTCCATTTTAACTTCATTTCTTACCAAGCCAATTTCCGTGTGCTATAATCCAATGCATCCACCGAAAATGTTTGGCTTTCAAAAGCGGACCGTTTTGTCGTGCATTGCAATCAAAGTGGAGTCAGTGTTTAATTCGTTTTAACAGGTCATGTTGACAAACTAATGTGCATCCAAATTCAGCGCACTGATGTGCAAGATGGTTCTTGTGATACAAAGCATATCTGCACACAGGACATGATGCAGTGATTTGGTGGAGGTGAAATGGCAACACGACAGCCGCATACAATCGCAATTCACCACAGCCAGTGTGAATGGGTGATGGCTCAGCGCAGTGCGATTTAATGGAGTGATCATAATCTTTACTGCTTGCCTGAAAGCTTTGGCGCTGCATATTTATCATGGGTCTCTCCTAACAACTCACTTGTAGCAGTTAATTTTTGAAGCAGAGAGTCTTGGCAATTCGCAATAGGCGTACGTACGTAAGAGCGCATTGAGTCTACTTCGTCAATGGCTTATGGACATAACTGAAAGAATTCTGGTGCTAGCAGAAACTAGGTTTTCACAAGGTGTATTTGTTTTACTTCCGGTGCACACCATTTCATCATTCACAGTGTCGAGTAAAGTAGGTGGGAAGTAAATAGGAATTTGGCTAGAGAAGGGTTAAGCAAAAGAACGGACACATCATGGATCAGCATTGAGGCAAGTCATGAACGGTTACATAAGTGGGCCGGCCTGGGTACCTTATAAGCTTTGTGATACAAATTGCCACGATGTTTACTGCATCAAAAGGGCAAGTGTTGATACAAACTCTGTTCGCGTGGTTGGCTTCTGACCTAATCTTAGAGGACACTTACGCCGACTTTCTTGTGTAAAACCTAATTTTCCACAAAAGTATAACAACGTTGTGCCGACATTACTAGATGCCTACTAGTAGCATAAGTCAATGTACATCATAACCTAGTAAAGTGGTTTCATTTTAATAGCCCTAATGTGGTTTAAAAAGAGCAGGCCCAACACTCTGGCAAGACAATGTAGGAAATGTCACATGGAATGAACATCACATTTAGTGTAGAGTCTTCAGGCTGCTACCTCAGACGATTTATACAAATGCAACACAGTTTTAGGACGAAAAACTTCTTTATCAAATTGCGAAACGGGAATTGGAGAAAAGTTAGCAATTTACTCCGCCACAAACATTTATGTTTTAAATAACACCAAGCTTGGATTGGGTATCAGTAGTATTCACTGTGTTACTGTGCAAACGCTGCCCAGAAGATCAAACGGAGTCATGGATGTGTATGAGTGACCTTGCTTGTAGTGGGCACGTGTGAGACCGAGTCATCGATATTCATAACTGCCAGAGTTTTCACTCTGGCTCTTCATTTTTCTTCCACTCAATGCGATAACCAAACCAATCATTGGGATTCTCTTGTTTCGTTTACTCCTGTCTCGGTGCATTCTCCATAGACTCAAGTTGAACTGCTTGAAAACCATATGAGTAATAGCAGTGCTGCACCGTTTCCTAATGTAGCCACGGAGAAGAGGAGGTGAATAAGGAAAGTGCTTTTCAAGTGACAGCACAAGAGCATGTTCCCTTTTTAAAGACGGTGTGAACTTCGAAGGCTGGCTCTGGACAGCACAGCTTAACCTCTCAAGCCTTATTGTCAACCATAACAAACGCCAGAATTTCCCACGACTGCGACATTTATCAATGCTGTGGAAGCAAATGAGGATGATGAGGAATGTGCTGTTGTCAAGTGTACGACAGACATTGATAAGGCCAGAGTTTTGGCAGCCACCTAGAGGCTTAACACCTCCTTTGTTGGATACAGTAAGCCCTCTATCTACAGAGATGATTCGAGACAAGACCAAGAACCGTCAATGTCGTCATGGATCTCTCTGATGGCGCTAGCAAAGAAGAGTTAACACATTCGCTTATTATGCACTGATTATGAGGAGTTAAATGCTACAAATTCAAAAAGATGGATTTCTACTCCTCCACACAAACGATTCGTTAGGCTGTCTGCCCCAGACTTAGAATTGAGGTACTGGTAAGTAAAGGAGAGGAAAACACATGAAGAGTAGACAGCATTTACAGCGCCAAATGGCTTTTATGAATTTGAGATAATGCGCCTCGGACTCTTCAACGCTGCGGTCACCTTGCAATGTCTGATGCTGACATTGATTAGTCCATTCCTAGTGTAAACCATAATACACTTTAATGGCACTCTCGTCTATAGCAAAGATAGTTGACAGCAAGAGCTTACCTAAAACTAGTGTTTGATCGTCTTAGACACGCAGACCCGACTTCGGAGCCCAAAGCAATGACGTTTCTTCTAGCGCTCTCACACCTGCTGGAATATGCACTCTGGTCAGATAGAATGGTGGTCACCGAACACTGTACAAAACTGGTACTGACATGGCCAACACCAACAAATTAGGTGGAGCTCCGCCGTTCCCCTCTTTGACAAATTACTCAGGCGATTTGCTAAATAGTTTGCTAAAATCGCCACTGCTCATTCTCGCGCTACTATTCTCAAGTGTAATATCATTTGCACAAGCAAATGACATGTGGGCGAAGGAGAGAAGAAGTGAGTTTTAATTCTCTAATAATGGCGAACAAGGACATCGACGTAGTAGAATCTAGTGCTAGCAGAATAGTTGTCTTGGTCAGATCCGGCAAGACGATCTTGCATCTGGTCTCCCAAAACTCATTAATTCTGCATTAATTCCTAAGATCCTCGATTACTGCCTAGATATCGCAACTGATTTGAGTCGCGTCCCCATCATTGCAACGATCTGTTGAATGTATCTTGCTGAAGTGTTCGTCTACGCGGTTGACGCGCTCATCCCATAAAGTGAAGTGAGCTATGTATTGACAGGCTAATGAGTAGAGCAAATTTTTGCTCTCTTCTGTTGCAGTAATGCCTACTGCCGTAAGCTGTCTAGTTGTCGCGACTGCCGGTGAAAGTGAAAAGTACACCGTCGCATGTTCGGGGACCTGGTGTGAATTCAGGCTCCAGGTGTTTGTGCATTTCGTTAAATCACCAACAGCATCTTCAGGCACTTTACGTCAATAAAGTGGTAGCTGCTATTGGCGTGGAAAACAAGCGGTGTCTTCCACGTTGTGAAAGGCCTCCGCTTCAGTGCCTTTCAATAATGCGCTTACGCGATTCACTTTCAGTTATACTTGTTAACGTACGTAGAATTGAATTGTTCCTTCCAAGATTGCTTGATAGGCTCGCAAGTGCTTACACCATGTTTGTGTTAGCACACTCATCATAAATTCCAAATCACCGGAACTGCACACACTTGCCTGAAATTTTGGTTCTACCTTCTATCCAAGTTCAGCATTTGTTTGGAATCGTGGATCTGGTTGGCGCTAGTCTAATGGAGTTGAAATCAAAACAATGGACAGGTCAGTTGCAACGCATTTGATCCCCGCTAAACTTTGAGCAAAAAAGCTTTAGCGTATTTTAAAAACTGAGCCAAACATTCTGTCTGAACATCCTACGCTTCAGTACTATCCATTACTATTCCCTTGTCATCGACTACAGACGTGTTTAATTATTTTACGCCAATCCATTAATCGTCAAAAAGATCACTATTAGGGGTGGTTGCGATGGTTGAAATTGCGGATGAAGGATATTGGTTAGCAGTGACAGATTTTGTGGTAAAATGTGCTGGCGAAATCCCGTCTCATGCACATACTTCCTACTTCACCTCTGCAGCATGTTCAGCTGGTCTGACAACGTACATGTTACCTCCTGCCTTGCGTCGCATTTAATTTAGAGCCTCGCATCCACTAGCGCAAAATTTTCGATCGAATCGTATTAATGTGGAAGTACAATTCCAATTTTAGATCCAAACTGTAATTGGAGAAAATATTTTGCAGTTGCGAATTCAGCGTGCATAATCTCTGCTAAAATGCATGCACTGTAGATGTGGACACTTGTTTTATCGATCCTTCAGTTGCATCGCCTAGGGTACTAACGACAAACGGAAATTAGAAATGATCGTTTGCTTGTAATGTTTACCTCTTGCGCTTCGTGGACACATATTAACATCAAATAAAAATTTGAATCACTGACTGAAATTGCATCGAATTCGTCGAAAGTAAGTTCATTTTTGCGTAGAATTAAAAGACGGATGAACCTAAGATATGGATGTAACGTGCTCAGCCGGTCTAACAATGCATATGCTACCTCCTGCCTCAATTGGCTTTTAAGTTAGAGCCTTACGTCCACTAACGTAAAACATTTTTCAAACTGTACTAATATGAATGTAAAATTCAAATTTTAGATCCAAACTGTGATTGGAGAAAATATTTTGCCGTTGCGAATTCAGCGTGCATAATCTCTGCTAAAATTCATGCACTGTGGGTGTGAGCACTTGTTTACTCGTTAAAGGCCCCACTCTGTCCACTTACTAATTAATACAGTGGCATATTTTAAATGTGATAGTGCTTGAAGTATCACCTTAATTTCTCTTCCATCGACACTCCACCCAGATTGATCGCAATGACATGATGCCCGGTCAACTGTCCAAATGCACAATAAATTTGCTTAAGTGCTGTGTTTACAAGGGAAAGTCGCTTGACTTCAATCCTGCTTGACCTGACTTAAGGAGCTGTGTGCTTAAGCAAAAATCCGCATAAAATGTGTGCAGCAAGCTGTTCCACAATGCAAATTTAATGGCTGCATAATCACAGGTTACAGTTCCCCACATTCAGAGAGATGAGAAAACAAAGCTGCTCCAAAAATACAGTAGCGTGGATGAATTACAGTAAATGGACTTATTCTTAAGTCCGCTTTGTTCAAGGATCTGGCTAGGCTTCATAAGTGGCACGAAAAATCTGCTTAAAATTCATTTGCAAAGGTTGTTCATATCGCCGGGCGAGTATTTCAAAACGCCCAGTCCCCATAGCTTTACTGAAATATTTTGCTGTAGAATGATTTTTATAGGTGAAAATAATGAACAACAAGACATGGATACTGAGAAGTAAACGGCCTAGCAACCATCAGCACACAAACTAGTCTCGCCATCACACGAGCTGTTCACTTTGGCCATAACTACCTTCTCGCTGTTCATCAGACGTTGTGTGTATTAATGACTCCACCAAAAAATATGCTGCTCAGTTACAACCAAGAGGCACAAGGAAGGTCTTCATTGACAGAAAAACTCCGTGCTACGATTGGCATAGTCTTTGACAACCACCTGCCTGGCTTTGGCTGCCAGCGTAATGACAAGTCCGGGTGGATTACTTTGTGTACTATTGCACGATGCATGATTCGCATCATGCTTTCGTCTTAAGAAAATCTAGACGCAAGATGACGTTCAGCCTGTACAAACGATTCTCCTGGGTGTGCACCAGCGAAATAATTAGTAGGTCTAATTGGTATTAATTTATTCAAGGCATACAATGGGGTTTCAGGGCAGTAAAAGTGCATACATCCATAGGGATGTATTGGGATCAGTGTGACAGAAAACAAAAATCTGCCACCTCATGAACGCGAATGCAGTTACGATATCACTATTTTAGCATAGGTAAGGAACAGGAGGCTTTGTTAACACCACTCCGAAGTAGAGCATTCCTAAATATGGGAAAACAGAAGGGGCATGGAGTAGATCAAATGCGACTTTTGATTTGCCCTTCGTTCTGTGAACTCGAAAATGAACATTGAGCTATCGACTGACTAAACTAAGATAGAAACGGTAGTATGAGCATCGGTTAATCACATGCAGAAGAGCTGCAGTAGCCATAAGGGAAAGCCGAAGAGGGTCAATCCCAAGTAGTGCTTATTAGCATGGTCTTTATTACCAGTTGATCACTCTTCAATAGCACCCAAGTGCGATTGCTAACACAGATGAGAGGTTACTTGCCTGCAGTTCTATGTACAACCTAATGAGTGCAAAAGTGCTGCAGAAGAGGGTGTATCCTAAGTGGCGCTTGTTACCATGATCCTTGTTACCAGTTGATCACACTTCAGTGGTACCCACGTGCGATTGTTAACAAAGGCGACAGGATACTTGCCTGCAGGTTTATGCGCGACTTGATGGGTGCGTAAATTGACGTTGACTAAAACTTGAATAGTTGCTTTGCCTGCTTTGCAAATGGCTTAAGGTGCAAGAAGGCAAAACGAGGCGTGTTTAGCTTTCAACAGTAACATAATGCACGTTACTGGCAAATATAGATGACGGATGTATGTGCAAATGTAGTAGGAATATAGGTTACCTTGGGCACCATTGTTGGTATTAACTTGGTCAGACCATATGAATGAGTGCCGCCTGCATCCAGGATTAGTGTTAAAATAGGGTTTGTCTGTTTACCACCAGGCATATCAGACACTGATACAACCATTCCAGATTGATCGTCATCAACAGCTCTCGATTATCATCGGCGTAAGCTACACCAACAACGATAAATATTTGTGTAGAATTCAACTGCTGCTATCACCTAAAGCATAACGAGCGGCAAAGAATCGCCTCCTCTTGTTGGGACACATCGTCCTATTAGGTCAGCATGGGGCCAAAGTTTGCTTTACCTAATTAATCACAATTCAGAATTGCCAAAATCAAAGTGGCTAAAATGCAACCCAAATAACTTATTTTTGAGTAGAAAGTGCCACCCGATTGTGGTCGCTTAGTATTACCCTAGTACACTGAATAAATTTATGAGCTGTGCAGTGCATGTTCTGATGATCGTTTTATCTGAATACTGCACTTCAGTAGAGTCTAATTGAGCCCTTTTGTAATTTTCTAACTAATTGGTCGAAAATAACGGAAGAGGATTTGCAGCCACAGAGCGGACTCGCCTTCAGTACGACTAAAATGTGTCTGACATATATGTTCCGGATGAAAAGTAATGTCGACTGGATGGTGCTACATTGAGCAAACAACCAATAGCACACAGCTTATTTCACACTGCATTCTGCATAGTTTACGGGCACTCGTTTATGTCGAACAACTTGGTTGACTGATATCAAAAGTGCTCTTTTACGACCAATCTTCCTTTAAGTCTTGATAGCAGAAAATGTGGGAGCGGCAAAATTTGCAAGTGCATGCGCTCAGCTATGCTCGTGGGAGCTCCATAACAGTTTCGGATGAGTGTTCTATTTAGGTGGCAGGTTTTTGGAATCCACTAATCTCGTAATCAAGGAGACGCCTCCGAATATCAAGCATGAGTCGAGCGCATGGTGAGTAGGCCTCGCCTTAGCCATAAATTGGAAGGCAGACAAAATTGCCTTATCATTCTCCCTATCCAATGACAAATTAACGATGAAAGGTTTGGAGGTCAACTAGGAAATTTTTAACGGAGTTTTATGAACTTAGGCTTTTGTAATTTGCCAGAAGTATAATCTAACACTGTTCGCCCACCCACCTCGGTCCACGAGCTTTCTTACCACTTACAAAGGCGCAGTTCACCAAAACAACGTTAAGGGGCTTAAAAGGACTTCACTTCTCCAATCCGAAAGGAAATGCAATGTCAAGGACGATAATCAAGGCGTTCGCTTATCATATTTGACTGCGGTTCTTTTAAACAATTAGCATTGCAATGAAAAGCAAAAGCAACGACTGCACTAGCAAGTAACGGGAATAGCTTTAGAGCTCATGGATACGAAGGTAAGTAGTTCTTAAATGGGAAGAAGTGCTTAATGGGTCAGCTAATCACTGTGAATCAGGGCTCACTTCACTAGTTTGTGCTATCCTTCAGCATTGGAAGATTTCGCCATCCATCGCACCAAAGCGAGTTCGTCAATACTCTTTGATTTTCCAGACACTTGACATATCGCAAACGGAGAAGCAGCAATATTTGAACAAGAAGGTCGCAGGATGGGTCTAATGGATGAAAACGCATACGAATTGGAGGGATAGACTACAAGATTAGTGGCTAAGCATGTGAAGAATATGGAATCTACAGTAAAAATGCCTGCTAAGATATTTCTGATTAAGAGAAAAGGTGCACAAAAATTAACAACAAATCATAAAGTAGTATTGAACAGAAGTTATGGAAATGGGAAATGTGTAGTAGCATCAAGCAAGCAAGAGTTTCAGCATTCCAAAAATGAACCCTAGCCACCAATACTGCTAAATACCGGCACTCGAATACTTCAAGAAGCACCTTAATAATGCTTCGGACAGAAAGGAGCCTGCGTTGCAATCACCAAGTGGAAACGGCCACCGTAAGGCAGTATTTATCATCAGATAGTTATAACTTGTCAAGTCTTCACCTTCGAATGCTAGTGATAATGTGTAGTTAATTTTGAGCCTAGAGGAATAAACGCGTTAGCATAACCCTAAATTTAAGCATCACTAACATGACAAATGGTAACCTACAGCCAGAGCTACCACAAACTGAGGGACGACACCTGTTGCAAATATGTAACGCTGAGAATACGCTTCTGCTTGCACGCAGCAAGAAAGCAACAAAAAAATGCCTCATTAAAATAAGCATGGCGCATTTATTCTGACGCATCTTAGACCAAAAGTAGACAAGATTGTGGAGTCACTGAAACACAAAACCAAAGCTTCCAACCCCTTCTGCCGGAGCAAGTGAATGGCTCATATCCTTCACTTAACCCTAGTACCCTTCCTTTATCTCCTCCTCCCCCTGCTCTTCTTTTCATTCGGCTCACCAACCACACCTAAGTTACGTGCTGTTTTGACGGTCTCTATGTGCTTTTTGTCGTGCCTTCTCACCTAGCAGCAGTGATTGCACCATCTCGTCATCTGCATTTAGTTGTTCTAGCGGAGCAACCCCATCTCAGCAACCAAACATCGCAGTTTGCCTTTACCTCCTTCGTTGCTGCAAAGACAAATACAGGCTTGCTAATGATGATTTGGCTGACAAGAAACACACGCCGTAGGTAACAACAAAACACAATTCCTATTTGGAGCACGGAAACGGTAACGTAGACTTTCAGGGTAATCGGAATGAGGGTCGAAGTTTGGCATACAACGAACACTGACATAATCGGAATGATCGTTACCTCGTTCAGGGGGAGCAGCAGAGGGATGAGAATTGGGAAGAGCCAACAACTTCCAGCCTCCCAAGCAATGACTGTGTTTGTGACTCATTCTGACACAAGACTGCCTCTGTCACAACCATCAAGTAGCATTGGTGGAAGACTCGACTGCAGTGAAAGGCTCTGCACTCTGCCTGTGTCACGCTTCAACAGGCACGGAGTTACATTCTTTTGATGGTGAGCGAAATCCACTCACTGGCCGCCATGAAGACAACGCACACGCATCGGCTTCCACTGGAGGCAAAAGAAGGCACAATAGTAGGTCAGAATATGTATTCTATAAGCAGAGGAAGTCAGGCCGCTGGTATGGCCTTAAGGCCAGTGTTGCTTGACTAAGACAATGTGGTCACTCAAGTGCAAAACCGAAAGCGGCCATCAGAACAAACGAGGAGTTCCACGTGTGTTTATCCTGGCATAGTTCAGTCCTCTTGTAGAACGATGATAATGTCGCATTGTTTAGAATACGCAGGTTCAGGCAGTTCACTAATGAGTAAAGGCATCAGCAAATGCATCTTCGTGAAACAAATAAAATAGATATGCTCCTGCAGTGTGTGAGAGCCTCGTAGACATTAAAAATGTACGAACAAAGTAACGGCTGTGCATGCTCTCGGCTTACCTTTGACTTTAAATGCATTTCTACCTTCAATGCAATAGCACCCAATCAACAGTCCTCTGACACATTCATCCACTGACTGTGAACGCGCGAACACATCGAACCAATCCATTTTTTATTGCTATTTAGACTTGTGGAAGAAACGATCCTCGTGTTTGGGAATCGTTTGCCTTCAACCGGTAGTATAACTGGCCCTTCGAATGAAAAGGCATTAGTGCCGTGATTATCTTAAATAAAATATACTTAAGAAAAGTCATGACTGACCATCGGTGCAGCATTCATGTTTCTAAATGAGCCTTGAATGCTAGCGGCAAAAGACAATTTAAACCCTGTCGTGGACCAACGCATTCGCTACTAGGCATCCAAGACACCCTCGTCGTAGTAACCTCGACTGCGCTATTACACATCCCTCTTGTACCCCTTATGAAAATGTCTAGAAAACACCAGCCATCTCATGGCAGGACTGGTAGAATGGAAGCTTCCTCTCCACTGGTGGCAGCGTTGGCAGACCTTCCTGCTTCAAAGAAGTAAGTAACCATGGGAGTGGATAAATATCGTTCATTTTAACATTTAATAATATCTTTCAAATGCTGAAAAAATCCGCTATTTCTCCGCGCTATTCCCCAAGATCTATTCTTGGCGGCGATAGATGCAGGGATCTTTTAGTGACTCCGACACTAACTAATGCTGCAAGACAATGACCAAACTTGTCATTGACAGGTGAGAATAGTCGCTGGCTGGAGAGTTCTTCCACCGTGTCTACAAGCCAGGCGAAGATGACGAGGAGCAGACTAGGGACCTGCAACTTCCAACGAAACGGACTTTCAGAGATGCTCCGCCAAACAGGGCGACCAACTAGGTGGCCACTCAGTTCAGAGCGGGAGTTCAGCCACTAGCCATCGCAGCGAGTCTCTACACCATGATGTTCAACGATCTTAGTCGGTTGGTTTAGGCTGTGACCAGGAAGTGGGAGAAACTCCTCCTGACACTGACATCTTAGGCTTCCAGCAGCTGGCCGAACCCATCACATCCAAGTTGGGCTTCATCGCACCGTGTCCCAAGATCAGGTGAGGCCTACTATTCCTTATACTGCCCATCCTAAATGGTTCCCTCCTATTCATGCCAGTGCCTGACAAGCTAGAGGAATGCCTCTGCAGTTTTCTCCTTGACTTTAACGCGGCCAAGTCAATAGTAAGCCTCCGAGCTTTCCCAAATCTGCGCAGTAAGCGTCGCACCGATCCTTCCTCTACAAAACTACTTTCAGTCGAAGAGAGGAAGACGATGGTAAAAGGGGATACTTCATCGACTGTCTCACTGAGAAAAGAAATCTTGACGGTATAATTTACAACATCCTCAGAATTAGTTTGGAATGTGGTGCTTGGCGCTGACTTCTTCGTAACACCCATTCCAACCCGTAGTTCAAGGAAATAAACTCAGTTGCTTCTCCACCATAAATGGACGCAAACAAACTGCGAAGTGCTCTTTTCGAGGCTGTAGGCATTCCCAATAACGACTTTGATGAGCTTTACGCATGTTTGACGCAAATCGCCGACAGTGAAGGAGAAGAACTGCGCTTATTGCTGGATGTGTATTTAAAAGAGTTCTTGTGGTAGGGAGCGAAACTCGAGCGAAAAACGTCGTCAAATATAACATAGGCACCAGTGAATCTAGGCTTATATGGTATCCACGGGAATGCATACCACAGCCTCTCGTGGAAAAAGTGCACCGGCTAGTAAATGAGATGATCAAAAATGAGGCTATATAGCCATCCAAGTCACCATGGACCTCCCCTATTATACTGGTAAGGAAAAGTAATAGCTGTGCATTGATTAAAGGAAGCACATGGGATGGGATGAATTAGTGCATGTATCGAGACTGACTAGTTGACGGATTGACCGATTGTCTGATATGAGGTATTTGCTAACATGGAGGCAAAGTTTGTTTCTCGGGGAATCGTTGGAGTGGCTCGCATCGAACCTGTAAAAATAGCACTGTTTGCGCGAGTGGAGGTTTGGGATAGAAATTGCGGTCATCACACATGCATGGTACTAGCTAGTCCCGGTCCCAACTGTTGACGAGGTTCATTAGAGGGTGAAATAGTCACCGCCCGCTTCCTTGAGAATGTTGTTGGGTCTATATAAGTGGCATTTGGAGGGATCGTTGAATGTAATCCAGGCAGATTTGATTGGTTTGTGGGAGTGTTCACCAATTATCTCTTTTGTAAGCAGGAGGAGTCTGGTCCATGGTTGCTTTTATTTCCATCGATAATTTAGCTTCTCGAGTGCATGTTTCCTTCCCCACGTCATTATGTAATTTTCGGTTGACCATTCCCTATTTATCTCCCTATTTTGTGTCTACTCATCTACCTATACATTAGGTGCACATGCATCCACATTTTTTCTGCATTCGGTTTCCACCCCTTGTTTCCAAAAGTGCCAATTCTTTATTGAAGCATGCTACGCGATTACGAGGGGTTGCATAGTCCTCTCTGATAGGCATTCTCATGAATGGCTTCCTGGGACCGCTTGCGCTCCTGCACATTTGCGATGTGCGTTATGTGCGGAGGATTTGCCTATTAGCCTGGTTTCAATTTTTATGTGCCAAGCGTTGACTCCGTCAGTGGTGAGGAGGGCAGTCATTACCCCGTTGCCAGTGTTTCGTTTAGCCAGAAAAATGGAGTGATTTGGGTGCACAGCATCTGAACATCAATGACCAGCTATGAATTCAATGAATTCTTCCCCCTTTTGCCACTTTTATCATAAGGTGGTGATTAGTGAAAGTGTGTCGTCTTATGCCAGTTGCAAAAAGGATACTTTTTTCCCCGTAATCATTGCAGCAGAACAAGCATAAGGTTATGATGGCCCTACCACTACTGCCAAGTAATCAGTAGTAGTGGTGGTGGAAGGAACCAACTTCAAATTCGGTAGCATTCATGGGCAATGATGTGCAGTGCAAAGTTGCATTTACAAATTGCGTGATACAACTTCTTGTGCTTAGGACTTGCTATAAAGTAAATTTGCAATTTTGGTAAACAATAGCAAATTAGCACTAATGATAAAGCTTCCAGTGTTTTTTTAAAATCCAAATAGCTTCCTCCCCTGGGAGGTTAATGCAGTAGCGCAGATAAATTTTCCTCCATGTTAAAATGCACTGAATAGAGCATTATGGCAAAGCAAGGCCAACTATGCAGCATTCAATGACAAAGAATTAGTAGTGGCCACGTAATGGACAAATCGCAGGAATAACACTTTTTAACGCTATCAGTATAATAGTTGAATCGCTGAGATGACAGAGAGAAGTGAAGTGGAATTAGGCTGCACGTCAGACAATACGATTTCGGAAACTCCTAATGGCACTCCAGTGATAGTTTTGTGACTGCCATTTACTAAGTGAAGAGCTGTTGGTGTGACTCACCGCGGTGCGAGGCTGCTACACTCCAGTATCAGCACTCGGATGATCCCTGTCTTGTAGAAATTGCAAGGAAGTAAATCGATTACTGCTTTTTATTCCAGGATATAGTCAACAATGTTCAAGTGTTAGTTTTTTTAAAGCTAAGGAAAATGACTGTGATTTGTTGTGGAGATGTGAGAGCAATCTTTGACTACTCCACGCGCAACAAAGCTGGTGGTTGCAGTCGTTGCTCGGACGGTTCTGTATGATCTCGTGGGTCACTGGTTCAAGATTCGGAAGGTATGGCTAAGTTGCTCTGAGCAAGTTATTTGTTTAAGGGATTGCGTTTTGGTTTTGTTAGTGCAAATCGCCGCATTGGGTGGTGTAAGTTTTTGCTGGTGGCTAGTTGTTCAGTGGGTTCGCATTTTGCATGGATGGATTGAGTTCACTCAATGGGGGTCACTCATCAGTAGCAGTACCAAATCTTCCTTCGAGGCGTGTTTAAGTATCGGTTATAACGAACGAGGTGTCTTCTCGAATCGCAACCGACAACGTAGGAGACAAATGCTGCGCAGCATACGATGGGCACTGAGAAAGCTAGACCGACGTAAGAGGCATGCAGATCTGTACCGTTGCCTTTGTTGGAGAAGAGAAGGAGGGCGTTCGGTCGAAGAAACGACAAGAGGCAGATTCATCAAAGTCAGCATGGGTATCCTCGATCGCTTTATTTTTAACAACAATTCTACTAGTAACGGGATTAGTTCTCGATTAAAGAAGTAGGTTCCAGGCCTTCTGTAAGAGATCATCACTAATCTTCCTTCGTTCGCTATTTAGTTGGTTTCGCTACTGCTGTAATAATGGGATGGAACATACATTTGAGACGTAGAGAAGGGCCGCGTGGGGTCACTGACATGGTTCAAGGGCTGCATAAGTGCCAGCGGTACCGAAGCGAAGAGCTGAAATCTAATCAAAATATTGTTGCATTTGGCTGGTGAGGAAGGACCCCAGCAAGTTTGTGCATTCCTCAAATGGTAATTATGGATCATCTTTCCACTCTTACAAACATCAGGAAAAAATGTCAACCTGGTGGAATTGTAAAAAGATTATTTTGACCTACGACTCTGTGTCAATGAATTGGAGGAGAGGTCAGCGTGCCGTGGAACGCTAGAGGCAATCACTTTCGAAGCATCGATTTTATTGATCTCTTGTTAGTCACTCAACCTGAAGGTTATTCTGCATGCGGATAGATGGACGTGTGAATTGACGCTTCCACTCCTGCATGTGAGGGCCTTTTTTCGCAGAGGATGTAATTGCATTGCAAAATAAAATCTGACAAACCTCGTTAAATAAGAGCGATAAGCTAATCATGAACATGTGCCTTTCAGTGCACTATCTTGCTAGGTGTATTTCTTAACTGGCTTTGGTGTGGCGCAATAAGTACCGTCCCTTACATGAGTAGGTAGTGGAGGAGGAATTTGCATCAATAATCTCATCCCTCAGTTTCGCTATTATCAAAATTTTAATTCTATTATAATATATTAAACAAGACATCAATCTCTCGCCCTGTTCTATTCATAGAACTGAATGTACAACCGAAGAATGAACTGTTCAAAAAAGAAAAATTGCTCTGCTGCCGAAATTAGATATCCATAAGCAAGCGATTTAACAACGTTGGAAATGGACGACTCAAGTATAAAGATAACGAGGGAGTAAAATTCATTAAAATATTCATCGTCTCACCATAGTTGCATTCAAACAGACCGCTAAAGCTTCCTAAATTTTGATCCGAAACTCCAAAACATGGAAATTAGCTACATTAATAGCCACAGAACCAAAACCAAGTTATCTGCAGCAAGCTCATTCATGCAGAAGGCAGCTTATTGTGCAGCGGATCCACCTCGACTTATGACTCTAATACATTTGCTTAGTAACCAACGTTGGTAACATGAATGAACTATTGAGGACTGAGCCTGTCAATGCAACGGTACATGCTAGCGCCCTCACTTTGGTGTGCAGTAGGACTAGAGAATGGGCAGCCTCAGAATCCAAATGCAAATAATAGCTAAGAGGCGCGCAATAGCTGCAGCAAAATGGCATCAAATATGCTGATAGTAGGAGTCATCACCAGATTTTAACCATGTTCACACCGTAGGCGTTTGCAGGCACACTCAGCATAAAACGCGTCTGCATTGGTAACTGGTGTACTGGCAGCAGATCCACGTCATGCGTTGTTCATTTGTGAAGACTTGGTTTGGGTTGCGCTCACAGCATCCAGCTGAAAGCCTAATACAATCGCTATGGTAATTGTATTAGCTCATTAAGAATACAGATTCAATCACTTGGGATGCAAATTGCATGGACAATTGGCACCAGCAGCGTTTGTTACAGAATCAAAGCAAAAAGGAAGTAGAGGGGAACGTGTGCACCATCGACTAGCTCCTCCAATACCATGGCATTATTAGGCATCCTCACTAGCGTCGGTGTAGGTGCAACCTCAGTCATCTACCATCATTGCTGCCACCTGCCGCACGGCTGTGCGCATTGCTGCGCCACCACAGGCGACCATGCATGCGGCATGCCCCAGTGCGGCTTCTGCACCGGCCACCATGCACACTTCTCCTCACATTGTGGGCCCTTCACCACCCTAGCCCATGGTGCCGACTTCCACGGATACGAGCATGGCCAACTCCCACACTCCATTTCTTTGGCTGTCTCTTCTCTTGACTTGAAATGGCTTGTGTGCTGGAGGATAGCTGCTTGTATATATACTCTTCTCGTTGGTTGTAATTGATTCGCGCGATACTCGGGCGCAATGCACTTTTACTTCAGTGTTCGTGCTTCCCACTCCTCACCACCATTCTCGTGAACCAGACATCAGGATCTATCTAGAGCCATTAATCACCTACGCTCTAGCAACTCGAGGAAATAGAGTGACTTTTAACACGACCGGTGTTAGCGGCAAAGTATTTTAGGACTTGTGCATCCTATCCAAATGAGGAGCAAGCTGAAAGAGCTTTACTGAACGAACTGTCTGTTCCGAGTTTCCATGGTATGCATTCTGGCATGCCTGTTGTCCTTCAGTCCTCCTGCCTATAATCAGACTAACTTTTGCTCCTTTTGCTTACTAGTACTTCAGCTTGAAATACTTTGCCGCTACCTCTGCGAATAAATTTTATGAGTCAGTGAAATTCTAAATTGTTAAAGCTAAGGGCATGTGCTTACAATTCTTCTTTTGATGAGTGGGGAAAAGCCTAGTTTGCTCACGATGTCATCCTTTTGCTCAAGATTTAAAAGATGACGCCTACTGATTTCAATGTCAAAGTATAAGTAAGAGCAGTAAGTTAAATTACAAGAGAGGCAAAGTGGGAAGTTATGTGGGAACTCAGTGGTGGTGCGACTTGCATTTGAAGGCGATTGATAGGATGGGTCGTTCATGCGACGTAGGCTGAATAAAGGCGCTTTACGGCTTCTCTCCATCTTTCTACAGTCTCCACTCCTGCTGCCATCTTCGAAGTTCTTGCACTCCAGCCTGTTGTCGCACCTTCAGCAGGACAAATGATGCGTCTATGCACTTGACGTATGGTTCTGTTGGCGCTGCATGCAATTACATGTTGTCACAAAATAATCAAGCCAAACAGACAGGCAAAACGTAAGAATGGCAACCATTTGGCAGACCTAACAAGATTCATTTTATTCTCTTTAAGGTGATCAAAATGAACCGGCGTAAGTACGGGTAATCAATTCCGTAGTACTACCCGTACCCACTGTAACACATCGGAACAGCTAAAAGAACTTCGATAAACAAGTGCAAATGAGAAGAGGATTCTGCGATGGCAGTGAGGCTGAAAGAAATGCCCAAGATTCTCGTCGCTACGCTTTAGGTTCATCCATGTGCTTAGAACCAAATTTAAAAATACGTGACTACCAAATATCCTCGCCAGTGCTTTTGAATGATGGTAGCAGCCTCTGCACGAGTTAAGTGCCAACTGAGCGGCAGCGTGGCTTGAGAACATAGCTTCCGGTGCTTTGCAACCCAGTCAATGTCTTCCAGGCTCTTGACCGTCTTGATGCGCTCCAACCTTGCAGGGTTGTTTCGGTACAATTCAAGTGATAGGTAGTCGATGGCGTTAAAAGAGGAATGGGACTTCTAAAATATGTTCAACAAAGCCTTATGCATGGCATTTAGTTTAATAAACCTTGTTTATTGTGGCTCTAGAAGCGGCTCTAGTGGCACGTGCAATGCGTCAGATTATATTTTTGCATCGTTTTACAGGAGCCAATATCACAAAATCTTATTTCTACAACCAAGATTACAAACCATCATGACAACGCCTACGAAACATGAGGATGTGTTTCACAGCTTGCTCATGCTCCCTCTAAATGCTCATTGCAAATGTTAATGTATTTCACTTTATTCTTGATTTAACCTTCTAAGTAGTGGTGTGCTGGCAATTCTTTTATTTAGGGAAGAGATGATTATCAAATGATTATGTTTACCAGGAGAACATCCTTGGCTATGACCTGCGCTAACATACTGCGTAAAATGGGTTCAAGTGTTGGAAGTAGACGCAACCTAAAATATCCAACAGGTGTGCTTGGGTCACCTTCCAAATCGGAGGGATAGATAAAATGGTTTACCAGAGTAATCGTCAGGTAAATTTGGGCTTTCCTGAGGGGTGGGCTCCTGTGAACTTCTATATATATTTTTAGGAGAATATCCACAGGTAGGAAGTTGGTTTTCGTCATGGTGCCAGTCAAAATATGACGGTCACACTGAATTTTGCATTCATCTTCCCGGGATAGATAGCAAGCTCTGGGTGATTGAAGCTTAGTTTTATGATTCAATTCTTTTAATGACTTGAACAAATGGGAATTGTTCGCCTGAAAGAAGAATGTGAACTGCTAGAGGTAGGTTTTGCTCCTGCTAAATTTTGGGCGAACAAGATACAGGCTATTTTGTAGCACTTGCGCCGAGCACGGCAAAACCATCTACACTTGAAATCGAAACAAGTATCGGTTATGACCTTAGTTTTTTCAGCAAATGAATAATATAACAATCAAACGAGTTTTAAATAGACATACGCAATCAACTCCATTGTTTTGCAATATCCTTGTAGCGTCGCGAGGCTCCTTTTACGGTAAAAGAAGGCGCAGTACTAGGACAGAATATATATATTCTGGAAACAGAGGGCTTAGGGGCTGTTGGCACGGCCCGGAGGCCGACCAACCAGCTAGGAAAAGATGGCCACCCAAGTGACCGAAACCGGCAGTTCAAACAAACAAAATATTACAGACGTGTTGTGCCGATGTTTAGATTGTAGTATTGCTGTGGCTGGCTTGCTGCCCGCTTAACTCTCAGTTTTGATGGAGGTGCATTCAGCGTTCCGGTCATTATGCCTTCGTCGGGTTAGCCGAGCTTTGGGTCGTGACATTAGCCTAGTCTTCTATTGTATGCTTAGCACCCAGATTCTGCTTGAGGGTTGCCTTTGCTCAATTTCTGGGAAACCAGGCAGCTTAGCATTGGTAGCGGTGGAAAGAGAGCCCGACTTCAGGGGACATCTATCCCGGTGCTGAGTGCTACGTGACAAAATTGGGTGATGTGATAGAGGTGCATGTGGAGCATATGGTACAATATCGCTGAGGATTCTTGTCTATCTCTGGCAGCTACCCCAGTCCCCTGCCGTGCGATGCATGCAATGGTAACGGGGGCTACACTAGTCGTGTACAATCTAGAGAAAATTGCTAAGGAACTTTCTAACTGCTTTCACACACAGATGTGGAGTGTGTGTGCAAACCTGAAACGCTAACTTTCGGGAACTATAGCATATCCCGTATTACACTTCGTGCATCTGCCTTAAGACCGTTCTCCCAACGTCTGGCGGCGAAGTTGTCTGTCTTCGAACCTAGACCCCTAACTGGATAAAACTCCAGGTCTATTTCGAGCGCCAAGAGGAATCATTTGCAGTGCAGTCAAACATCTCCTCAGTTGCTGAAAATTGTGACTGGCGCTGTTGGCTCGTGTGTGCTTTCCCCCACCGCTGATTCCATTGTGAAGGAAACCCGCCATGGGAGTCGGCGTAAACGAGGCTTTGAAAAGGAGGAGCGCCATGTCATATGGCAGTTGTTTGCCTAAATCTCGGCCTATGTTACCGTGAGCAGAATGACAATTTTACTTCAGCCAGGAATGTCGTCATCAGTGCCACGTCGATAGCCCAAATCCCTTCCAATTGCATAATATATAAATATATGGTCTAGTGATGTGCTTCGTTTACTCTTGGCACTGCACAGTAGTGGCAATGACGGTGCTTGCCTTCATTCCAGATTTGTAATACCTGAGCCTTGTCAGATAATGATGAAATGAAAATGAGTGCACTTTTTTGGCAAAATTAGAGACTAGAGCATTCTTAATTGTATACGTGGCCCACTTTTGTACGGATCGTTGTTTTTTGAAGAACGGCGCCTCCTTATCCGCAATCTCGGCACTAAGAAAACTGTCAAACCCTTTCCTATTGCAGCACCACACAGCTTCGTTGAAGACAAAAAGGTCGTAACACTAAAAGGAAAGGTCCTCAGTGAAAAAGGATGAAGAAAGGACTGCTGGCCTGGCTCAGAAGCAGGTCGACTGGCAACAGCAACACATCCATTCCAGCGGACCAGCCACAGTGCTCTAGACAATAGCATCGGGATACATAATTAATGAACGAGTCTTTAAAGATTGCTACGACGCTGCAGATAAACAAATGCAAGACTGAACCGAAAATGATTCAAACTATAGCCGTGCATAGCAATGCGTTTTTATTTAAAAACGGAAATCATAAATTCCAGCTGGCTAGACACATCGCAATAGAAAATAGCATCGGGATACATACTTGATGAGCGAGTCTCAGGAGATTGCTACGACCTTGCGGACAAACGATTGCAAAAGTAAACCGAAAATTATTCAAATTATAGCTGTGCATAGTAGTGTGTCACTACTTAAAAAGCGGAAAGCATAAATTGTTGCTGTACACCTTTCCAATAGCAAAATACGAATAATAGCCATTCGCTTTCCTATCATGTTGATTTACACGCAAAGGCCTGACATCATTGTCATTCATTCACCATAGTGCACTGGTTCGTCATTGCTGCCTCTCAAGGTCATCATGCCTGTTCGTGGCTAACTGGCCTACCGGCTTACTGGCTCACTTTCTCGAGTTGTAGTGGGTATCTTTGTCGCAATTCCACTTCCAACGCTGTAAAATACGGGCAACCAAGTACTAAAAGGTGGGCAGCTATTCTCGTTTGCCATGGATGACGGTGAAAGTGGGTTCTTTTGTGCGTTTGCGGAACTTACTATGAGCTGACTTAAAGTTCATGAATGCGTATACAAATCAAAATTAAAAGGTGTTTAAGGCAGTAAGTGAGCTGGGGTACATTCCTTCTTGTCTCTTAGTGGGTGTCATTTGTGTTTTGCACTAATTTTGTGCGTTTTAAGTGCTTGGCTTATGTTTCTCCGTGGTTATGTTGTTTACCAATGTGTCTACACTTGCACGAGGTGGTTAAACCCAAGCCGCTTGTATTCAGTCCTCAAAGTGGCTTTTAGCTAACTGAAGACTAGCATACATTGTAGCGAGGATCGGTGACTACGTCCTACCTCTACCTTTGGTATCCAGATGGCCCGTGTTTCTTGTTGCAATTCGGTCATCGATGCGGCAGAACACATGTGAACAATCGCTGTTGGGAGGACTAACTGCCTGTTTGGACCCCGAATTCGCTGTGGAGTTGGCTTAACTGGGCTATGGAGACGTCGCTTCACCTATGTGAGTTCTATTTTCTTTTGAATTTTTCTGAGTTTTGATCTTTTAACTGATTAAATTTGAACTGGTAAAAACGATTTTTGTGTTCCCTAGCATATTTGTCGGTTGCGTTGTGCATGTGTGAAATGTATTCCTTAGCAGCCTGTTATAAATGGGGTGGCACTAAATCATGTGCCGCGAAATGGCCGTGCAGTTTCTAAAAAGGAAAGTTGCCAAGAGGATATTGTGCTTCTTGGTTGTTTGGCTCGCTTTGCGCCTTTTAGTTGGTGAAAGGTGAGGCATATTCTGCGATAGTTAGGTCTTTTTTTGCACAGTGATTTGGCCATGCACAGTTTTGCCTGTCTAGCTTTGGGTCTGTACAAAAGGTTATTTCGCTTCCCCTCGTGGCAGTTGTCTTTAGCCTTTTACACGAAGACTGTTCAGTTCTTGCACGAGCGGAGAGTAGGTCTAGGGGCTCCGATGCGATGCTTACTTCTGGTGGCACTTTGTTTCGTTCGATCAGAATTCTATCTTCAGGTTCATTTGGGAGCATGATAGGCTGTTTGCGGTCTCAAATGAACTTGGCCTACTGTTGATCTGAGCCTAGATTGTTAGATTTCTCCACTCTCATCACTGACGATGGGACTTGGAGGTGTTGATGACGGCAATGTTTGGCACACCCTCCCTTCATTACTACCAACGCTGGTGTCGGTGATTTCTTACTGTGATATTTCACTTCAACCAGGGCCTTGTGTTTTGGTTTGGTGACTGGTTTTCTCCTTAAACCTAAAATGGCGTTACCTAATTTCTCTGCGTTTTATCAATTCAATCTTCTTTCTCGCCAAAGAAGCGTATGTATTACGTCCTTGGTAGTTTGGCTCTTGACTCTGTGGTGCTGTGAATCGACAGAATGGTTTAAATTAGGCTGTGTTTTAACAGGATTTCTGCATGCTCACCTTCCTTGCTGTGTGGATTTCGCGACTCTTCTGGACCAACTCCTAGTTGCCATTTTATTTGAAATCAGGACTGACACGTTGAAGATGGACGAATTCCAATGGCCTAGTTGGAAGGAGATGCACTTCTCACTTCATAATTTAATGTGTGACATCAGTTTTGTGGTTTAGCCTGGGTTTTTGCCATGACTGTGGGTCAGGTGCTTGATCCACGTCGTTGTTCATAAAAAATCAGTGAAATGGTTTGGTTGCATCCACCCTTTGTCGAGTGAAGTGGAAAGGAGACAGCATTGACTTCCTTGTTAGTAGTTGATAACTTCGTTGAGGCAATTAATTGCACATGGGAATGAATATGCCTTCCAAGGGTGTTAGGAATACGTGGTCTTAATTATGACTTGGTGGTTTAAGTCGTCTGTCACATCGGTTCTTCACCTATGGTCCATTAAAAGTGATCACTGATGAAAGTGACTTGTTCTCCCGTTACTGACTGGCGTAATGTTTAGCCAGAGCAAAACCTCCGGTCAAAATGCTGAGAATTGACCCACACTCCTTTGTTGGGGACTGTCAGATGGCATTACTGTGTGTTACAAGAACAGTTCGCAAATGGGTATGATCTCGTGTCTGATCATCTTCAAATTTTCTGTTTCCTCACATCCCTCATCCTACAAACCCTACCCATGAAGTGCAAAAGTCCTCTAGCATTTGTGTCCGCGTCCCACTTTGCCCAGATTGGCCACAAAGTCCTACCTCGCCATCCGCATCAGCCGCGTCTTGCACGCTCCAGTGATTGATTAAACGCTGTCACACACACACACACGCACGCACGCGAATTTCAAATCACTGCCTTCACGCCGCTGATCGATGCACCATCCGAATTACAATTTTGACATTTCTGTGACGTT
The DNA here is from genome assembly GCA_001923025.3 of Taenia multiceps. NCBI lineage: Eukaryota > Metazoa > Platyhelminthes > Cestoda > Cyclophyllidea > Taeniidae > Taenia > Taenia multiceps. The sequence continues at coordinate 24,620,697 of CM010312.1, read as the reverse complement.
GTAATGATGCTGCCTGAGAGGAGGGTGTTTTGTGTAAACTTTTTTGCGCGCTTACCTAGGCGTGATGTTGCTGAATTACAGTAATGCAATTGGCCCAGAAGTGTGGAGCGTACCCTGGACACTGGTTTGATTGTTCGAGGCCACTGTCAACCGTAAATGTGCCAGTGATTTGCCCTCTCCTCTTCACTCGCCTTCCACTTGCTAACAATGGTGTTGCCTTGCAGATCTGTCAGGTGCAGCTGTCTCACTGAGGGACCACCGAAAGCTCTCAGTGAGGATGCAGGTGTCGAGGCGGGCACGTAATTCACTATTCGTAGCAATGCTGTCTTCCACCTTAGTAGGTCCAGACTCAACCAGCCTTGCGGTTTATCCGCTATCCGACGAGGAGATTGCGATGGTCACTGGTGTCACTGTCTTCAGTCCCATCCTCAACTCGCATTGTACGTGTTGCATAGTAGCTCCAGCTCAAGACTTGGTTCATGCTTTTGTGCTGTAGCAATGTTGCTCATTTTCAAGGCGACCTGTCTCTTGTTTCGAGCTAATAGCAGTGACATGTTGTCGCTTTTGCGCATAATCTACGTCGACATGGTTTTTGGCCTTATTTTGGCTGAGCAGTGGTGGCACGAGTAGGTTGCACAACGACCCCGTAAGCGACTCGTGCTGAAACACTCTCTTCCCTCTTCTTCCACAGTATTGCCACCTCATTGCTCCTCTGTGTCTCCTTTCAACGCTTCCAGAGCCAAAATCTCAACCCAGAACCAAAGGGAGTCGTGAAGGACAATGGCGATTGTTCTGCTGTCTCCTTGGTTGGGAGCCAATCCACATTGTTTAGTTCCTGTGCCTTCCTCTACCCGATCTCCATCTCCCTTACTTTATAGCATGATTGTATGAATCGAATAGAGCTTCAATCGCATTAACTCCTTGTTTTCACGATTAATGTGGGCATTTCGATTCCTCACTTTCCTGTCCTTGTGCTTCCATTGACTGGACGTCAGAAGGAAACGGTAATGACTGCATATGTGTGTATGGGGGCAGTGAAGCCAACGTAAGTTAGTGTGGTTACACACTTATGCCATCTATCAAGGAAAGAAAGAATAATGACACAACGCTCAACTACTACACTGAAACCGATTTTGCTAATTGCTGTCATAAGTGGATAGCGAATACCCAAACCATTACTACCTTATCTGTTTTACTGTCCAGACGGTTCCATGCGTTTAACAATGGGTTTACGGGAAGATCCATGTAAAGTTATACTGGCCATCAAAGTGGTCGCATCCGAAACTGAGTGTCAAGCAAACGAAGTATTACAGTGGAAGTGGTGGGGGAATGGCTGTGCTGAATGGAGAGCGAGGATGAAGCACTCTACTATAAATGCATAAGTAGTGCGGGATTGGTGCAAATCACCGCGCGTGTACATCGGCCGCACAGTCGATTTATTTAAAAAGGCCATTACCAGTTTTAATAAAAAGGGCTATTAACCGGAAATTCAGTTTAGATTTACCCGTTTCCCATCGACGTGCAAAGTACACCTTACAATCAGCGTTAGTTTAGTCACCGTCTTGGTGGTATGCACATCTTTCCATGATTAGAGCCGCCTAAGTCTTCTGTGGTGCATTGATGACGCCTTCTTCGTGCCAGTTTGCCAAATTGCATTCCGCAGGATGCTTTGGTATTTCAATTTCATCCTAGTATGTTCACCGCATTGCAAATTCTGACAGGTTTTTAGTAGTGATTTCAAAAAGAATCTAGCTTCATGCTAAATTGCACGGACGCTGAAACCCTTTTGAGTTCGGTGCTGCTAGTACCACCCGTCCATTCAAGCACTTCTAAATAACACCTGGCAATACTAGTTGGCCGATCGGCCTTGCTGATTGGTTGGTGAAAGAGATGATTAGAACTGGTAGGTGACCTCTTGCCACCAAAACGCGGTTGCATTTGGGTAATTTATTTTCAGATTTTGCATGGCAATATCTCATGTAGATCTGATAAAATCTGTACCTGCTGTGATGCATAGTGCCCTACTAAAGCTTGCGCCAACGGGTAAGACTTACAGGCAGAAAATCAGACGTTATTTCATCGATAAAGCCACCAGCGCACAGGGTGTAACTTGGAGATGCTGCACACCTCTAATTTGATTACTGCCTCCGAGTGCACTGGTATTCGGCACACGTCATCCTCTCGCCTTGTAGGTAGCCACAACACTCTTCTGGCAGCCAGATGGCATTATTTGAAATCCACACGTTAACAGTAAGGGCAGCCGTTTATCATCCGGATGACTTTTGGTACTCCGATCACCTCGAAGGAACTGTGTGTCCATGAGTTGGCGCAAAAATGGCCTCAGTGATTGTAGAATTGGAATGATTTTAAAGTGTTGACAGGTTGAAAGCAACAGGGAATCACAACGGTGTCAGCATGAACTCATCAGCGATCTGATGAGAGAAATGAAGTTCTGTTGCCTTCGACTCCTAGTGAATGAAGCACTGACTGCTAATGAAGAGGATGACTGAGTTATGCGAATCTGCTGGGTGTACTTGGAGGCCAATTTCGAATCAACATGTTTATTTCACTGTGTTAGCAAAGTGCTGGCTTACTTGTCGCAAGATTTTGATAATTGTAAGCAAACGCTTACATGCATTTCATAGAAAATCGTATGGGAGCATTTGAGGTGGATAAATGGGAAGGGAAAGTTAGGCACTTTTACTTAACGAGGTTTAATTCAACCACTATTAAAGAAGGTGGTTCCACGTAGAGATACTTTTAATCATTAGTTTACATTATTTAAGTCCGTATCACGAGTCCACGAAATAAACGCCTTCGTGCAAGCATCTCTGCAACAAGCAATTTTGGATGGATCACCACCGTGGGTAGTGTCACCTCTGGTCCACTTTCCAAAGGCCATTTCCAATCCTTCTGTTCAGGTTGTCGAGGAGCATCCCAGTCACAGCTTATGCCCTTCTCACAGCACGTCAAGATTCGCCGATCAGAAACATGGATCTTTTGGGCTTGCATTCATTTTTTGATATTACTACTACACTTTGTGAGACTGCCGAAGCCGAAGGTGGGCATGATGCGAGGACAGAATATGTACTGCCCAAGTGCAGAAGCTCTGGAGGCCATCAGCAAGGCCATCAGCACTCGATGCTAACTTATTTAAACACAAAAACGTGGGCTTCAGTGCCCGCGTGAGCAAGTCGAAGTGTTGGAAGGCGAATTCAAGTGTCACGTTTAGACTCAGTCAGAGCACACAATTGAATTTCAGTTAACGCAGGTTCACTCACCGCTTGTGCATTGCGCCCAATCGCTTGGTTCCTTCAAGGTCATCTGAGGTCCCTCATCTTTTCCATTATTTCTGCGACGGTTCTCCAGTTGCCGCTTCACCGAACCGTAGAATGCAGCCAGACTGGAATGCGGCGAGACAAATGTTTCCTCCTGTCTCCAATTGCCCGCCATCAAGCAAGTACATAAATCACTTCTAACATCAAAATGACCACTTTTGCAAAGAGCCGACTAGCCGATTCGATAAGTGCTCCTACTTTTTACCATAGGATTCTGCAGAACTACTTTTTTATCATAACCTTTATACCAACTTGTACTTCCACTATGTGGTAAATTTGTATAAACGTCCAGGGAGATACTGATGATCTACGGCTTGAATCGTATTTCAAAGTCCCGGTGTTTAGCGTCTGTGCCGCAGTTGCAACCGGAGGAATCGTTCAATGTTGCAGTTCCTTCAGATGGAACACCGACCGCACTAGACGGTAAACTAAATTAACAGCTTTATTCTCTTCCTTTCAAGGCAGAGTGTGCTTCGTTGTGTGTGATGACTCGGAAAGCAGAGTGATGTCTGTAAATTACCGAGATGGTTCCATTTCCCACAAGCCTTTTACAGCAAAGGAACGTTACGGATATGCTGTCGCGTCGAGAAGTGAATCGATCTTCATTTTTGGTTGCTGCTACTACAATGAACAGTCTGTTTCTACTTGCGAAAGATTGGACATTGCCAGTGGCAAGTAAGTTTGATGAGGATGAGTTGATTTTTTAGGCTCACCCAGCTTCCTGATATGCTGTGTGCACGATATAATGCATCGGCATTAAACATCCCAGAAATAGGAATCGTAGTTGTTGGTGGAATTTGTATAGATAATCGACAAGCAACGCTTTCAAGATCTGCTGAAGTATTGGTAGAAGATCCGAGGAATGAGAGTGGATGGCGATGGATCAGGCTCAACCCTATGCTAGAGCCACGCATTCGTCCAGGAGTGGCCTACTTCATAGGATGCGTGGTGGTTGCTGGAAGGTACCCTGAGTTTAGTGCTGAATACCTTCCGCTGACGTTGATCGAACAGGCGAACGCTCAGTGGACTCGTCTCCGTGGAATTGATGAATATGATATTTCGCGTACATCTCTTGTCTCATTCAACAACAGATTGATATTGTTATGTAAGTTTTGTGTTTAACTCCTCTGAAACGATGAATTACTTATTCAACCTACTTAAAGTTTTTAACCTCTTTATTATAGCATCCTACGTTGATAGGAGTGATGCCTATGAATTTTTACCGACTGAAGAGGTAAATGAATAATTTCGATTCAATAGCTTACTGTTTAAGGTGGTTAATAGTGTTGCCGACTTTGTAGAACCAATCGCTGGCTAATTTTGAATGGAAGCCTATATTTCGATTGGATGATTTTCGCTACGCAGAGCTTCTGGTGGCGAGAGAAAAGCTGGAAGAGCATTAAAAAGTTGCAGATTTTGGGACCTTAATTTCACCTTTCCTATCTATTGCTTAGTTTTACCAAAATCCAAATTTTCCGTTTAACGTTCTACTTTTTTAGCGAAGAACTAAGAGTTGGCCCATGGGGTGGTCATTGCATGTCAAACAATTGTAAACTTTTGCGAGGAGAGATGAAATTTGCTTTAATTTATTAACTATTAATGCAAAATAAATGTAAAACTTTGTTTGTTTAACAACCTGTTTCGCTTACAGTGGCCTGGATGACCATATTGCTTGTGCCGGATGGGCCATGCCAGCAGTCCTGATTCCTTTCTGCCTGTTGAATACATCTCTTCTGTCTTTTAAAAAGCCCGGAGTGGCTGCATCAATGCGCCATCTTAGAAGTGAACCACAAGTCAACTGTAAAGGCAATGCGATGCATAGACTTGTCCGAGTAGACTCTTATTATCAAGGAAACGTAAGCTGCGCCATGTAGTGTTGGGAGGATTTCACGAAATTATTAAAGCAGTTGTATAAGGTGGAATCGTTATTGCATCATAAGGCAAATATCACCGACTGAAACAGGGTTAGGGATCCGTGCGCCTGCAGTACAAACATGGAACAATGGACCGCTTCATACGACTTGCCTTATGTCATCAATGACGTTTGGTTGACTTCTACTTCTCTGTCAGTTGGTGGATGGATTCGCCGTAAAGGACCTGCATATGCCTACGAAGTTCATCAAATAGCAAATAAGAGTACAATGTCATTCTCTTGCAGTGTGGATCTGTGTTGCTAAAATTCTGATTCAGATTGTGTTGCAGGAGACGGCTGCAGACTAAAATTAATGGCAGATGGGAAAAGAGTCACGGATAACCGAGAAGAAGCCAAATCATCTACCTGTTCCTACCCTTGTGTCACACTGTTTACTTCACAATTCCTTTGTCCCCAATTGCGATCACAAAACTCAGCCTCTTTATTCTTAAGGTCATGAATGATGTATTGAGTGCTTGCTGCATTTTAATGATACAACGCTGTCTCGCCAAATACGGATGTGCTGGACATCAGTGTGTGGAAGAATGGATATTGAGGGGAGACCAACATCCACACTGGTCGCCAAAATGGTCAAAGCATCTTGCCATCCAATCCCAATGCATTGCCGCATGTTTAGACTCCCTAGGACCCAATTAAGGATTTGTCCTTCCTGTTCGCTAGACATATTACCTCAGATTTAATTAGTAAAGAGGGTTCATACTTTTCGGCCTAGGATTCTCTTCCACGTGCTTCCACATTCGCTTATTGTAAGGTCAGGTTTGTTTGAATTTCCCTGAGTGGATGTTCGCACCATGGTAGGTGGGTCCTTGCAATCCTACCAAATGGATTCGAGGTGTGTTCACTGCTCATCAGTATTTTTGGTCGACATGGATAGGAATGGATGAATGTTTGTGAGGTGCGCTTTAGTCACACCTTCCTCAGCTTACCAGGGATGTTACATCTAACCATTTGAAATCGGTAGGAATCAGTTCATGTGAGTCTCCGGGGATGGATTCAAAGAGTTACACAGAACAAGCTGGCGCATACTCCTCCTGTACGATCATTAGCAGAAGAACTAGACAATTAGGCTTGTTTCCAATCCCATCTCCAATGCAGCCAACGCACAAGGATTATTCTTTGCAAATTCAAGGCAGCTGCGAAGGTAACACCGAGAGCTCACAAATAATAGGAATCCAGTCAAATAACGGCGCACCTCTTTGCTATCACCTGCAATACATGCATAAGACAATGCCAACATTTCACCGCAGCTCATAAGTGCACTTTTTGCTATCGACCTGCAAGCGATCAAGAACAAGCAACAATTTCTTTGATCTGGAGCAGTCACATGAGTGCTCATGGGTAATGCCTCCGCTTTTACTTTCTGGTCATCAAGCATCACAGGCACATCCATGAGCACATAAAGAGTTAATTTGGCTCTGAAAGTGGTGAGTCCCCACTGCTGTGGCTATTACCGAAACCGGTCTCCATACTCTGTAGATTTGGATCAAAATTGAGGGAGCTTTCTTGGTCTGTTTGAATGCAAAGGGCGTTGTTGAATGACTTGATGGTGGAGAAGTAATTTTGGCAGCAGGGTCAATCTTCTTCTTTGAACAGTTTATCCTTCGGCCGAATATTCAGTTCTGTGTTTAGGACAAGGAGAGAATGATATTTTGTTTAATTAATTCAAAATTCACCAAATCTATCATAATAACATGAAAAAAATTTGGTAGTAGCAAAATTGAGGGATAGAGTTCCTTAATGCAGTGTTTTCCTCCACTACCTACTGATACAAGGAGCGTCACTTCCTTGAACTACACCGAAGCTAGTTAAGTAATGCACCTAGCAAGAAAATGTGCCGAAAGGCACATGATCATGATTTGGTTATCGTCCCTATTTAACAAGGTTCGTCAGATTTTATTCTACAGTGCTGTCGCATCCTCTGTTAAAAAGGTCCTCATGTGAAGGAGTAGAAACGTGAATTCAGGCATCCATCTATTCACATGCAAAATAACTTCAAGGTTGAGTGACCAACTAGAGTTCAACAAAATCGGTTTTCAAAATTGACCGCCTCTACTGCTGCTCAATATGACCCAAAGCTGTCATTCCAATTCTCTATCACGAAACTGTTGAGCTCACAAAACTGTGTTACAACGGTGTTAGCAGGATGCTGAATAAGTGTGCATTTGGCAATTTATGACTTCCTAATGCATAAATTTCCTCTTTTCATTTCTATATAGGCAAATCACAGTTTTGCTGTTTTTTGGCAGATAGACAGTGAGACAGTTGCGTCGCCTCATCCGATGTTGTCGCTGCATCCTCCACTCCCATGGCTTGGCAACGCCTGCAAATTTTACGTTCACAATCAGTCATTAAGCAACGTAAACAGTGCAAAGCAGTGCATGATCTGCGATTCCATTCGAATAGTTTCCTGCCAATTTCCTAATCATTTACTATTAACAATAAACCGCAAACCAAATTTTAAACTGAATCATTAAGCCACTACTCGGCTAAAAAACGTTAGCTAGTCACTTTCATTAAGGGTGAGTGACGAGTTAATCTGCGACTATTTCCTCATCTTTAATGTGTTGGCAAATGTGAAGATGCCATGCATTTAACAACCTGAGACCATGGATGGCGCCTGCTTACTGGCGTAGCGTGGTACTTCTTTGCGGTGGAGACGATATTTTCCAAACATCAGCTGCTCCCATCACAAACTACTGCACTGCGAAGGAGGTGGTAACCCATTTAATTAAAGCCCTGTCCATATAAACCTTAATGAGGCACAAGTTTCTTTGACCCAAATGACGAGTGCCTCCGTCTATTTTGAATGCACAATGCCTTGTCGATGGATGGCTACTGTGTGTGTGACGAAAAGCAATAAGCAGCGGAAAATTGTTTCCCAGTAATCTGATCCCTACTTTGGAATGGGCTACTTCCACGCAGTTCATAAAATTGCACCAAGCAGTCAAGCAGAAAGACTCTTGCTCCTCCAGACTATAGAAGCACGACTACAACTACAGTCCTTTGTTATTTCAAGAAATATGTCAATGTTGTATCATTTTTGTTCATTGTGTTTCTAGGAAGTGTGCAGGGGATCTTCCACTTATTCATGGATTTGACGTATTAGGTGTGATAGACCTTATAATGTTTGCTGAAGGATTAGTCACAGCTCCAATCACTTTGACTTTTCATACAAATGAGTACATTACAGAAGTTCAGCTAAACAAGAATGCCACTCTGTTTTGTCTTGACTCGCTTTTACACTCCATAATAATTAATTCCAGCCAATTTGCCTTCATTCTTGCGCCCTACTACTCGTCAGAAGCACACTTCTCGGGTGTATCTCATAGGTGCCAAGTACCCAAACGAACACACTGATGCAACTTAAGAATAAAGTGCACGAAGATAAGGATTTATGCGATTTGGGGCTTAAAACTTAATAAATGTAGAGATCCCTGCTAATGAAAATGAAACGCTGCATTCCTTTTCATCCGTTTTGATATGCCCTTAATTGGAATGTAAATCCCCTAGCTTGCTTTCCATTGTAGCTGCTTTTAAGTGTTCCGTAAAAATAATGCTGTTTATGCTGTTTCGAGCTTTTTGCTTACCTTGCTACTTTCTTTGCTCTTTTAACATTTTTGTTGCTGCTATTAAAGCAATTGTTGCTCTACTATGCTTGCAGCACTTGGCATGCCACCATATATTATTATGCCTTCTCTTTGAGATCACATCATTGTTTGAACATGTTTGTGTTAACAAAGGATAATCAGTGACCTAGTTACAACACCTTATTTTTGTTATGTTTCGTTGGTTTGAGCTTGCTTTCGCTAAGTAGTGCAGCAGTTATTTGGTTAGACCTGTCAGCTGCTACATTTACTGGGTCATCTGTCAAATTGAAAACCCTTGTTAACAGCTCTGAAGCCTACACATTTAGGCACCTTGCATATTGCTCATCTGCAGTATTTGTTATTCATAAACCCCATTTCTGCTGATTGCCAATGGACGAACCCACACATAGGAAGGTGCTAAGTGCTAGAGGCTAGGTTGTTCCCAGTAGAACCATGCTCTCTGAGTCTAACACATATATATTTAATAGCTAAATTTAAGTTTCGTGCCTCAAAACGCCCATTACTTCATCTGTCATTGTGACCACAAATAGTTCAGGTGTTGATGTGCTATAAATTCAGCAAAAGTGTGCTATATAGATTGCAGTAGTGCCCGATCAAATCCACTTGTTCTAGAATTACAATAGTATGATCACGTACAAACACTGGTTTGCTTGCATGGAATAATTGGCAGCTAATATCAAGCTAATCTGGCTGGCGCTATCAGCGCAATATGCCGACACATGGTTCTGTTAATCAGAGCCTGTATTAAGTGACATGAGCAAGACGCCACGTCAAAATGTTTAGGTGTGTGCAAACACACACACTCTCTGAATAATCACGATCACTACGCTCACTAGGTGAGAACCTTGTAATAAGAACTACAGAAACCAAAGTCGACGTTTCTTGCATACCTTCCATGATGACAAACTTGGTCTTAAAACCTAGATCTGATGTTAATGACAAGTGGTTTTCCCATGATGGGAAGACAGCCTTTTGCTCTTTTTCATTCTAGCAGGATAAAAGAGGAATGTAGGAAGAGACTAGCCAAGACGCTATTGTACGGCTGTCAGACACACAGTGCATTCTGTGCCGACACGCCTTCACTGTGACGGTGAGGATGATACCAGTCTCCATACTTTCGCAGTGCAGGGACGTGGTCTTACCTTCATTTGTCCAAGGCATTGTGCCTCTGGCACTAGATCTGCTTTATCCAACCAATGCAGCGCAATATGGTTGCTTTTCAATGAATGGCAAAGTAGAGAGTTGGTTGCTCTTTAGTCTCTATCATAGACGCTGATTAACGGAACCTAAGCATGGAATGAGCAAGATATCACGGGCCGATGTGAGATATGCAGAAGATGGTTTACCTTAGTGCCTTTAAAGAGATGTGCTGAGATCGAATTTAAAGGACTAAATTTAGAGCCACTTCTACTTTGGTAATGCTTTAACCAGGCCGATGTCAGGAGTGCAGCACTTTTTCCTTGAAACCACATTCAATGTAGGATTTGGGGCTCTCTTATAGGTATTGTCATTTATGATGCAAACACACTTGCTTGTTTGAACTACAAAACTATAACATACCGTACCAGAATTGGTTTACTGTGAGCAAAACACTGATTGCTTTTAATTGATGTGCTCTGCCTACCTGTTTCCTTGAGCACATGGGTCGTAAATGCAGCAAACTGGCATTAAGCTACCATAGTTAGAGATTATGGTGTCAAGAACAGGCAAACATAATGTTTATTATGGCCGTTTCTGCTCAAAAATGGCTACAACAGGTGATTAGTCTGAATTTCTATCGAATTTTTCTCCATTCTCTCAACTATCTTACAAAAAACGCAAGCTTTAATTGCTTATTGGCTGAATGACTGGCTTACTATCCATGCTAACGTCAGGCTGATTTATGATGTGAAATGGTTTTCGTCGAACGAGGGCACACAATGCCGGTCACCTTTAAATCACAGAGTTGAGATGGATTGCTCCATTGCACGAGGGACCAGTTATCACGATCTTGGGACATGGCGTGAAAGTGCACAACTGTGCCAAGCTATGTCATTGCACATTTATTCCATAAAGGGAGATTTCCAACGCTTAAGATGAGGACTGACAGCAGTTAATTGAATTCGCCCAGACAAGAGAAGCATGCATTTGCCGGCAACACCACATGGCTTTGAGAGACTCATCGATGCAGTGACTGCAAACATGCAAGAATCAATCCACGCTAATTGTGGTCAGAGAGAGTCAGCAAAGCAATTCAACCTCTCACAGTGTCGTCAACACCCAGTGTGATGAAACAGTCGTAGCAGATTTTACTTGATTATAAAAAGGACGTGTTTGCGCCAGATCAACCGGACTGATCCCTGAAAGCAATTAAATTAGCATGCTGCCAGAAGTTGTAGTAAGCATTACGAGGCGTGGTGATCAGCGTTAACTCCACTCTCAGCACAACTCCCTACACTTGCTTCCCAGAATAAAGTTAAAATGCAAAGCCTTACTCCTAACAACTTCGATCCATGGGAAAGAGATGTGCGGCGACAGAGCGAAATACGACATGAGCAATTAGTTAATTTTTGACAAAATTTAAGATTTCTGTATACCTCACCCAAGAGACACGCAGGACTTATATTGGTCCATTTCTCTATAGCGTTAAAATTTATTAAATTCCAACAAATTAACTAGGAAATAGATATTCCATTTGCAGGTAAGAGGTCAGGAGTATGAATCATGGGGATCTTCCATTTTATTGTATCTTTGTTGTGTGGCATCCTGATAATTCGCGTTCCGTGGCGCACAACGGGATGCATCCTCATCCATCCAGATTGTGCATTTCAAAGCATAAGAAAACGAAAACTAAAGCAGTGCCTAATTCAGGAAGAGGTGAGGCAAAGAACAGTCAGATGTTACCAGAGCTTGTATCACTGTATGATTCCACATCGTTGTCGAAGCAATATTTTACTCCTCTCGTGACCCCTGTTGAATCGCACTTGAAACGAGAGCATAAAATTTGGCCCGGCACAGCGGCTAGTAATGAGAATAAACAAAAGAGTGGAACGAAGAGGCTGAAATCGATGCACATGAATGTGCTAGGAAGCTCTAATGTGATTCGCTGATCGCCTCATGACAGTGACAAGCCTTTGTGAACACCTATAAGATCACAATGCTGTTTAAAAATTGGGTGAAGAATATGAAGGCGGAAACAATCCTGAATTTTGTAATGTTGTTCAGGCAAAGCAGCTGATGATAAAACTGGGCTCGGCTTAAACAGATGAAAAAGTGGCTTCCAAGATAGAACGCACAAATTCAAGCAGGAGGAATTGGGCACGGAGAAAGGTTGAATTATTTGAGCTTTATTTTGTCGTAAGAAAAACTGCCGAAAAGGGATCGGCCGATCATGGCGATAATACCTTGGCCATGCTCCTCGGATAGCAGAGCAAATCGCAGAGCATTTTACTAAGGGAACAGAGTTCAGCATACAAACGCTGTTAACGTCTTGCGGTACCAAACGAAGATATCGTCCACCTTTATCATTATTCTGACACACCTCTTGCTATTTCAAAGAAAGCATGTCAGAATAGAGAGTAACTGACGCATTGTGACCTTAAAAGCGGATCTTCACCTTCATTTGGCATAAGTATTCTCAATTGTTGGTCAAAATTTCGGGGCAGTAAATCACGACAAGATGTACCAATACATTCATCCACATCGAATTTAGCTTCTCCATTCTGTCTTCCGTCCTCTCTCACTGCTAGCCACTGTGCTCGTGCCCATTTTATAAACCCGGTTCGAGTGCGCTTCAACAGAGCTCACGAGAGCAGTGAAACTGTCGTCTTAGCAACGATGTGGGCTCATAGAGTGAAGTCAACTATGCCAGTACCTAACGATACTCCCTCCAAATTCATTCGTCTCTTTCGATTTCCCCTGGACTAATGTCACGAATCGTGCAAGCGGAAATCGTCTTGCTGAGTGGAGATGAGAAGACATCCCGATTGAGACCTCCAAGTGTTTGTGAATGAGGTAACTCCTTCATTCTTGAATGACATCTTAAAAATCTTATCTGACTAAACCTCTGATACTATAGGGCGCCAACCTATGGTGTTGCGCCCCTGAAATTCTGCTTGGCGACGCTGTCTATGGTTGTGGTGTCGATATGTGGTCTATGGGGTGCATATTCGCAGAATTAGCCACAGGAGATCCATTGTTTTGTGGTGACTCCGGTATTGACCAACTGTTTCATATATTTCGAATAATGGGCGTACCAACAGAGGAAAGTTGGCCTGGTGTCACAATGTTGCGGGATTATAATTTCAACTCCTTTCCATCTTGGTACCAGAATAGACTTTGCTCGCAGAACAAGGTTGTGCGCGCACTTGACGCAAAGGGTTTTGATCCCTTGACCGTAAGTGGCCGTCGCCTTCTATCACTTTGCTCTTTATTCCTCCTTGTCTTCAATATCCTTTTAAGCACATCGTGAATCTGATGGATCGGCCTTCGTTAGCATTTTTATGCCGTGCCTAAAGCTAAATGCAAATTTATGAGTAACTATCCTCTTATTTAAGCTTAGATGCTTCTCCGCTACGACCCCTTGTCTCGTATGTTTGCACAGCGAGCACTTTTTCATCCCTACTTTGACAACCTGGATAAAGACTTGCTATCTTCAGTTAGTGGGGAGTACGTTGGTCTAAAAGCCGGTGAATTCCCACCCACTTTGGCCAAAGTGCTGGAAGATTTGCTCAGTATCGCTAGTAGCGAATTGGTGGTGAAGAAAGAGGAGGGAGGTTTAAAGAATGAAGAAAAGGAAGAGACTTCAGGTAAGACGGTAGTTTGCGTGTTTCATCAAATGTTAAAAATTTATTTAGCTTCAATACATTGCTCCTTTTTGTTTTATCAAGTCGAGGATTTTGCCTTCTACGGTGATACCAGTTGCAACAGCGAATCAACTCAGCAGCTCGTTAAAAGTTGCGAAGCGAGCTAAAAGCCGTCAAAGTTGTAGGCTCAGGAACGGCATTCAGATGATAGGAAGCACTTCACACACCAACTGATTAAAACCACCATACTACCATGTCCTTCGACTAGACTTGCATCATTGATATCCTCCCACATCCCTCTTCCGTCGTGCTAACTATGTAATAACTGTTGACACCGCATTAACATCATGCTTATTGACTATTGCTAAACACAATCCTTTTTTGCGTGTTGGGTCTATTGGGGATGAAGATGAAAAATGTCGTTGGAGCATAACTTAATGTAGGTTATTGGCAAAATCATTCGGACTAAGACAGATTCAATGTAAGAAAGTGTTTTAAATGTGTTTCGAGTGCACTAACAACCAAAGGAACCAATGCCTGCTTCTCAAGGATGAGCACTTACCTCTCCTTGCAGAAATGCTGCATTTCTCTCCAATATCTTTTGTTCCAAGTAGCCATCCGAAATCAGCAGAAATCGGAAACTTGTTCTGACGCTAATTGAAGCTGGCATATGAGCGTTAACTCAGAACAATTCACTTCAGCTTCTTCTTCTAAAATGACTGAACAAAGTCAACGCTTCCTATGCGACTTTTCGCGCTTAAACCTTTAAAAGCGTGCCACTAGTAGCCATTACAACTCCGGGTTTGCAACTGATTCGATTCATCAGCTGATCTATCTCACAATTATTTATCTTCACCTTTATTTATGCATCTATTTTTCCATCTATCCATCCACTCACCTATCTATCTGGCTATCTCAACTAAAGCAGTTGCATTTTTGACCATCAAAGATTAACCTCCGAATCGCCAAACTCCTGCTACTTTCTGTTTATCAAAAGAGCCCTATAACTCGACCACCAAATAATGCTACCAGGTGCATGTCACTTGAGCGATCGTGTATGACTGATTTAAGCTATCAATCAATGGAACCGGCTGACGGAAATGAATAATCGGACGACGAATTCTTTGCTTCGCTATTCAACTTTACGTTCATTCCATTTTTTCTTAATAATATCAGCCAAATCCGTTGTGACGGGTGGGAAGTGAAAAGCTGGAAGAGTCTTGCGGTGAGACACTAACTTTAGGGTTTTATGCTCAACTGAACTTCTCATATTTGTTTGCTGAAGAGCGCAGCAAATGGTCGACCTAAGTTGTAAGTTAGGACCTACGCCACAAGTTTTCCTATCTGCGTTTTCAGAACTCTGGTATGAGGTAATATTAATGGCCGCAAAAAGACTCACATAGCTTGGAAGCTCACAATGCGTATAAATCATTCTCTGTCCCTCCAATGATAGCGTTTAACTCAGCACCGTTATCATGGGTCAATTAAGTAACCAGCATTGTTTAATCAAGGTCAGATTTAATCGTTCAAGTGAAACATCATAAACTATCGAATATAAAGTGAAGATATTTTACGGAGTTTCAGAAACCTATCCTTACATGAAGGGATAGTGAGAACGAGGATTTAATTGGATTGAGTCGCCATGGCCTAACAAACGTGTGATCAGATGCTGATCGGCAAACTCACTCATATCAGCAGAGAAAATCGGAAGGAACAGTTTCATTAGGTTGACTCACTGACTGAAATGCATGATATTAAAAATGAATAAACTAGACAAATAAGGTAAGCAGCTATCATCTGTCCAAAGCGTCAATTCATTTGTTTAGCAGATAAGGAATCTATCTAGAAATCCTGTAATGAGTAGAGCGAAATCGGGCATCACCTGCACATAGTGACGTTTGAATTCGTTATCAAAATTTGAAAGAGATGGTAATACGTGCATCGTCGAACACCGGCTACAGAAATTGTAGCTGAAATAGTTAGTGAGCTATTCAAGGGGTATAAGTGATGACCTTAAACATGTATTGGTCCCCCGCCATACCATATTTCTTCAACGAACTGTCATCTGCCTTCAGTGCAGTAAGGCAGTGCACACCAGAAAATGTGCGTTGAGGATCTTCATACAAGCGATTTATTAGTCCTCAGTAGTAATACGTATCATGTGGTTAATATTATTTCTCCTTCGTCACCTCGTTTTCGATATTGCCTTTGATGACATCTATGTGATTCTCATTGTAATAAAGCAAAGAACAAAGTGTGGAAAAGCCTCGCACTTCTCCTTTGCATTCTTCATCCCAATCAACATTAAGTAGCGTTTATAGACCACAGTTTCACAAATCATGTTAAAGGGAGAGAAGTTGACTGGTTTCCAATGATGCGGCATAGCAGCAAGTTCTAACAAATGGGTTGTGATTTCTGTCAACATCACGCACCCACAGCACAACCGTAAGTAGTTCACCGCTATTCCCTTAGCGTTACCAACGTGTATTGAGTTCTCTTGTATCCATCTGGTACACGGAGGTGCTCGAATTCAGTCTTTTGGTGAACGGGATTTTGGCTATTGTTATTGTACGTAGTAGCTCAATAAAACATCGTATTCAAAGTACGGATCCATACGATCAGGCTAAATCCGTTTCACAAATTTAACGAATTCTGGATCGGTTCAACATTACGATGTCGCGTATGCGGATCGTGCTTCATGGTCGAGGTGGCTCCGTGTGGTGTGGCATTAGGTGCTATAAACTAGTCGCTGGTAATGCATTTCTGCAAGCCTAACGCATTTTTTTCAAGTCAAATGCAAAATACAATCTATAAGACGTCTCCACTGCAAACCGTATTGATTCCATTGATTCGCCTTAGCAGTCACAAGTGAATGCTGCCGAATTCGTTGACTCAGACTACCTCTGTATACATGGGTAGGGCGATTCTCTAATTGATAAGAGCACCGGTTCTTTGATTTGATAAAGGTACAGACACGCCAAACAACGGAATCGTGACTTTCCTTGGTTATTTTACAGCTTCAGGCCCTAAAGTTGGAATCAGTTAAACTGTGCCTACTATCCATACGCAGCCGGTGCTGCATTTCTAATGGCCTTGACGCACAATCGAGCAGATGGTTACAATGGTATAAGAATGTGTCCTTGTTCAGTGCAGGAATTTCAACAAGGTGGCGTCCATGTGGCAAATTGTTGAAGGTACAGATGTGCAAGGTCCCTCATCTAGAAGGAAAACACTTCTATTGAATGCAACAGCTGCTGTAAATTGTGAGTTTTGAACCTAATCTACTTCTGGTTTGCAAAACAAGAAAGCAACAATCTGTGCATCTGCCATCATAAGCAAGTCGTCAATAGACTGTAGTATCAGAGTCAAAATCCGACGCATATTTCAACTCGCACAGTCATGTGTTCTGCTTTGTGTTTAAAACTATTTAAAGCATTAAAAATTTGCTAAACTACCTTCATATTATGTCTCAGTTGCTTCAGTTTTTACCGTACTATGGTATTCGATGCATGCTAACCACGTTCGGGGAGTGACGAAAGCAGATGAACTGGCTTGAGCTGATCTGTATGTCCAACTGGGCCTGCTTTGCAAAGCAGACGCTCACAAGACGTAATTGACACTTTATAATAGTGATTCTATGAGTGTTTTGAAAAGATAGCAAAGATGATCCAGAGTCAGTCTTTTAGTTCTATATGATGCATGTAGTTGACGGGACCCCGCTCTCTGACAGCAAGGCGTTGCAGTGAGGTTCATTCAAAACTGCAAGAAGTTTCCCACTGAACAAATGAGACGTTTGGGAAAAAGATGTGATTTTTATGTTTCTTTTTTCATGCGTCCTTTTTAAGAGGTTTGGCACATTGGTGGCCCTGGTAAAATTTCACTCCACATGGAATGCTCATTTAGGTGCGAAACTGTCATACGGATTTTCGTTTGGAGGCGTTGGGTTTTGTTTACCAAAAATTCCATCATCAGTATTATCAGCGGTTCTTTTAAGGTCATGCATCTACAGGGCTGACTCATGAAGCCAGCAGTCCGGTCATCTATCCTGCTAATATTTCCGTAAAGGCAGTAGCCAGATGGTATGAATCCTTAGCCACTAGCGGCTAATTTGCAGAGAGAAACAATCAAATGTTTGGATTGAATTGACCATCTCTACTGATTAGTCAAGTCGACCAAATTTAATTCGATCAGTATTTGTAATAGGAAAGAGACGACTTGCATTTCAAACAAAGCATAAGTCGCCATTTTCCGTCCCCTTACTGCTTTTAAGGTATCGACGAGCGTATCGGATCTGCAGCCTTGGATACAATCCGTTGTGGGCAACAGATATGCAGTAAGAAGAACAAACACAATATACGAATGCATCGAGCCATATTTGCTCCACAATTCATTGAAGCAAGAATTTCAACGACCACCAAATGTCAACCCAACAATCTGAAGCACCATTTACGCCGTTACTTCCAGTCCGCACCACTTCCACCCGTCCCATGAGAAGTAACCATACGTGATCTATGCCTCACAAAGCGACCAGTCAGAACCATCCAAGAGCTACAAGAAAATGCAGCTTCTCGCTTTAAAGAACGAATTTTTTTCGGAAGCTACTTTCGACTTACACGCGTCAGTGGTCAAGAAGACGGTGCCTAAATCACATGAAACTCTTGCTTACCTTCGCTTTAAGATGCACCCCTCATAAACTTGAAGCAAGAGAGCGTTAAAATTCACAACGGGATGTTGCCTGAAGGCTGATAGAACCGCTCCAGCAGGCTGGTGACCACGCAAAATAAACCTGATTCATCCTATTTCGCAACCTTACGATTCGACTTGTTGCCACGCATTTACTGTCGCTTTGAATAACCCGTGATGTAAGCACCTAACATTACATTTGGTATGATTAAAACGACATCAGCCTGGTCTCCACCGGAAAGTGACGGGTACTAGAAGCACCCCTTAATTGCAATCGCGTTTGATATCCGGCAGGCGAAATGCAGGGACAGAAAACTTGCACTCCAGACCGGTTGGCGAATAGTCTAGATTTGGTTAAAGCAAACAAAATGAGGCGATGAATGGAAAACCCGCAGGAATTACCCGGTAGATGCTGGAGTCGAAGCGATAGGGGTTAAACATGGTGAATGTGAAATACTTTCCGATCTATTTCATCGTAGAAAAAACGACAGAGCTTGTCATGACCGACTGTGGGCATAGCATCTTGGTCATATCTACTAGACCCAATGCAAATTGCATAACAAGTGGTTGATCGAACAAAGCCTTGTATACAGGCAATGCTGATTTCCTTCAATACAAAACTGCATCGTGACTGTTACATCACTCACCTTCACTGACATTCTGGCACATTTTCTATTTTCCAAGCACTGCATGTCAGAATGGTCAGCAACTGACGCATTGAACAAAATCTGAAAAAAGTTTCTTTTTCACTTATACGTCACGGTTGTTTGCCTGATACATTGAAGCATTTAGCAAATCACATGAGGTGTCAGCACACTTTACCCACACTGAAAACATCCACCCCATATCGCTCCTTCGTCTTCTCTCACTGCTAGCCGCTGTGTTCGGGACCACTTTATGCTCTCGGTTCGAGCACACTTCAACTGAAGACACGAGAAGAGTAGAATTAACGCTTTAGCAGAGATGTGGGTTCATACGATGAATTCAGCTATGCCGAAATCCGACTTCCTTCACTCAAACTTCATTTGTTCCCTCTAATGTTGCTCAATACGCACACATAACATCAAGCATCTACCCCTGTAGGAAAGGAAGTAGGACTTGTAGCACAATCATTTCCCTTCATCTCAACTTAACTGTAAAAGTACAATTAGTCATCCTTAATTGACCGATAGCAAAAGATAAGCAGTTTATGCATGCGTAAAGTGCACAATTACTAGAGAAGTCTTGTGCCATAGCACTAGCAATTGGTGGTTCTCATTTTGGTGACTTGGCCTACTCATGTAATATTCTCCAATTCACCAAAATCATCATTCACATAATGGGAAAATCCATGGGCAGGCAACTTATTTACTAACTGATGGACTAATTTTGCAGAAAGTTTGGTAAACCAATGCCTTTGAGGGCTTGAAAAGACTTATAGATGCAACGGCACATGTTTGCTTGCGATTTTAGCTTCTTAAGGAAGGGTTGGCAACTAATATAACGGCACCACTTGCAAATTATTGGTTAAATTTTCTGTTAGAAAAGTGCCCATCTGGATAGCCAACATAAAAGGGAGTGCTGCATGATCTACGATTGCAACAAATGCCCTTTTCCCCTGCCACCTATGTGAGTAGAGACTAAAGTGGTACGATCACTGTGACATAAGGCTTCGCAAAAGTGCTCCCAGTGGCGCAAGTATGCCAAACATCATGCATTTCTCCTATTCAAGATACCCAGCATCATCTCCTCATCAATTTTTCTCAGTTACTAGCATCGTCCTTCAAGGCTGTTTGAACCAACGCCTATAATGTTGTTAGGCACTTAAAAGATCGACACCTTAATAATATTCTACAAATATTCCCATTAGAGAAGGTTTTGCCAATTTCTGCCATGTCTGTTGTACCGCATTGCTAAACAAGTCCTATATTTTGGCCATAGGTTTAACAGAAAGGCGAAAGGAAGCTGTCGCACACAAGAGTCGGTAGTCTGTGCCCTCTCCGATGATATCAAATAGGCTCGCTAAGGCATGTGGCTCGCACTGCACCGTCGTCTGTTTCCGCCTCAACTGGTCTGTAAGGCAGAGCTTATGTATCACTTTGCCGACGTCCCTTCTTGACATATAATTGCCGTTTTGGTGGAAAGCTGAGTGTGCTTGCTTGTGCGCCAGTCAATCGGCAAAGTGACAGTCGCACAGTTCAACGGACCAGTCGTGGCAATCCATTAATTTCAAGAGTGCTTTACTTTTACGCTTCAAGGTAGACATGGCCATACATATGTGCTGTGCATGCTCTGGATGTGCTTAACGATAACTTGGTAAGTGGATTGGAAGTGTGATAGGGTATAGCGGTAAAAAACCTATAAAATGGAAGCACTTTTCTTCGAAGACTAAAGTAGAGCGGATACCTTAGATCTAAAGGTGTGAGGTAAAGTGTTAGAAAGAGGACAATGACCGTTGATCATTTGCTAAAAGTTCGAATGAAGTGCTTGGTTCGAAGATGAATTCTTTGGCCTGTGCATTCGAGTATTTTACGTTCCTGCTCGATCAGGCCGATTCAGTGCTAGCGCATGCATGAGGGAAAATATAATACTTAATTGACCTCACTTCCTTTGATTAAGTCAAACCGGAATGCCTCCTTCTCCATTCTTCCGTTCCTCTTCTCCTCCTCCTCCCGCAATCTCTTCCTCGGACGACCCTTTGTCTCCCTTTTCCTCCTCTCCTCAACGCAAACATCCTTTGCACTATTCACACCTCTACCTTCCTTCCATTCAAACTCATCCGAATATGCAGTTATTCCATGACTGGCGTCTGTATTGGCGACTTCCTCCATTTCTATCGACCGCAACGGACGACTTTTAAGGGAGACGAGGAAATCAAACATCTGTTGGAATCTGATGAGCTCCACATTAGACGCTTTTCTAGAGTTCTTTTCCTCGTCCTTCTTCTCCTATTCCTCCTACACATGATCATCCCTCTAAACTGCCTTTTGGCGAGCACCTACCTCTCCTCTTAACAATGCCTACTATGTCTACCAGTGTCCAGGCGAAATTGTAGGGACGCCAACAAAAACATGTCATATGAGCGATCAAAATCAGCGATGAAGGTGTGGCCCGAATCAGCAATAAGCAAATTGCTGGGCCTGCCATCTAAGTGGACAATTCGCATGGCGTGAAGATGCTCTAGACCACAAACAATCTCGCAGCTGTAAAATCGCTCATGCTTTTCTCCGAGGAAGCCGGCATAAGAGATGAGATCCCGGGGTTGAATCCGCTTCCCCAGCCTAAGTAAGACAAGAGTTGGAGCCCCGCGAATCAGAGAGCTTTGAAAAAGCGTAGCCAGAAATGGCGACTGCTCCTCCCTCCTAGCCAGTCGCATTAGGATGTGGTGTTCTCGAAGAGCACATCGAACAGCAGAGCTGTTTTGCAAGTAGAAGCGCTTCAATGCACAATTCATTGTTGTCGTGGTGTCGTCACATCCTCATGTACAGACCAGCTCATAGACAGAGGAGTAGGACCCGCACTAAATTTACCACTATCCTGACTCCTCCACCGATCTACTGACCTCAAAGACTGACGCAACTGCTAAAAGCTCTTTTGCGTAAGCAATTCAAATCACATCGTGCTGTCTATCGGGTCGACTAATTTGATTTTCACTAGCGACAATGTGTCAATATTGGTGGTACAGAAAGAGTAAAGATAAGTTGGTCATCAGCACGTATGCCCAATTTGACCGTCATTCTAAAATGGGTCCTAAATGGATATCGAACATCAATTCTTTGCAGTGCTAATCTAGCCATGATTTTGAAAGCTCTAAAGAGATATTCAAACTAGGGCTGATAATTGGTACGTTTTATTCTGCTCCGGTCACTTTGGAATTCACTTGCCTACACCAGCAGACAGGCTGACTTTACCTTCCTTTGGTGTCCTCTCTGAGGACAAGGTATTGCAATCCCCTTGATCCACTTCGGGGGTGGATGTTGACCCGCGAGACAGCTCACACTGGCTGTCTGTGTGTCTTGTACTCTCAGCCTTTGTCGCATCCATTCAATGGGTAGAAATCTTCAACTCACCTTGATACTTTATGTGTGCTTCCATTCTCTTATGTCTAAGCAACACTAAAGACGGTTTGCCATGATACATTTGGTATCCCACGCGTAGGAGAATGCACAGTGGGTGTTGGCTGTTAGCAACACTCACTTTATATGACGTCAATCGACATTCTGTCTGTAGGCATTAAATGGCAACAATCATTGTAGATTTTAAGAATATGCATTTGCAGTATCATTTCGACCACATTGGAAAAGTATTCGGAAGAGCACGTAACTTGTGGTGGGATCCATGCAGTATTAACCGGCCCAGTGGGTAAATTAGTATCTGTCGAAACAGTTACGCCGCCCACTCCTCCCTTGCTGGTTCAGCGTAGGTGAATTCATATGTATTTTGAGTCTAGGCTGTAGATTTCGTCCATTAGGATTGTCTAGTTGTCACATGGCTGGGTAGCTAAGACTGTGTAAGGTGCGTTTATTTGTCAAAGAGAAGAATTCCTGAACATTTTGTGCTTTGCTTACAGCAAAGTGTCGCGACCCCGGAAAACCTAGAGGTGTCACACTGGTGGTAGACTGTACATGCTAGTTTGTTAGCATGACCTGACAAAGCCTGCATTCACTTGAGTTTGTGTCACAAATAGCTATGATCTGTTTACATTGCAAAAACTATAAGCTGGAGTCTAATTTGCAGCGGACCAGCAAACCTGATGTCAACACAATGGCACTGATTCACCCATAAAGGTGTATTGGGTGGAGGAACACGGAAACTTGAGGTACATGGACAGTTTAAAAGCGATTAACCTGCTCTCAGCCCCTGAATCCATCCTCTCGAATGCTCGAGCTTCCCTGATGGAGTGTTTCCGATGCCACGAAATGCATAATGTTATTTTTGTTGAGTCATTTAGAAGCGCAAACCTCTGTTCATAAGATTTTTAACTGATATTTTGGCTCAGGATTTCTTAGGCAAGGAAAATGGATAAAGGACAGAACAGAAAAGCGTGATCTATGCATTTAGCAAGATTTTGTGGGGTATAGGGAGTTCTGTCCGCGTCAGGAATTACCAGCCTTATTTCAGAAAATGGGCATGGAGTAAATGTCTTTTGAATGTGACTAAGTTCATCAGCAAATGGATAGTCGATTTCGTGATAAACAGTCAGAATTGTGAAAAATGGGCGTCTTCCACTTCCATTTTAGTAAGACCATTTTTGCTTGTAAGACCCTATGATAAGGACACCAGAATGTACATTTCGTGGTATGAATAAACGATCACTATGGCAGAGTTAGATATATGGAGGAGAGAGGCAGCACCAAAGGGAATCAATGGAGCTGGAGGGAGGACAGGTAACCTTTGGCATAGCTGAAATCACGGCATGAATTTACCGAACAATAAATACAATGCTGGACAATTCGTCTCACACCAAAGTGAAATGAGAATTCAGCTCTAGGCACTACCACTGTCCTTTTGGCATTAGAGAGTCGTTTTCACTTTTAAACGCCAATATTGCCATCATTGGATCAAGTTCACTTAGGGAGAAGAAGCATGTTACCCGTCGAAACACTCATGTGCCTGTGAGTGGCGCATTCACAGTTATGATGCCTGCCGCTGGCATGGATGAGGAGCATTGCGACACAGGGCTGTGAGAACATTTGGTAAGTTCTTGCAACCATCAGCATTTCCGCATGATTCCCAGTTCGCCTGTAGCTGTTTATCTGACCAAATCTGTTGTAAGCATCGGCTGGGCTATTGGAAGGACATGATGACTTGAGGGTGGGATTTGTAAGTGCTGCGGAGATGGGTGGGTGGAGTGAATAGGATGGCTGTTGCGACTGACGTAGTTCTCCTTCGACCAGGATCGCCGAGCTATTCTTACCACATTGTAGGTCTGCGTGGTTGTGGCATGTGGACTTTGGGCTGCTCTTGCAATAAAGGGAAGTCATGACACTTCCAGACGTTTTTACAGCAAAGTGAATTTCAAACAATTAACCTTTGCCTTGCCTAGTTCGCTTAGTCACTTTTGTTAACTTTAGTTTCCTTGACTTATCTTCGTTTATTTTGAAAGAATCCAGTTTTTCTTCAGCTACTTTACTTGAATGGTTTGCTAAAAGGCGGAATTGTTGTCACCTTCTCATTTTCCATTCATTTTTTAACCACGATCCTTGTCAGTCTGCCGTAAGATAGGAGGCTCTGCCTCAAGAATTTATAAGCGATACGCTATTTAGGGGCTCGATCTCATTTCCTTACTTCTCTATCACACTCTTTCATACAATATCGATTGAATCCTTACCAACTATGAGATGATCTTGTCCACTAAGGACTCGAGAACGTAATCACACTAGCCAACAGAGAGAGAAGGTCTAATTGAGTAATCGGTTGCAAAATTGCCCATGTGAGAGGAGTGTAACAAATTAAAAAATCCTTCGGACGTGGATTGGAGATCGTCTTCAGTTAAGCATTTTTCAGTGATGTCGGGATATGATATTTCGAATCTATCTAGACTCGGAAAAACTGGCGAATGTTCAACGAACGCATTCACTCTATCTTTCTGGGCACTAATGGGGTGGTTTGCAAATGCTTCCATCGCAAGTCAGGCAACCCAGAGGCTTTAAAGCGAATTACACTTGAGCGATCTGACCACGGTGTACCTTCGACTGTTCTCAGGAAGACTACGCTTCTAAAAGAAATAGAACACTCCAACATTGTAAGGCACATTTAAAAGATCGCTTACTTTTCCTGGTTTAGAACATGTTTACCGAGATAGCAATCGACAGCACCCAGTTTGTGGACGTTTAAATGTGGATCGCATGTGACATTTGGATGCTCAGTATGAGAACACCAGGCTGCCTCCAGGCACTGTTAAAGTAGGGTTTCGCCTGTGCTTATGTTTAGCTAGTCTTTTGTGCACCAAATGCTGCATGCCCTTCGTTTCGCTACGTAAGGCGCATTATTTACCGTGATTTATGTAACCCAAAATGTTCTGGTCGATGTCACTAGGAATATTGTTAAACTGGCTGACTTTGGCCCTAAACAGGTCTTTCGGTCACCCACTTCGCGCGTTAACTCACAAGGTAGTTGATGCTTTTCTCAAAACTCGCAGAAAATTTGTTTGACTGACCTGAAAATGCTGTAAATCGTCACTCTATGGCACCGCTTTTCTGAAGTTGCGCTAGGCGAGGCTATTGCTGTGGCGTCCATGTGTGGTTTATGAGCTGTGTGTTCGCAGAAATGGCCATTTACGATCCAACATTTTGCGATGACTCCGAGATTGAACAACTTTTCCGCACTTTTCGGATAAGGAATAGAACGGCAGAGGAAACTCGGTCAAGTGTTGCAAAGTTACCACGTTATAATCCTACATTGTTTTCATCTTGGCACGCCAATAGGCTTTGCTCTCAAGAAATGGTCATGCGTAAGCTTGATGCCGATGGACTTGACTTGTTAACTGTGTGTGAATAACGCTATTCTCATTTCTTCTACTTATTTCTTGTTGTCATTACTACACTCCCAAGTCTATCACCGACAAATGCTTCCTAAGGAGGGGAGGTATTTGGCAACATCTATCAAGCTTCATTTCATTTACACCCATGTGCTTCATCTGAACGACTCACCACCTCGCATACATGCTCATCAGGCACTTCTGTATCCCTACTTTGCCAAATTTGACAAAATGTTGCTGCCCGCAGTCAGTGAGAAGCACGTTGGCCCACCCACTAGCAGAACCCAACAGGATTTTCGCCGAAATCCTTAATGCTTTGACCAGTGTTGATGAGAGTGAGTTGGAAGGAGAAGATGAGGAGTGGGTGAAAGAAGTGGAGGAAACCTTGGATAAGGTAGTGACTCCCACTTCCTACCTATTCGTTGTGAGATTTGTACAATTCTGGCATACTGCCTTCCTGGTGGGTTGTTAAACCGAGTATTGTGCCACCAACGATGCTGTTGGGTACATCGACTTATCAGATCTCAGCGGCTCTTGACAAGTTTACAATGGAGAAATTGGAGGAGTAAGAGACAAAGAAACTGCAGCAAAACTCAGATGTTAAAAATTGAGTTATAGAGCCTCTGGTTGAAAGTCACATTATCATTGTCATTATCACCACCATTAATCCAGTCTGTCCTTTTATTATGCTAACTATTTGCTAACTCACAATACGTTAAACATTACTGCCGTGCTTATTGTCCACTAATAAGGCCTTATCATTTCTCGGTCATTCATTTCTTGCGGTGCCCTATGTCATTGACCAAATGTAGGATCAGTGGAGCTGCTCCTATTTGGGTGTGATTCAGATGTTATTGTTCCTATGTTTTCTCTCTTCTGTGTTGCTGGCTGAGTTACATTTTGTACCAAATGAGGCAGAGCCAGGGCAATTCTGTGTTGTCGATTCTCGTTGCGTCGGCTGTGCGTCCGCTCAAGTCCTCACAGTCCTCAAGGCCAAAAAATTGAGGAAAGACAGATTAGGTGGAGACCAGTCAGGACCTCGCAGCCCAACGTAAATGGTGATGATTTAAGGCCAGCATTGCATTCTCCTTTGTAATTTCCACATACTCTGCTCTACAAAACTGTCACTGGATTTGGCAGGTTTGAATGCAGCTCTAAGACGAAGAAGGCCAATCAGGTAAGGGTCATGTGCTAGTTTACATCCAGACGCATTTCTCTCCATATTCAACGATGTATACGAGAGCTCAATGTGTTGTTCACATCCTTGTAGTGATTGCGGAAGCGGAAGCTTGGCTTCATCCCTCAGTAGTCGGTGCTAAAGTGTGAGCTGCAAATATTCCCCTTGTTACATATGCTTTGGTGCGACTACAAGTATGCAGTATAGATAGAGATATCATCACGTTCTGCCGAATCAAAAGGATTCTATACATACATGCAACTCGGATCATAAATGAGCATAATTGAAGGTCCCAAAAATGTCGTTCGTGATGGACTAATAGACATGGTAGAGATCGGCAAAAAGAAACTGACCACCTTTTAATCAATCTTATCAATAATGCTTGTCGATGGTAAAAATAGATTAAAGATTAAGATATCGGCAATAGCCTTCAGTTGATTCTAGGAAGAATATCTTGAAGTGATTTGGAATTACTTGATCTGAAAAGCATAAAATGCATGCTTCGCTCTGACTTGGTATAATATGGACAGAGGCATATTTTCTGTTTTAAGTCTTATTTAATAGCAGCATAATATGTAGTCCCAAATTATTTTAATTTATTTTAGGGTACATTTGCATGCATGCGCAAATGCAACTGAAGGATATCTTTTGAATCACACGACTTGTGCTGACACCGGTCCACTCAGCCAATCAAACCATTAAGCAAATGGCGTCAAACAAGACTTCTTAATCTGATTGGCATGAGATGACGCACACAAGAGCCATGCTACTAAGCGCACCAATAAAGAGACCACAAAAATTGGTGCATCGTCGCACTCACTGCCTCTTCAAACGACCGGCTTTATTGACATTAGGTGCGCATTTGAATCCCTTTAAAGAAAACAGCTGAAGTTGTCAAAGAAAAGGTCGATAGGTACCTACGCCCTCTTTAAACATGCATTCGGTCATGGGATAAGAACAGCTCTGTTCTGCTGCAGCAATCTTCATACTAAAGGTGACGCTGCATGTTGAAACTTGGGAGTAGGACAGAAGCTTCTAGGATGGCTACTGCTTAGGCATAAGTTAATCTCCAAAAGCGTTTTGCCTGTCCTCCACCCACACTCACGTTGCTTGTTCTTCCGGATTGCTCGGCCTGTGGAACAGTAAGAAGGTAAGGCAGTCTTTAGCCAAGTTCTACTGAACCACGGAGGTTTCCTAACACAACGATAGTAGTTTGTTTTTAGTACGCCACTACAGAAGGGCAATAAATTTTTGTGCTTATTAAATAACCGATTCCAGTAGAAGTAAAATTCGCTATGTGGAAGGATCTGTAGTGGAGTGATCACTCACTCAATACGACGTAGCTTAGTTAGGTTGGTGTCGGCATGCCATCAGGCGTAATTGCTCTCAACAATGAGGTTTTGCGGCACACTCAGGCAACCACTGATGCACTTTCGACTGGCATACACAACAAAATTGGATTTTACTTCATCAGTCCAGTGGTGATTACAAGACCACGATAAAGTTTCTCATAGCATGTGCCAAAAAATCTTACCGGAAAAATCTCTACTTTCTCGTCCACTGGCATTAATGCCCGGTCATCAACCATGGAGCGCGTATAAGGTTTAATGCACCCGATGTGCTTAGTTTATGATTCTACACCCAGTTTTGGACCAGACAAAGCATCACGTTTTACGCGAAATATTCTGCCTCCTAGCTCCCACTCCTAAACTTCCATTAAAAGTGTTACAATCGATTTTCAATTATCTGAGGCCAAAATTAATTATTCACTTATGTAGTCTTTCCCAAACATTAAAGGAAAATGGGCAACAATTAAAGGACCTGACTCAAATTTCCTCGTAAGTCTAGGAGTCCAGCACCACGTTTGCTGTTAGAATCCAGATTTCGCCACTTTGTTAGCATTAATATGTTAAATTTTAGTTCATCATTCTTCTTTAAAATGCACTATTTTTTTACTTTAGGTACCTTTACGGTAAGATCGTGTACCAAGCATTTGATACTCACTGTCTATTGCCATGCACTTCAATGCGAGGAAAGCACAAGCTGCAACTTGTTTTAGCATTCTTCTCCAAATCCATTCAATAATTCAACTTACGATCAAAGCGACATTAAATGGCTTATCTTTGCCCAACCGCAAGCTTTATTCAAAAAAGCTATATATTTATGCCGCTGCATTTTAGGTTTTGCAAATTGTCCCCTTAGTGACTAAACGATAAGTTAGTGATGATTTAGTCCCAAGATGGGTGACGTGTGAATACATCCAGCAGCACGTCATGTGAAATTTTGAGACTACATATTTCAGACTGAGAGAGATAAGGGTTTGGCAAAGGGAAGAACTTGGGGTGGAGGTCCCATTGCTTTCTACAAATCATTTGTTTCTGCGCGCTAAGTCGGTATACTGAACCCCGAATTCGGTAGGCACCTTTCACACGTAATGACTAGGGATATAGCTGGTCCAGCAACCTTGACAAAAAAATTGACCACTGAAAGAGCGAGGGAGTAATTCAAAAGCATTAATCGTGTTCGTTTGTCTAGTGACTGAGTTTCCTCTTCATTTCCTGCCTAATGTTGACAGAGACTCGTACATACACAGAAGAGCTGTATAGGATTGACGAAGAGATTATACTTGTAGTGCCCCATGGGATCGATTCGCGGGAACTGGTTTTCTACCTAGTGCTGGCGATGCTATACTTCTCGCCTTACAGGGCCGTCAAAAAGGCCCTTTTGGCAGGAAGATACCTTGTGGAAATATCGGCATCCTAAGATGATGTTCATTTTCAATGTTCAAAGGGGTTCTTCATCATGGCTTGTTATTAAACGCATCCTAGAACAAAAACAGCAGCATTATTTATCGCAATTAGCTGATTTCACGCACAGCCAAACATTAAGTGCATTACTTTTACTCTTCTTCAACATCCAACAACTTATGCATGCTCACGTTCGCGTACGTCGTACATTCCTAGAGTACTCATGCATGCTGACAAATAGATCTATCGAAAGCAAGGTCTTGCGCATTTAACATGTAATTGCATGGAAAACATTAAATTTTATTACGCATCAAAGGACTCACTCCAGACACCTTGAGGCACTTTGAGTGACGACCAACACTATGTATTATACGGTGCAAATGCATAAGTATATGCGTAATTGGATAAGGTGGTAAGTTATTTAAAGTTCAATCCTGCTGTTAAGCCGTTGCAATCAGTACAAATAAACCAATTATTCCAAATTCGCTGCCAAACTATCAGCAAACTATTTATAATCAAAGTGCATTGAACAAATTGGCAAATTGTTGCCGAACTTGATTTTTCAACGAATCCTGTAACACTCACAAGACCTCTTTGACCGTCCTACACTCGTTAATGCAGCTAAGGACAGTTTCTAGAAATCATTATAGACAGCCAATGCCTATTTTTGACACATTAACAATAAATCCTTAGTAAAGTGCAATGAACATGAGAATGCAATCGAATGGCAGCTCAGAAGTGGCGAATATGGACCAGGCATCCGAATTCTGCAAGCATTGACCTGCTGAACCGAAAAGTGATGCATTACATTTATGTTAAAACAAGTTGGCGGATGGTGGACCTTAAACCAGAAATGCACTTTAAGTTGCAGAACTGTAGCTAGTCGTCCTAGATGCTATGTCGGCTTCGTTAGATCATCTAGAATGCCCTTTGTCCAGCCTTTACAAGCTGTACGATGACGCTTTTGGAGGAGATTGAGGACCTCTCGTAAATGTTGGCCCATGCGATTGATGGAGAGCGTGGCTTCTTACCGACGAGCTGGGATTATCTTTGGCATATATGAAGCTTCCCGATGAGCCTTGCTGCAACGCATCATTACCAACGCCAAAGGTGTCAGACAACTCCAAATTATGCAGTCTGACAGCAATGGTTCAGCGCATTCTCGGGCAAGCGACCAGTGTAAATTGTACATGCATGGTACGCTCATCTGCAAATTCTATGAACGTTCAATGTTGGATTTACTTTTTAATGACTTCTCTCCTATTTTTTGACGCATCAAGCCATATTTGTAACCTTTTCAAAATACATAATGGAAAACTTAAGGAATGAATGCGTTGCTGTGTGTTTATCCCTAGTGTTCACCATTTGGAATTTGTCTACGAAGGAGCGCTTTAATGTGGATATGATTGCATCCCGAGTGCAGACACGCAGCACTGCATCCCATGATACCCTTTCCAATCCATTTCAATTTAAGTCCATTATGCCGCAATGTCGTTAAACCCACAACAAATTGATACATAAGCAGCATCACCAGCAAAGCGATAGCTTGCAGAGGAGGGGAAAGGGTAAAAATATGAGTCCTGAATGGCAAGTGAATGAATGCTCCGAAGTGGGTAGAATTAGTGCAGGGCAGATTAGGCAGTGGTGGATTGCGCACTCATGTACTAGCGAGTGCGATGCTTTGCGACAAACCTGTCTTTGAACCCCTTCAGACTTCGTACGCCTAACTTGAATTTGCTGTCTTTGCGACGCGTAACTTGCTACTGATCTTTTCCGAAGCAGTTGATTTGCGACCGCATACTCCACGTTCGCGACTATTTTTAGTTTTTCTTACCTGTTGATGCTACTTATTAACTCAGACGCCGCCATAATGACACAGTAGATGCGGTCGTTGGACAGGCCAACATTCTGAAAAACTACACAAACCGCAGAACCCCTTCATGGTGTCTGCTAATTGCATCTTTAATCTGTAGCGAAGGGATTTGCAACAGCCTTCTGTTTTTGGCGTGCCTTAAGCCTGAATTCTGGTTCTGCAACATTTCCTGCAGTGTAAAAGGTGACATGCCAGATGAAGTGGGCAAGTGCACAGGCTCACTCGAACCTTTTCACGACTTAAGTTGCTTCGAACGACAATAGACTAGAGCTGCTTTTCCTCCTTTTCTTCTCCTCCGCTTTTGGCCCCATCGTCCAGCAAGTCATGGAGGGAAGATCTTTGAACCCATCACCCTAGCATGTTGACGTAAGCTACATTTGTCCTTACAAGAGGAGAGGAGTCGAATTGCGGAATCAGCTTCTGACAAGTTTGTATCTCTGCCAATAACGTAAAATAGTTTGGGGCCAGCGATGCTGAGTGTCAGGAGTTGGAAGACATCGAGTTTAAGATGTGGATGTGCAAAGAGAGATGCGAAATAGCTTCCTTTCGATAATTGATCCTTCCTCCATTCCAAAAATGCACGAAGAAAGACTACGGAATGTGTTAATTGCGTTCATGAGCAGACCGAGTTTGATTAATGCCTGCTTTCGCCCTTCGAGAGAATTTTACTTGTCATTTGTTGCACCCATATCTCCATGATACAAAGCAGTAGCTTAAAAATGGTACGATGGCTGGCCAATACAATAGTGTCCAATACAAAGTGTCATAGGCTGCCTAGGAAAATCGCTTGCCCTCCTGCATCAAAAGCAGCTCTCCATTCTGGACGTAGTAGGTTTATTTATGGAACAAATTAATTCGTAATTTCAGAATTTAACAGATATCTCAGCAAGCTTGATAAATTGACAAGGAGAAATTGAAATCTGGGAAATGCTGCGAAGACACCTGGGCAGTAAATGCTGAGTGGAAATCGAAGGCAAGTCTACAACCACCGTCGTAGCTGTTGCCGTAAAAATTACGATCGATTTTACTTGTATGAAGCAGCCTTGCCAGTCAATGTCATTGAATTGGATGAGCTGCTTTCCTGCAACGAAGTGTGGTTCTACCCGCTCAACCTATGTTAAGAATTAGTTCCTGAGCTTCTATCTCGTCCCATTCACTAAATTGGCTCATAGCTTCCTTATTGCCTACTAAGGGATGCATTACATGATAGTGAGGAAAGCATAATCTCCTTACTGTAGTGCGAAACGATATTAGAATAAACGAACGCAAACCGCAAAATTTTCATCATTGATTTCGCATTTGTTTGCCTCCGTGTGTCTGCATTTACCTTTGATAGTGTATGGTTACTTGCTTGCGAATCCCCCCATTTGGGGGTAGTGATGAAGCATGTGCGAACAATATAATGACTGCTTAGACCTCAATTTTGCATCGAGGCAACCAATAGGCCTAGCACTAAGGACAATGTCTGAATGCGTGAGAGGGCTGTATAACACCTGTGCTGCTAAAAACGTGCTGTTGGAGCAGGAAGCGGCAGGGCAATTTGTAACCTGAGAGTAACTCAACATTCTGCCATCCTCGCCTGTGTACTGATTCTCATTTAACCTAATTGATGGAAACCCCCAATTTTGCTACATCACGACACTTCCCTGGTACCTTCCTTCTGCCTTTCGCCAAAGTTCGCTACAATAACGCTAGAAATTGGCCGACTTTGGGGCAGAATAAAAGTTGAGACTTATTGACAAACCTCGTCTGGAACACTTTGCAGCTGCTAATTTTTGGTGATGCTAAGAATGCACGCCTTGAATAAATTAGAGGCTATTTGAACCTTAGCACCAGATTTTACATTGGAAGCGTCTACTAAAACAAGCAGAATCTGCTTTCTTTAACAACAGTGATCAGGGTAATATGTGAAGCAATGGGTAACGAATTTTGTCTATTAATTTACTTTTCGCTATTTGCAAAGCGCCGAGTCCGATGTATTTTCCTTTAAGATTAGTTGTAGCAGATCCTTAAGGCTAACTGCAACACACAAATAAGTAATTGCAACCTTGAATTCAACAATGGTTGTGCCTTGTGATACGATGTCCGACCGCCAGTTGGGCATTATTATTGCATTATACCCTCTGACCACTCAACGCAGTGCGATATGATTCGGCGTTTAACTTAACACATCAACTAAAATACTTTCAATTAATAATTTACGGTAAGTTTTGTCTCTCATCAGCGCTTGCATGACTTTGGTTCAAAAAGTCCTTTCCACATTAAGTCATTGTTTTGATGGAATGATACAAAGGAGAAATGGGACTCGCTAGAATTTTGTAAATGTAGTGGACGTGATAGCGCTCAGCAAAAATTTGTCCCAACACTGCTACTCCAAATATATCATGTGGAGTTTTGTTTTGTAAATGGTTTGCTATTGTTAAAACTAAAACGTGCACTTTGAGCGGAGCAACGATTATTCGATTTCGCAATAAAATTTTAGTTGACCACAATCCATCATAAAGATTAAGTCTGGAAATTGTCTCATTATTAGACTTCTGGCAGGTCACGCTTTTGAATTCATTGGATTTGACATTTTGCCTGTAAGATGCAGCTGCACAACATCCTTGCCGCTAGCGCTGCATTGACAAAGCACGCTGCATTCAAACAGGAAATTCTTCGAAAGGTGCTCTAACACACAGCGGCAAAGTTGCGATTTGCCAGACTTTGGGTCGTAAATAGTAACTAAAGCGCTGACAGACATTTTCGAATGAGATTCGTAATGCTTCAGTTGGTGCAAAGTGGAAGATGGCAATTATTTTCATGTTTTCAAACAGGTGAGTTTCAACCTGTTTTGCACATTCTTCGTCAAAATGGTCTTAGGTGGATTCCATAGTTGGTAATATAGTTGGGATAATAGCAGCTCGTTTTATCACCGTAGAGACTGAGGGCTTCACTTCCTGTGCCAAGTAATCATACGTTAGGTTGCGAGATTTGTTTCTGAACTAGAGATCGAGCAAGCATTACCATGCAGCAAAATTAGAATTATTCTTCAAGATTCTAACAGATTTTCTCTTCTAATACTTCGCACACCAGGTGACGTTAAATGCTGGTAATGCCACTTGGCATTATGTATAAAACTGAGGTTGCAGGCATTAAAACTACGGAAGGAGAGGCGTAAGAGGAAGCGGCGTTAAGACGCCGAAAGGCCTCCAAAGCTCCTTTTGGATACAACCTATATTCTAGGCCATGATGGCAACAACAAAATACTGGATGCCTCGAATGACAAGATGCTCGTGTCCCGAATTAACTCCACACGTACCTGTTTTCTTCCAAACTGTGTCGCTGCTGTTCCGACAGTTGATTTTAGTGCTGTTAATAAACAAAATTTGGGATATCATAGTCACTTCAATTTCAGTAACCATCAGGAGATACTGGAAGCACGAACTGCTTACAAAGCACATAACATAGTACACAAGCCGCTTGACAAAATTCGTATGATCGGATGGCTTGCCATCGGATTGAGAGGAATAGGAGCACTGCTGTCCTGATTCTTTGCGCAAAAGTGACAAAACCTGACATTAATTGACAAGAATTGCCAAGAATTGACTCGCTAGGGGCAGTGTGGATGCCTGTCATTGAGATGTTTACTTTGTGATGTGGAGCAAATCGAGTGGGCCATCGGGTCTGAAGGAAGCTCCACTAACATAATGGGCCTATACTTGCGTTAATAAATTTGCTTAGGTAACAGAATTCAAACCAGCACAACGAACATGTTGTTTTTGGCAAGCGTTGCGCACATATGGCTTTGCATGTTGTCCAGAAGACAGAAGGATGAAGTTCCTTACTCCGATTTTAAAGCTGGCTTAAACAAGTGCTCTGTAAATTAGAATTTGTTTTAAAGGGCGATTTGTACACGCGATTAGAAAGCGTAATTCTAGACTCCTCTTCAGGTAGTCGGGATTTGCATTTCGTAAATTGCCCAAGATCATCCCATACTTGCAAGCCATGGAGTCGAGAATCGTTTATCCTCGCTGAAAATGTGCCCTCACAGCCAATTGTGACTGCTTCTTCAAATATTAACGCAAGCGCATCAAAAAAGGCTGCAAGTGAGATGGTAAGAACAAGAACTCCCCTGACGAAATCCAAGCTTGTGCCCAAGAAGGAAAGGAAGTTACGACAGAGGCACCAAAACAGTTGGTGCTGGGGTGCCCATTCTGCAAGTGAAGAGCTTAAAATGATGCAGTCGGACTTGCCTCTCATTGAATTTATATTGCAGTTGATGAGTCCGAAGAACCTGGCTGCACAGTTTGAGTCGGCACCCAATTTTTATAACTCTTGGTCAATTGGAACCACCGAAGCTGAATTTGCTTCTGAGCAATGAGTAGCAACGTATAGCGGCAAAGGCTTTTCTGTAACCAGGCTCCTGTAGTTCTATCATTGAAGCCACTGTTTGTCTGAGGTGATAGTCCAGGTGGAATGGGCCAGCCTCCTCGACTCTCGAAGCAGGTTTTCCCTAAAGTGGAACGCACAATTACTAAAAAGAAATGCTGACATCCCTCTGTATCCGCTGATGCACCCATTCTACTAGTCTTCTAGCCTTTTGCAGGAATCCGCTCCTCAAACTTCTTCATGAGTGCTTTCGAGGCTACCGAGCACCTGAAATGAGGGGAATATATTTTTAAATCTGCCTAGCAACTAATGCCTATCTCAAATTTTCACTTGCACTCCACACCACCAACTATTTCCGAATGTATGGCAGTGGAGAGCAGTCCAGGTTTTATGTCTGACAACTGAAAACGCATCATTTTCCTTTCGGAGTAGTTTCCAAAAATGTTCCCCTTACCTCTCTCCCTCTCGTCAAGCTTGCAACCACATTGAGCTCAAGGTCACAGAAAATGAGGGAGATTTGTTTTGTCACCAGTTCTCCTCACCCACTCTCGCTCCCTCCGTCCCTCCCTTCCTCTCCCTCCCTCTCCCTCCCTCTCGTCCAAAATAATTGTCTGAACTCATATGCAAAGGGCAAAGAGAAATGGGGAAAAGAAGGGCACTGTGTGGGAGTGGAACAAAGAAAAGACTAAAAATGCCAAAACTTGTAAAGAGTTTCTTGCTTATTAATTCATCAAATTTACGCCGGATTAAAGTTGTGTTTGCTTAAGGAGTGCGCTTTTTCCGGGCGCACATTTCGAACTCAGAGGATTCCTACAATACTTCGGGCGTTACATACGCCCACCCAGCCAAAATGCTTCCTACCGATGTGGCTTCTGAGTAGATCGCGGCACATACAATCACTTGAGTTCAACCGATCACCCAACCTAGCTGTTGTGGAAGGGCGATATCCACCACTAAAGGCTGTTTGAAGCAGCGCTACTTTTTGACAAATTCACGAGTTTGCATATCTACTCAATGACAGCTCATAGGTCAAGGTGGAATCTTGACGTCTTGATTACAGTTGCCTTATGGAATATGCCAGCTGTTGAATAGTCTCTAGCCTCCAGTTGCATAATCCAATTTTATCACCACCTTAGACCCTCTCTCGAGGTCATTTGCACCCAGCAAGCAAATTAGTAAGAATTGAAGCACGAAATTGGTCGCGCAAAGGATGCGTAGGGTTGGTTGAGCCTGCCGGTTCAAACAGACACTTAGCAACATAAGCTTTTGGAAGTGGAATGGCATATGGTTTTATTCTCTTAGTCCTTTCGTTCGCTGATAATGCCTCGCTCCTTCACTGCGTAATCAGGAATGAATGAAAATGTCAAGTGTTGCCGAGAATGGTGATTAGGCTAAACCTCTTTTCCTTTCTCCTCCTCACCCCCCTATTACGCTTAAATTAAAAATCCTCCACCATTTTGAATGCTTTGCCAATTCGTCTTGCCCACATTAGATGTTCAACTAGTAGATGGGGCACCGACCCCCATTGAACACACGTAAGTGGTTCTAAGTTGAAATCGATGCTATCAAAGAATCTTAATTCTTCACTCTGACTCGTCAATCGTTTCATTAATTGTTCATTTGATAAAATTGGCTATTTCTGCGAGGCACCGCCTACTACACTAGACCATGCGCACCCTCTTCTGCCTTACTTGTTTAATCGCCCTTTTACGATGGGCTGTGTTAGAAGAAAAAAGCGCATAGGAGGAACGGGAAAGGATGCTGTGCTAATAGACTGATATACGTCAAGTTATCGTAAGTCAGAGTATCTTGTTCGCATACCGTGCTACTAAAAACAAGGTGAGCGACCTCTAGAGTTCCATTTCTACACGCGCGACGAGCGTCTAATATGCAAATAAGTCATTACAAAAGGGTAATGAAATGCGGGTAGACACATAAAATGAGTTAGGACCACAAAATGCCACAACTTCACTGTTTCTTCTGCCACAGCTTGTAAGTGGCTAATGTTAAGCACTGTCCAGATTCAGGCGACAATCTTCAGCAGATGCGTCGCATTGAGATTGGAGCGGCACATTGACATCCAGCCAACACTGCCGCGTTTAAATTTATCGGATGTTTTACTGCTAAGTAGCTAACTTAAGCTCCCCATTGGTGCAAATCTGACCTTTATGGCAATGACACGATGGAATCCATGTCCCATTATCACGATCCCTAGTGTGGTGCCTCCATTTTTTAAGCTAATTTAGGTAAGAGAGATGTAAATCATTCGTTTTAAAAAAGCGCATTTAAACTCCTTTTAACAAAGGAAATTAGCAGAAATGCAGTACAGCGTGAATTAGCCCTTCAAGTTAGGGAATTATCCCGTATCAGCAAATAAAAATCGTAGATAAAAGCAGCTCCAGCATTTTGGGCAATCTATTTTGAAGCGTCCAATGCTGCTTAAATGAGGCGATTGGACAGATTTGCAGGACAACTGGGTGCGGCCAATCAGCATAAGCCAGAACGACCTTGAGGCTGGCCTCTACTGCCAATAGCATGAATGGTAAAGGAGGAGAAGACGATGATGCATACCAACGTCGAGGTAAAAAAATAGCAGTTAGGAATGAATTAGCAATTAGCATTTTAATTTCTTCTAATCCACCCCTGTCTAGGTCATCAATCAAAATTCGCCAATTAGAGTTCCACTTTGTGTTATCAAGGCGCATCACTAAGTTGAGAGGAAGTCGCTGGTAAAATCAAATATGCACTTCTAAATATAGTCCAAAATGAATCAATAAATGGAATTTGGTCTAAGATTAAGAAATTAGTCGTAGATCATTGTGTTTAAAGACATCTTTCCAATTTGAGCCTATTTAAAGCAGTTTCTGATCCCATCATTATTTTTCAACGTGTGATGACTGAATAAAAGCCTATTCGTTTTAGACTCTTTCCCAGCACAAACTCATCTAAATTTCGTCCATCTTTATTGATTTTGTTTGTTGTAAGATCTACACTACCATCTATTCATCCAACTATAAGAATGCTTCCCAACTCAGAAGGCGTGCTCGTTGCAATTTCTCTCATTTTGTGACTGGTTCCTGAGACTATCCCGATGAAAGCTAAATGGGCTGGGTCCAGAGTCATATGTCTATTCAAGGCACGCCCACGCCGTACTTAATTTGCTCACTCACATTCGCCAAAGAAAGGTGACAATGGGGAAGTCCTGTCTAATGGCTACTCCATTCAGGAGCTTAACCGGATCCAAGAAAACGCCTATAACACATGTCAAATGCACGAGTCACACATCCAGCACCTAATTATTCACCCAGTTATTCCTCTGTGAACGGCCTCTTATTCCAGATCCACCAGCTGATTCATCTTGCATCTCACCATCCCCTATCCCTGCATGAAATCGCCTGCCTCGTGCCTAATCATCTGTCTGGTCTGACTATCAGTCCGCCTGAGATTCTCTACATCGTCCTATTTTCCCATCATCATGACCACCTTAAATGAATAGGTGCCTACTGTCCACAACCAGCCGACTCAGGCGAAACAATGAGGCGATTATGGTGGTTTGTCCATTCAAGAAGTGGATGCACAAATTAACATGGAAGATGGTGAAAGCATTGCTAGGCGCCATAAGGGGCCACACTCCAAATACACACACTCAGAGACCTAATTAGAACCACCTGGTCCCCCAACTTCTACACATACATCCTTTGTTTCTTGCCATTCCCAACTGCTATATCACACTTTATCCATTGTCCATGTCTTCGACATTTGTCCACACCTTTTCTTCCACCTTAAAAGCATTCAAGAAAAGTGCCTATTCATTGTGAATCAATTTTGCCTTCAAAATAACAAAAACCGTGGCAGTGAGAGGAGTAAAATGGGTTGCATTTCGACTGATAGCTTTTCTCTTGCTGTATAAAGAAGGCAAGAGCGGCTGCTTGCACGGAACACCTTCCCTGTCTTTGATGGAAATCGATTCAGATAGGAGTTTTGTTAACCAGAAAGGGGTCTGGAGTTTCGTCTGAATTATTAGAGATGTGGTCATGTGGAAGGTGAGAGACAGGGGCTTTTTAAATTTGTTAAGGTAAGCTAGAAACTGGCTGCTATAATTAGGTGGTCCTTACTCAGCGAAAAATGTGCAGTTATTACAAGATATGCACGGGTATTAGGGGCACGAATGTGAGCAACCTTCACCACAAAGGCTGGATAACTTTACCTTCTCCCCCCAAAAAAGGACTTGAATCTGGTGACTTGAAGAATCACCTAGGTGATGTGCAAGATTAGAGAAGTGAAAAATTCTGAACCACAAGGAAGGCTACTTGCTAGCACTCTATAGCAATAGGGACTCCCAGCACTTCCTCAAAGTTGCAGCATAGGGCAAAAAAATGATATGGATGATGGGATGGATTTATAAGTCGTTTCTACACAACCGTTGGATTCCAAGTGGTAGTCGGCTAGGCCGCTTAGTCATTGTTCAGATGGATCCCAGCTGTAAGGCATGATGATTTTGCTCCTCTTTGTCAGAAATTACTCCATTTGCGCATCCCACTGCTTTTTCTAAATATTGCCAGCTCAACTCTGGTTCCTTTGATAAAGTGTATTACACTGTCATTTTAGTACCGTTATAGTATGTTTGAAGCTCGCTTGGTTGACCGTGCAGGTGGGAAAGGAGGCTCTCTTCCCATGTTGTTTTCCATCCTCATCTCTTAACTGACGGCCTTTATGGTCTACTGTCAAAGTTAAAATACCTTCTTATATTCCGTGCGTAATAGTGACAAGGATCTGTGCCGCTCCGGTCATGCGTAAGCACACTTTAAACCAACGAGTAAGGACTAAAACTCTCTGACGTTGAGAATTTAGTGCAGTCGACCTAACCCTTTCTACGGTCACTCATGCGAAGCGCGATCTCCTGATTATCCCAATGTATTACAATCACCTGTAACTGGTAAAATACCAATCAAGTTTGTAGCAGTACTATTCGAATAGTTGACGTTTCCAAGCCAAAATAATCAGCGCCTTTCACTTGCAGTCTATTCCTTTGTCAGTGCGAAATCAGCTCTTACGTGCAATGACACACATCAACAATGGCCTTTCTACCTGATTGGCGCAAGGTAGTTCCTAAAGAAATCACAGGCACTGAAACCCTTCCATTTTGAAGAGCAATTTTAAATCGAAATAGGCATCGCCTCACTGAAAGGTGTCGTTTAAGAAGTCGATAAGAACAAAGGGGAGGGATTTGGGTGATGGCGGGTGATGAAAGTTCTGCAGCGACTGTAGAAATAAGTCACCATGTCCGAAGGCTGATTCAAGAAGATGCAGATGGCAACGACGCAGTGAAATTCTACGCTCCTCCAGTTGCACCTACGGGACAAAGGAAGACGCGTCTCACCCCTCCGTCGATGCCCAGGGAGGCCTTTTATCCAGTCTAGGTCTTGACATAGGCACACTGACAGTGAGTTATGGGCAAGTGGGATCTGGGCGTCGGCAAGGAGATGAAAGCAGGGTCTGGTGGAGTAAGGCAAAACAGTATGACCTCTCAAACATTCATACGGAAATGAGGTGCTCCGTTACCTGAATAGTTGGAAAGGTTCCAGATGACCAACCGTATATTTGTCATTTGCGACCCTAAACTTCGGCAGTATACGGAAGCCGTTTCAGCCACACCGAGGCATGCCTATGGGCACATACTGCCACCCTTATGTTGCTCAAATTTAGCCAAACCGGAAAGCCTGGTAAAGGTCGATAAAAAGCAAAATCCGACTATCCTGGCCGTTTTCCTTATAAAATTGCATTCGGCTTCTTCATAGATTATTAAAAATGTTGCGCCTCGGTGGTGATTTGTACTGTGAAAAGCTGGTATAGGTAGCGGATATTTACTCAGAGTTGATGAAGAGGAAAAATTTTGCCATATTTTCAGTGATTAGCGTTATGTACATACAATGCAAACGGAGAGGAGTGAAAAATTTTGCCATGCATTAATCGACTCGTGTCGTGCGTGTACCTTGCAGATAGGAAAAAATTTTGAGTTATGCTTGTTAGATCGTGTTATGCTGCACAACGCAGATTTCGAAATCAGAAATTTCGCTTCGCCTCATTCAACTCGAGTTTGTATGTACAATATTGATATAGCGCAGAAACGATGCTCATTTTCGACGATTTGTGACTTATGCGTACAATTTGAATGGAAATAGGTAAGATGCTCTGTTTATCTTCCTAAATTCGTTTTGCGTGCATATGTGTAACGGAGAGAAGAAATTTTTGCAATAATTTTATTGATTAGTATCATGTGTGACAATGCAAACAAAGTGAGTGCATATAAGATAAATTTTGTTTTATCCTTATTTATGTCACACACGTGGGTGCTAAGTGTTTGTGTGAATAGTAGAAATTCAGCTTTAAGTTCATCAGTTTTGTTTACGATAGTAAAATGAGGGTCTTTGTCCTTATCTATTTTTGCCGCCCAAGTGCAGTGATTGTGGGTTGAAGGGAGAAGGTTTGATATAACTTCACAGATTTAGCTTCCGTCACAGCAGTTCTGTTGGATGAATGAGGAAAATTTAGCTTTATCCCATCGATTCTGCTTAAGCGAATGTAGTAGTAGTGGGGTGGAAGGAGGAATTGCGCTTTAGCTCCATCTAGTTCGCTGCCGTGGCTGCAGTTTGATTGGATGAAAAGGAGGAATTATGCTTTGTCTTTGTCAATTTGTGTGACAAGTTCATTATGGTTGGAAAAGAGAATTGTTTGCCTTGTCTTCATCCATTTCGATCACACAATTACAGCGAGGATGGAATGAGATGGAAAGCAATGACTTATCTTTGCCGATTTTAGCTAGGTGTGTAAGGTGTAGATGTTAGGAGTGGATATATTTTACTCTGTCCTTGTGGATTTGCATCATGTGCTTACACAACCGGTGGAGTGAGAGTAGAAATTTTGCATTCCATGCACTGATTTGGCTCTCGTCATCGTGGTGAGTATGGAGGTAAGGGAGTAATTGTGCTTTCTGTGCATCGAATTTTCTTCATGGAAGTGCAGTACGCATAGTGTGGTTGCATATATTTATCTATCCGTACATTTCATATCTGCAAACTTGTAAAGTGTGCGAACATTAATATCGAATTCTCAATTCTTCTCGTTACATTTTCCGTTGCTTAACTCATCTGGTCCACGCTACTGGATTGCATCAGCATATTAAAAACCATCGCTTGAAATTTTCGATGGTGAATAGAAAGCACATTATAGTGCAACCTAATTTTAAAACGAACCCTTTTATGCCCATTACTGTGCGACGCCTTTAAGCACTTCCCGCCTCAGTTCGGTCGCAAACCGTACTACTCGGCACCTAGCTGCTATAATGGGATTGGTTTCTACTACCGGTTGCCCAATTCCCATTAATTTGGTAAACACTTCACAGAAACGCGAATGGCATCCTAAGCACTACAAACAAATGCGATTCCTATGTAGCTAAAATTTGCCCCAATCGGTTTCTTAGGACAAAGCACAAATCATGCGAGACCAAAATGCACTGACCGCTCTGCACAGACTGCAATCTATTCCTCACTACCCGTCAGCATATTCTACTACAAATGCCACAATTTGTAGAAAACGCTTGCATCGACCATGTTGAATGTTCAAGCATAGTATTTGAGGCTTTGGACAACAAAGAGGGTAAATGTAAATCGCAAGGGAGGAGTGCAGCACAACGCACATTGTGCAAGTAAAATTAGCATGAAACCATTAGTTATGAAATAAAAGTAGTGGTTTGAAGACGGAATTTCAACTTCCAGCTTGTTCCTCCAGGCATGCAAGTCAACTGTCACCTCCATCTCGGCTTGGGTGTAAGTTCCAGCAAAAGGTCTTAAGAGCGATTTGTGAAAGTGGTGGGTGGCGGTGACGTGTTGAACCGCATTAGAATGATTGGTGATTTCGCCCATACTCATGACCATCTTTTGACTGCTCAGTGCCAACAAGCACTTTAAATCAACTTATTGGCATATTAGCTGCCGCAATTTTGCTTCAGATTCCTTTCAAACGGGACTCGTTCAGGAATAAAGCACCTGTTTGGGCGCATTTATCAACACAAGCGGAGAAAAATGGTTTTCGGCAAAGGTGAGAAGCTTGGCTGATTTCTTAAAGAATTAGGAGGTAAAATATTGCCATTATTTTAGTAAAGTATCAGCTGCCTATAAATGCACATGCAAATCACTGTTTCGTTGGGTCGTCCGCTCGCATTTATTCATTGCAGCTGTCACGTTATTATGAAAATTGAGTCGCACTGTGGATGCTTGCTTCCATAAAATAAGCAAAATATCTTCCTCTATAGCCAAGCTTTCCCCACTTCTCACCCAGTTGCCCAAGAGAGTCTCCCAATTATATTTGGTATTCATTTAGCCCAGATAATACAATGAATCATCAAATGAATTAATAATAACGACATGGATCATATCTTGAACAGTCTCTTATTCGCGAGACACTAACTGATTTATGTCACACGTAGTGACACCTGACCAATGGCAATGCAGCGTGAGATGCTGTTGACCAATTCAAGAATGAGCTAGCTCTCCTCTCTTTTGTGCATATGCAGACACACCAATAAATGGCAAGTTGGATTTTTGCATCCGATCAGATCTTTCCTCCAGAATTCAGTGTCAGATACAGGCCTTGATGGATGAGTGGGCTGCACCAGGTCATCCTGCCCAATGGGATGCCATAACTAAAATTTCATCTCCATTGGCCACCCTAATAGCAAATCAGAGGAGCCCGACAGAAACGAA
The DNA here is from genome assembly GCA_001923025.3 of Taenia multiceps. NCBI lineage: Eukaryota > Metazoa > Platyhelminthes > Cestoda > Cyclophyllidea > Taeniidae > Taenia > Taenia multiceps. The sequence goes on along the minus strand of CM010312.1, from coordinate 24,575,962 downwards.
TTCCATCATTCTCGAATACAGTGCAGAAACTGCTATTTGCGCATCTCCTCTCATGACAACTGAATATTAGATTATGTGGCTCCTTTTGAGTTGGCTTCTTACCTTCTGCGTCGCAGGTATGTGTTCCACCTGTTATCCTAGTCCCATCCAACTGGCCAAATCTAGGAGCAAATTTATCAGCAGTGTAGGTCATTTAGGCCTCTTTCGTTGGCGCGGCCACCCAACGCAACAGCTGACAGGAGATGTGAAATAGATGCGGAGCGTGATTGCTAACCGCATTGCTATCTCTTGTCACGGCTGCCTGTCTTCTCGTCTTCCCAACGTTTCTGCGGTCAGCCCAGAACCCTAAGTGCCTCTACTATGGGGGAATCTGGGTGCTTAGGCACCCAATTCTGCATCCATTTTATTGCAGGCGAGAATGTGCTGCACGGTGTCAACAGCAGTGGATTGGTGAGTTGCCACAACCTTCCACTGCAAAATTGTGCCCCTTCTTTATTCGACAGTGTGTAGCATGTGCACAGAGATGTAATTTAGCGACCGATGAAGGAATGCTTCCCAATGAACAAGAGAACCGCAAGTTTACACGGAATAAATGGAGCACATATTTACTGAGAAAAGTTACTACAGGAGTCGACGAAATCGTGCACAGGCCTGTGTCAACATCAACGACAACCCAAGCACAACTAAAATACGAAACGAAGTTTTAATCTCTTATATCACGCAAAGCAGTGTTGAAAGCAACTGCACTACTACTCTGCTTTTGCCATTTGTGCCAGTGCAAGAAACTACCAAGGTTTCAAGGTAGTAAATAGATTTAGTTGCGTTGCAGTTTGGGGTTTATTAGGTTAGCTATTTGAAGGAAGATCAAGTGATGTCGGTCATTGCCAACGCTATTTACTGTGCTACAACTGACCAAGCAGATGACAGAAGGTTCTCAGTTTTAAAAAATAAGGAGGAAATAATGTCGTTAACGTAGACATTGGCAAGTGCAAATGATGTGAGAATGCCCAAACTGAATCCAACATGTCAATTTACCAAACGACGTTTCTGTCCAATCACAAAAGAGCAGTTAGCAGGCAGGAAATCAAATCCAACTTAAGGACAACAACTTTTAATTATTCTGCAACAGGTACCATGTGTGAGCAAAATCAAGCAAGTTTATTGTTCGTCTAAAAGTTTAGAAGCGTAGCGGAATTAAGATGAGGCCCTAATGGACAGAGGGTCTGATTCGGGCATTTGCTGTTCAAACTTACATCAGAGTTGGTTTTAATGATTAGACATGACTGCCTTTTCGCTAGCAGCTAACACACAAGTAGAAGCTTAGCCACATGGGCTTGTTTAGCTGGGGTGACACGAGTGTTCAGATGGCGCTTACAAAGTTCGGTGCAATATGCGCTTACCCAAAGAAGGCGTTGAGGTTGGTTATGGGACTGTGGTAGCTGCCGTAGTTGTCTCTCCTAGAGCAAGTGTCAAATAAATTGCATTTGTTGCCTTTAGAGCTGATGAACGAACGTTGTGAGGCAACCATTTGGTTGCTTAAGCTGATGGATGTGAAATGTGTTTGCGGCCAGTTATTAAAAGCCAACAAAGCATTGGTTTGCAAGTGATATGGAATAAGAACAGTGCAAACTCAGAACTCAGAAAGGTTTAAGTTCCAAGACAAGCTGGAGCAAACTGATACAACTGCAGGTCTTTGACATACTCTCTCCTTCCTTCTTTTGAAAATTACTTCCGCACTGCATTTATTGACGAAATGACTTGCTTTGTGCTCCCCCGTACTCTGAAAGGCAGGACGCAACAATGAAGACGCTGAATCGTTAGCCAAGTAGTGGTAGTGCCCAAAGGCAAGCATAAGTGGTAAGTGTTGCAGTAAACTGAAGTGTTTCAGCTTAATTAGAGTGAGATTACTTGAGGGAAGTTACATTCTGTGTGGAACTTACTATTGCATTCCTCCACTTCAGGTGATGTTCCATTTTGTGTGTAATCGACGGTCACGGTCAAATAGGATCTTTTTGCGACAAATAAGAAGGTGTCACGTTGTGCACCAGGCCGTGGTCTAAATCTGCCATAGAATGCCCGCAAATCCAAGGCGTTGTGTTTCAGCATGGGAACTAATGAAATTAAGAATCAACATTCGTGTTAGCAAATGTGCGTCGAGTGGTGGCAAACAGAAGCGATGCTTCAAAGAAGGCTCTAAATAATGTGTGGTGACCTATTAGGGAAAGAGTTTGCTTCACTCCGCCCCCTCCTCGTTTACCTGAAGACTTGGCTTTCTTGGACTTACCACAGGCGGAGTTGTTGTGATATCGTAGCTTATCCCCTCTCCACATGCAAGCAATTGATACATTCTCGTAAAGTATGGCCTATTTTAGAGTACATGCGTTGTTTATTGGATCAGTGCCGCATTAAATATGTAAAGTGCGCAAGGAATCAAAAAGCCTACCAATTCATCGCCTTCTGCACCTTTAACACCAGATGCCAATATAAAAGACTTCTGTCCTTTGACAAACTGCGAAAACTGGAACGAGGTCAACATATCCACATGACCTTACAATTAGACAGGAAGAATATAGGTAGCCTTTTCCGCATTACTTAAGGTAAATACAATGATTGTGCTGCTTTAATTGCAGCACATAAACTGATACCTGGTTTGGGCGTCGGAAACCTGCAATAGGGCACGAAGTACGTGATTGACATCAAAATCGAATAGTAGTTTCTGTCAAGGACTTCTATCTATTCTTGTTTAGTCACGTCCTCTATGGTAAGGCTAGCTTTCTCTAAAAAAAAGCAATTCCAGGGCGATTAAAGATACAAAATAGCATTAATTTGGGTTAGGAGTTGGCACGTGCTGTGGCAAATGTAAATTTCTACAGTGATTAGAGAATATACAAGACTACGTAAACTAGCTGTTCACCAAGACGCATGTCGCAGTCATTATAAGGTGCGAAGCATTAGGTTTTACTAAAGTATGGTGCGAATTTGTTTATAGTATTACTGTTTTATGAATAGCTGAGTAACTGAATTTAAATGAATAAAATAGTGATCAACCGTAGGGTGGTAAGGTGAAGCGAGCATGCCTTTGCTTCATTCACAAGGGCTACCCCAATATTTGCCATTAAGGATGCACCTGTGATCTTTGATTTCCATCATGTCCGCAGAGCTAGGGGTAAAAACAACCACAATCTAAATTCGATGAAAGCGATGCTGAAGCGTTATCGCCAATCAGCTCGACTAGGAAGAGCTTACGAGCTATTTTTATTCTGACCTTCGTACGTTGGAAATGCACTTTATTTTGTGTATATCAAAATTGTATACACATAAAAGTACGATAGCGCACTTACATAGCCTTCCTTGTACTCGCAGTCCAGTGGGTATGCAACTCCGCACGGCTTGCCAATGACACGGGATCCCAACAACTAGGGGCCCGTTTCGCCCTCAAAGAGAAAGTCATTACGAGACTCCCATCACCCTGGTATTACTACCTTCTTAACAAGAACAGGGGAAGGAGCGAACAGGAAAAGGAACCAGAAATGTGGAAATGAAGCAGAAGCATACCTGAGCAATGTGCCACCCAAAGTAGTGCTACAATCGCTCCGAGCATAATTGGCGTCCATTTTCCAAGTGATGTCGCCGTAGATTTATATGCGTCCCACGTTGACCTCGTAAGATTGATTGGATCACCAATTGCAACACAGGCGCCACAGCTATGAAGTAGTCGTATTTGGGAAAAGGGTGATTTGTGAGCACGAAGGCTATAGACGCCTTATTCGTGCGTCTTATCCAATCAATGGTTATAGCTATAGCTAAATATTTGCTATATGCTGGAGTAAACGAACTTCACATCATCTTACACATGTAGGCCATATTGGGATGTAAAAACAGTGTAGGTATTAAAGGACCAATAACTTAAAATGTGACGATAAGGAGGAGGCAGCAATAAATTGGATTAATAATTAAGGTGGAGCATTTTAATAAAATAAATAAGCATATAGTTGAGCACTTTTCGATAAAGTTGCCTCTTCTACCGCAAGATCTGGTTTCAAACAGCTCTGCATTTGCTCTACTGATCACTCAACCTTGGAAATCTTACTTACTTGAGCAAATATGTTAAAAAGGGTAGAATGCGTGACAATGTCAGCTGACGAGGTAGCACAGACAACGCAAGTTGGGCTAGTGAAACGACTGCTTCGATTCGGCCGCACACATAAGCGTTTACCTTATCACTGAACAAGCGAAGTGATTAAATGCTACTACTTAAGCCAATCATAAGTAGCCAATCCATTCATATCCCATTTAATATCAGCATTCCGCAGAGGATTTTAGAAAGATTCCGTGGCCTGGACCCCTCCGGCTTCCCACTTCTAGAGTATGCAAAAGTTGTAATAGCAAGATTGCGCTTATTCAAATTCCCAAGCATATTTTGGTGTGGCTTTTGGCACCGTCACTCCAATTCTTTTGTGCAATAAACGCGTGAACTGTTCTCTGCCCTCTAACAATTTTTGGTTGTCGTGCTTGGAGTGCAGGTGGGTGTGGGGTTTGTGTGTCTCTACACACCAACGTCTAAGAAACATATTGCGAGAGTAGGGTTGGCAGACCACGACTCCTCCCTCCCCAATATTAATATAATTCCTAGACTGCGATAACTGACCCAGTCTCGGTTTCGCAAGACTGTTTCACTTTCAACGCATCCGAGTATGCCAGAGAGACCATTGTTTGTTGATCTTTCTGGTAGAGAGGAGGCATATAGCAGTGTAGGCTGATATTTGAAAGGAATGATTTCATGTTAAAGCCATCCGAGATTTGTGAGTACATCCTCACAAAGCTTGGCCGAGCTACGTGACACCAAGCTGGTCCATAAAATGCGAGACAGACCCTCCGATGATGGAATCATCTCCTCCACGCAAGTGAGTGGAGCCAGTTCGTTGCTTCCATTTGATATATCACGAATCATTTTCATTCTCTCCCACCTATAAATGTTGGAAGTAGTCATGCATCACATTTGCTAGCAATTTGCAAGCGACATCAAGCACGTGTGGGATGTGGAAATCGCTTGCTCTCTCCCTCTTCTCGAGAGCGCGCTTCCCCACATTTGTAGGAGTATTTGGCTGTGGCTGTAGGGCACATCAATGTGGGAGGTAAAGCGACACACCCAGTTCATATGTTGCACCAACACCAGCCATCGTGCAACGCTTCAAAGAACTTCAGTTTAGTGAGGTGACAGTGTGGGTGGATTTGTGTGCTTTCATACAATAGCCTAATAGAAACGCGTGAACACGTGGAAACTGTGTGAATATCAGTGCCAAATCACCAACCTTAGTTGCTGCAATCAACACAAATCGTACCCTAAGCACTGCAAACGAACATAACTCTCAAATCAGTAATTGTTCACCTAAAGCTACTTTTGATGACCCAAGTTCTAAGTATGCACAATCAAACCATGCTGACCGTTCCGCACAGACTTTTAACCCATGCACTCTTCGCCATTACATTCTGGACAAATTGTCGCTGCTTTCAGACACTGTTCACATTGAACACGTTAGAAGCCGAAGCTTAGAATGAAATGGAATGAACTTGAGTGCGCAAAATTAGAAACTAAGTGACCTTCATAACCAAGTCACTCTTCATTCCTGCGCCCACTGATGCAGAATGGATAGTACTTCTTGTACATGCAGTTTAAAATCGCACCCGATCTGACCACTGCCACTATTGAATGCTATTTTCGTTTTCAATCAATGTCATTCCAGCCGTTCTGCATTTGGATCGACTTCGTCTGCGAATTTTGCTAGTGAGGAATTCATCGTCTTCCACGAAATTGTGATGTGGCAGAATGATGCAGAAGAGAGTAATTTATTGCTGGAACGCAGAGAGGTGCTATAGGTAGAATCGAGAAGTGCAGATTGCAACGTCCAAGAGGGCGATGAACTTAGGCGATGTACTGACTTATAGCACCACATTAGTGAAAACTGATCGCTGATTTAAAACACTCACACATCGCTGGCACTTATGCGCGCAGTCGATTAGATAAACAGAAAGAGACTGATGCGTCTAATTTACCTGTTTTAAAACTACCTATCAGGAATCCAAGGTGTCGAATAGGCGCAGCTATCATGGCGTTGGAAAAGGTAAGATCTCTTACCTTAGACACAGTGCGGCGTTCCAGGTTAACATTCCGCTTAAGTATTTGAAGACTTGCTGTCTACCTACCAGTAGCAAGAACATAAAAGCACAAGGGAAGGATGTTGAATTTTGGCAGACAAACAGAGTAGTGTGCATAGCTAACAAAAGATGCGGTCGATGGGTGAAAACGAAAAGCATTCAATAGTGGCAGTGGTCAGATCGGGTGCGATTTTAAACTGCATGTACAAGAAGTACTATCCATTCTGCATCAGTGTGGCGCAGGAATGAAGAGTGACTTGGTTATGAAGGTCACTTAGTTTCTAATTTTGCGCACTCAAGTTCATTCCATTTCATTCTAAGCTTCGGCTTCTAACGTGTTCAATGTGAACAGTGTCTGAAAGCAGCGACAATTTGTCCAGATGTAATGGCGAAGAGTGCATGGGTTAAAAGTCTGTGCGGAACGGTCAGCATGGTTTGATTGTGCATACTTAGAACTTGGGTCATCAAAAGTAGCTTTAGGTGAACAATTACTGATTTGAGAGTTATGTTCGTTTGCAGTGCTTAGGGTACGATTTGTGTTGATTGCAGCAACTAAGGTTGGTGATTTGGCACTGATATTCACACAGTTTCCACGTGTTCACGCGTTTCTATTAGGCTATTGTATGAAAGCACACAAATCCACCCACACTCACCTCACTAAACTGAAGTTCTTTGAAGCGTTGCACGATGGCTGGTGTTGGTGCAACATATGAACTGGGTGTGTCGCTTTACCTCCCACATTGATGTGCCCTACAGCCACAGCCAAATACTCCTACAAATGTGGGGAAGCGCGCTCTCGAGAAGAGGGAGAGAGCAAGCGATTTCCACATCCCACACGTGCTTGATGTCGCTTGCAAATTGCTAGCAAAGTTGATGCTCTACTTCCAACATTTATAGGTGGGAGAGAATGAAAATGATTCGTGATATATCAAATGGAAGCAACGAACTGGCTCCACTCACTTGCGTGGAGGAGATGATTCCATCATCGGAGGGTCTGTCTCGCATTTTATGGACCAGCTTGGTGTCACGTAGCTCGGCCAAGCTTTGTGAGGATGTACTCACAATCTCGGATGGCTTAACATGAAATCATTCCTT
>CM010312.1:24502207-24568611 GCA_001923025.3 Taenia multiceps | reverse complement strand
TTTGTGATGCGTGCACCACTGGATAACCTTGCTCAAAATATCAGCATCCACGTAACTGCAGAGGGATTGGTTCATCATCCTCTGCAGCCTCAGGCCAACATCTAACACATAGATGACAAAGGAACATCGAAAACAGACAACTGTTTGCTATTGCCATTTGTGATCAAAATTGGTGTGATAATGACAAATAGCTCACTCAAGCCATGCCTTCACCCCATAACTGTACAATTCGGGTGAAGCATGCTAGTTTAAAAGCAAATGGTACATCAACTAAGGTTGTGAGAAAAGGCTAGGATAAAAATCAGAGAAAAGAAGAGCAGGAGACATGCATCTCTGAACATAAACGACAAATTGCAGAAAACAATGCGTACCATCCAAGATATCTCTAATCATCACGGATTGTCTGGCAACCCCTCTACATCAGGTAACTTCGTCAGAGGTCACCAGCTTAACGGGCATCGTCAGGATAACACGACAAATGGGCGCTCGACAACAGCTCTTTAAATACAAATGGGCCTGATTCAGAAGATTATAACAATCCTAGCTAAAGGTTTAGTAAGCATCAAAATACAAAACTCCTAATTTTTATTAATAATGCATATCTACATAAATTACTTGGGAAAACAAATAAGGTTTAGAACAGACAAATCTTTTAACGTAACCAACGAAACGTTTTTGAACAAGGTGCTTACTGACAACGTCAATTTGGATATTTGATCCGAATTGGCACAATGTGCACAAAATTTGCATCGAGAGATAGTTCAAATGTTGCGAGTGGTTTTAAAATCTAAATAATAAATTTGGAAAACTCGGGTGGTGCTGATATTTCAAGCAACAATGGCTTGGTTGCTTGGGGCGCAGTGAAGGAGTGTGCCACTGTACTTCCGTGGCAGCGAATGGCCTACCGGCCAAGCTGATTTCGTCCCAGGCCAGAATCACGTTGGTAATGCATGTTTTCTCTTGGCGATGCATTTGGTTGTCGTTGAATGCATCTTAGCAAGGCCGTGCGTAATTCAGCTGGCACATTTTAGGAGTACAACGGCTGTTTATAGGCAGCGCAACTTTGCAATGCGCATTTATGCGTAAATTCAGCGCAAAACACAAGCAACAACTAGAAAGCTACTGACAGCTTTCTCAAACTGTCATCATCCTTGAAAATCAATTGCAGAAGTAGGATGCAAAGCCACTCTACGACCCCCTTCCTCAGGATGATTGCATCGCCTTCGCCGGCCGAAATGGCCACTGAGCCATGGCAGTAGCCCAGATAGCCTCTGTTCATGAATGTATAGGTTGCGAATGAGCATTTTTTGTCTTCAAGCGATCCTCGGACCACTACATTTCTTGCACGCAGTTCCTTGCAGAATTTGTCTTGAACCGTACACGAGGATCCAGAATATAATTTATTATCTTTGTGGATACGATGTTCGTTAATTGTCCACATCTCCAGTTATTTTCCAGCAACCTATGGGATTTTAATCTGTTGCCTTTAGCGACGCTCTTCAAATCTTACTATCTAAATTACAGTTAGCTGATGTGTTTCCATTTTTCCAGACTGATGCTTCACGAGCATTGGTTAAGTTTAGTAGCTTTGCTAGTGCAGGTCGGATTGAGAAAAGTGTTTGCTTAAATGTTAGCCTTTGGATACCACTGTTTAACCAGCTTGTGAATCACGCGGTTCTTGCCAATTAAACTGTTAGGCCTCCTTCTAGAGAGTATCGTTTTCTCCATTCTGCTGAAGTCCTCTGAAGTGGCTGATTCTTTCTGTAACCTGGCTTTTTGCGCTGATCTGCAGATGCTGCTTTCCACGTTGGAGTCGATTGCTACAGATCTCTGTTTTCATCTACTTCATTGGTGATCCATTCAAAGCGGTAAGGTATTCTACTATTATGTCTCATTTAAATTCCTTAAAACGAGCTTGCTCTGGCAGTAATTCTGCAGATAACAACCCGAAGATTTGGCCTTTCCATTCGCGTGAGTAATAGACAGTGTAGCAAGTGATAAACTCACTGAACATGGCATATCTGTGGTACAATACCTGGGTTAACGTCACGCATTCTTGGATAATTGAAAGGAGATATTCCATGCAGTCGCTGAGAGAAAATTTAACATCTAAGCCCGGATAGCCATTTCCGTTCTCGACTGCGCGAATGATCTTAGCAATTGAAAGGGGGTTTAAGATGAAGAGAGACAAACTAGGTCTGTCTCTCGTCTAAATGTTCTAGAATGCAATGCTGTGGACGGCCTGGCGCTGGCATGATGACGAGATCGCGGGACGCATAAGGGCAACATTGTGCGTATTTTACACCAATAAGAGGCTGCGTGGATAGGGCACTCAAGTGGGAGAAGTCGCATTGCAACAAATGTCGGGGACCTCGACTGCAGCATTCACCGGTGATGTCAATGATTACTCCATTCGAGCACGCATTGAGCATTAAGTGGGTCACGAACTGCCTTTTGGTCGCACGATTAGGTGGTGGATCACTGCACTATTACTTGAGGAAGGTGCAGCCTGATTTCAGATTTGCACTCTAAATGCGGCCTGCGATAGATTATTTCTCTGCTGTCTGTGTTTGCGAAAGGGTGGCCTACAGACGGTAGTGCCTGCCAAACCCTTTAAGAAATCATCCTGATAGATCTACTAGCGTACCCGAGGTTAGAGGCCAATACATTCCACTTCACTACCCAACCTCTTTCTTGCCTCTATGATGTAGGATATCTCTTGTGTTGGCAACATTACCGTCCTCACTAGCTTAACTCTAGACGTGTGAACGTTGCCAAATTGGGAATGTGAGACTGTTGTGGAAATGGAACAACATTTAGTCCAAACCTGCTTTTACATAAGAAGGAAAGCGGGTGTGCGCACTGAAGACATGCATCACCAGTGTAACCATGGCTAGTACAATCTGGGTTTCCGAGGAAAGCCCGATTGTCCTCAAAATATCTGCTGGGCAGAAACGTACGCCATCCTTTGTAACATGCCAAGAATCACAAAATCTGGCACAGCAAGCCCATTGTATGAAACTCCAAGCGATCATCATAATTATTGAATACGACCAAAGAATCACTTGTAGTATCCGCGCATGCATTGCCACTTCCAGAATGGGGTAAACGGTCCGGCAGAACTCACCCACTCAGCCCCTTTTCTCCAATTGGAACGAGGTCAGAAAGGAGGCCATCACAAAGCCCACATCATTGTCGTCACATGCTGTCTTCGCCTCTTTCAGAGCATCAACTATGGAAGGTATCCATCGGCACGTTAATGAACGCAAGCTTTGTTTCCATTGCAGGGAAATTTGCGTTACAGCGTTGAAGAACGAACACCTGCTGAGCGAGACATGCTTAGGCGCGTGAGAGGGAACTCGAAGGCACTACGCGAAAGATGGTGTTACAAAGTTGTCGCAGGCTGAGAGGTAGACCATGGCATAGACCTGCAGACAGACGCACTCAGAAGGGTAGAGGGCTTCTTCAGGACAGGTGGAGTAAAAGGATAAATTGGGCTTTTCTTCACATATTTTGCTCGTGAGTCTAACGATGGTGGAGCAAAAGAATAAATTGAGTTCCATCTTCACTGGTTTTGCTCACAGGAGCCTTAATGGGCAAGTTAAAGAGAATTTAGGCTTTATCATCATTGCCTTCTTCATCAATTTTGCTCGCATGAGACCAGTAATGGTGGAGTGGAAAGAGGAATTGAGCTCTAACTGCATATACTTTGCCCGCGTAAGTACTAATGGTAAAGCGAAACGAGAATTCACAATTTTCTTAATGGACTCACCTCACTTGATTCCATTGATGCAGAGTTAAGTATGTAATTGAGATTTCTCTTCGTCGGTTTCTTTCACGTGAGTCTAGGTGGTGGAGTGAAATGAAGAAATCGTGTTTGCCCATGGATTTCGCTCACGGGATTCTATTGACTTGAGATGAACGGAGCAATTGATAGATATCTTCATCGACTTTGCTCACATGAGTTAAGCGATGATTGCGCAAGACGGATATTTTAGCTTTAATTTCATCAACTTCGCTCAAGTAAGTCAGAAGAAGGCGGAGTGAAACGAGAAATTGAGGTTCGACGTCATTGATTTCGCTCACGTGGGTCTTGTGATGCATGAGTAAAGAGATATTTAGCTTTGTCTTCAGAGATTTCGCTTACGTGAGTCAAGTGATAGTGGATTAAAGCGAGGAATATAGATTTACCTCTATCGACTTTGCTGACGCAAGTCAGGTGATGGTGGAGTAAAGGAGAAATCTATCATTGTCTTCATGGATTCAGTCCAGGTGAGTCAAGTTTTGGCATAATGCATGGAGGAATTAGACCTGGTCTTCATAAATTTGCTCTCGTTAGTCAGTGGTGGTGGAGGAAAAATGATAGAGTATCATCTTCATCGATTTCTCACGTAAATCCAGTGATGCAGTGTTTGTGCGAAACGATTTATTTAGCTTTGTATTTAAGGATGTCGCTTACGAGACGTTTGCAATGATTCTCTTAGTATCCCATTGCATAAGGTTATCCTACAAATCAATTAAATGTACAGCAAATGTACTGAGCACTACGCTACCTGTCTGTTTGCAGCCAATGCTACGCACAGCACCGCAAGCGCATCTCAGTGAATCTGATGTCACTATATGAACTCCAATGAAATGTGCTCTGTTGACAAGTCATTCATTTGGCGTTTTCCGCATTATTAACTGAGCGTAGAACTGCCACCAGAAAGAGGCTTTCAGACTGCAATATTTTGCCAAATTCCGTAGATTCTGACAACTTGTTTGCGCATTTTGCGTTTGCGAACTGCATGTCCTGATCCCTTATAAGGAATCGCATGCTTAAACTGATTGGCATATTTGTCTCATCAATTTACGTTCCTTTCAGCAAAATGTGTTGCAAGCGGATGTGCTGAGGTGTGTGATCTCGACTCGTAGAGCGAATAAATTCACCGACTATGGTAGCCGATTTGGCCTTCATACAGCCCGATAATGGGTTTACCATGTTGGTTGATTTTAACGTCTACCACGTTTGCATCTCGTTATATTATCGGATTAGATATGCAGTGCGAACTGGCTCAAGTGCCCAAGTGTGTCAACTTGATACTTAGAATAAGGAGATTCCATAATTAAGATTTATGCTATGGTGGTACTTTTCTTGCACTGGACTTGATGTGAACTTGTAGCTGGAGTCTACTGTGGGTCACCGGCCTCAGTCTAGGCAATAGCAAGAGCCTATAATTCTCCTCGAATTCCCTTGCACTCATATTGTTCAGCTGCTTTGCAATTTTAACTGAGTGTTAAGCAAGACATTCCTTTTTGACTCCCAGGCCCAGGAGTCCACATCGGCACAGTGTCGCGACTGATTAACGTTGGCTAAATATACTCAAGTTTGTAGAGACCTCAATCGCCACCATACCATCTGATCAGACTGCGTGTGATGGTCAACGGTGCGGCACTGATACCGCCACCACTATATGCACATTGTAGAGGAGAATTCTGCAATTCCGCTTAGATAATCAAGCAACGGAACTTTTCTAGTGATCAGATGATGGAGTAGACGTCACCGTGTTGGCTTGGTAAGGAGTGTGGTAGTTTGTGATTGTTATTTGAGGAGTGATATCCCTAAAGTGACTGATATGTTAAAACAGGCGTTGCCTTACCGGGAAGTAGTGAACGGCTTAGTTTGTGAATTGATTCATGTGTGTTACAATTTTTGACGTGATGGCAAAGACGCTCGCATTTAAAATGGTCTACTGATAATTAGCAAAAACGATGAATCTATTTAAAAGACGTTTGTCTGTCCCTAGCAATGCTGAAGTGGTCTGACGAGCATTTTATAGGGACGTCAGACCTAGTAGAGGAAGGAAATAACTTGGAAAGTGGAGCCCTTTAGCTAGCCATTAAGTTGAACTTATAAATCCACTGCATCTCAACGTACGGATGAGCAGGCAGGAATCTCTGAGGGTGCTTATTAAAAGCCTGCTAATTAGCACTCAAAAATTATATAAGTATTAATGAAGTGAAAATTGGAACTCGCTCTTTCTCATTTGACTGCGCATGCTCTTAGCATGCCAAGGAACTACGCTCGCACGAATTTGAGTGTGTTGCAGGAATATGGAATGCATGGGGATAACTGCCTTTCATTGTATCAATGCTGTTTGCTGGATTGAAGTTGACAGAAGATTTCTCTTCTCCTACATTAGAGTCTCGAAAACACACGTTATCATTTCGCTCTGCTTTGTGTCATCAAAATTCGAAAGTGTGCCTTAGTGGCAAAGAAAAACTGCAGTTTGTTTCGCATTCTGCGGTGCAGCTCCCATCACGGTGGTCAAATATCGCAGATTCTTAAAGCGAGTGAAGTCCGGTTGACGTCCAGCTCGTCAAGTGGAAAAGTTGATCAGGGTCTCGTGGATTTGTGATGGTGGTCGGACGGTGTCACTCGTGGCCTAATCCTTATTTACTTGCTCCACATTCACCCATCCGCTCCCATTGCTGCTTTTTGTCCTTCTTATCTGCGTTTACGCCTGCGGACTGCAAGCCCTCTCAGCTATAACTCAACTATAGCTGCGTATTTACTCCTCATAATTTTGCAGCTTTTTAACGCGTTTCCGTTTATTCATTGGTATATGTCAAATACCTCGGAAAACAAAGGGCATTGATGAAATTCATCGGTAGCGATGCCTGACAAAATGGCTCCTTTATGAGGCTAACACGAACCGTGTGTTGGTGCTTGCTGCTAAGCTCGTTCCTCTTCACTGCCGCAGTGCTGTTTGCTTGTGAATTTGTTCTTCCAGCAGCTACTTCCGTATGGCATTGGTTTACTAGTTAAGTCTCTTTCCTGTTTAAGTACTATCATCATTCTTTACACAGATTCAAAATTGGACAAATTTAATTTGTTGCTGGTGTTGTAGGCTCTTTGGCCACAAAGTAAAACTATTTTGAATCTACTAGGAATGTTGCACGTAGACACAGAGAGTGCACACCTCACCCAACAGCTATTCCATTATTCCTCTTTCCGACTTTTCCTCTGTAAAATCGAGAGGGATAAATGCGTCGATGCATATGGTTTCTGAGTTTTGCTAGTATTGAGCTGCGAAGCGCCTAGGCACATAAGTGAGTGCTACTTCTATTTCTGAATGATGATGCACATGAATTTAATGATCATTGTTGCCAAAACGAAGGCGCGAACACTGATGGGTGTGATAGCAAGGATGTTAGTGAATTATCTCGGAGTACCGGTTCGAAGTAGGGTGCATATGAACTTTTAAAAAATAAACGAAGTTAAACCAAAGGATGACATCCATTTTTGATTTGCGTCTAAGTGCGTGTTTGATTTTTCGTGGGTGGCATAACAAAACAACATTTATATTAGGCGTTTTCATTGTAAATGTACGACCCGCAGTGATAGCCTTCCATTTTGGGATCGGCGAACGCCAACATTTGCCTATATTGTCTGAGGAGCTGTTAAAACCACTTCGAAAATTCTTAAGTTCGAATCGACTACACTTGTTGTTAAATGATTTGGAGCGCATTTCAAATGCATAGTTGGGGCGAACAATCAGATCTCGGGCGAAAAGTGTGTAAAATTTGCCTCTCCAGCAGCACGTAGCGAATCTAAACATAGAACAGCGACATGAAATTGAGGGGTAAGTGCAACATCTTTCAAATCAGCCTGTTCATATTTATTTTAACTGTGGTTATTGAATTTGAGTGCTTACTCTGGTATTTACAAATACTGGTGAACATGTAAGACTTGCTCCATTCCCTTGTGTTATACGAGTGGAATTTAACGGCTTCTTCCATACAGCCCCACCCATCTGAGCAACCTGCCTACCGAAGAATATTTTGATAAATCCTATGTTAGAGAGAGTAGCGAATGAATAAGTTCCTCCTAATGAAACGGTGATTCCATTCCCAACGATGATTACAGACAATAGAACAACGAATCATTTAGTCCTCCTCCAGTCGTCACCATCCGGTGCCCCTTAATATTTCGCGTTGCTGATTTATCTAGCGTGCTAATGTCACTACTCCTCATTCAATAGCTTCGCACGGATCTGTTACTTAACCGATGCACAGGGATGATAGTTGAGGTGGAGCAACGAAATGAAATGAAATAAAGTGCTCCATTCATTGTCAATATCCACATCAGAATTTCGGATATCGAAACGTGGCATAGGGAACTACCTTAGTTTTAATTTACACCTCACCATCTAACGTACAGAGTGCACACATGCTAGTTGAATAAAAATTGAAGATGAGTGCTCAGGTATTGGTGGTCACATAAAGAAGATCCGCATTCACTCATTGGTAACGGCGTGGCTGTTAAGGGAACTGTGCACACTGTTGGATCCAACTTGCATCTAAGAGCTCTTGACTTGGGTGCGTCCGCGCTCAGGCAATTTACGGAGTGGTTGTTTATAGTCTCCTTAATGCCAATTAGCATTAAAATTGCCCTTAGTGCTGAGTTCATTCCTTCCACCTAAATAGATTGGAGAGCTGATTGACGGATGCATGCTGAAAGGGTGAATGACACAGTTAGATGGTAGATTTGGATGGCATGCCCCCAAAGCACCTATTGTAGCGACTCGCGTGCCAAAGGAAGCACAGCGAAGGCTATGTCATGATCTATTCGCCTATATTGAAGCGATCACCTGCAAGTGAGATACAAAACCATCGCTTTCCACTTTGATGAGGTGGTCGCACAATGCAAACTTAATGGTTGCATAGTCACGGGCTGCGGTCCTCTAGTTCTCGAGAATCAAAGAGATAAAACTGCCACAAAGTCAATAATGCTACCAAGACGCCGTAACTAGGCCTATTTTTTATATTGTGATTAACTGTCACTGCTTGAGGATCTAATGTGTCCCCAGCAGTGCCACAAAATAACTTCACTGGAATTCTAGTTGCACTTGCTACCAATGTCGACAGAAGAGGTTTTTAGTATCTCCCATATAGTTAAAGCAATCTTTTGCCACAGAGCGATTTTTGTTAAGAAAAGTAATGAACAGCATTAAAAACATCTGTATACAATTTATCTTGCTATACTACGAGCTGTGCACTTGATCCACCACTACCTCATGTCGTTTATCCAGCCGCCAAGTGTATTAAGTTTATTTTTAGGGTCTTTTTGTTGATTTTCACCTAAAACACATGTTGCTAAGTTGAAAGCAAAGAGCTCAACTGAAAGTTCCCATTGATAGCAACATATTCCTGCTTACGTTGGGATGATCTTTGACACCCGTCTGCCTATTTTTGACTTCTAGTCTAATGACAAGATCGGATGGGTACTTTGTGTACGATGCACGATGCACGATCTGCCACATCCAAATGCAAACTGGCTTTGGCCTGTACAAGCGATTTTTCTGGGGTGGATATGAGCAATAGTTATTAATTTTAAGTGGCATTAATTTATTAAAGGCACACAGTGAGGGCTCAAGGCAGCAAAACTGCAAACACTCTTGGAGATGTATTGGGGTCAATGCGATAGAAAACAACGACCGGTCATCTTAAAAGTGGAAGCTGAAGCGCAATAGTACCATTTTAGCATTGGGCGAGAATAGGAAGGCCTGACAACATTTCAGCGGGGTAGAACATCCTAAAATATGGAATCGAATAGAACCTTTGGGCAAATTAATTGCCATTACTTGGATTTTCCATTTCTTTCTTCGCTTTTAAATAAACCGAAATTGGCGCTAAATCATGTTGCAAATGTGGGATATTTGCAGGCCTTGAGCCATCAACCGCTTAAAATAAGGCAAGAGTAGTGACGTAGGCATTGGTTTTTTCCCATGCGAAAGTACTGTGGTGCCTACGAGGGAAGGTGGCAGAGGGTTAATCTTCAGTGGTGCTTATTAACTTGACCTTTGCTGCCAGTTGGTCATTCTGCAATGGCACTAAAGTGTGGTTGCAAACAAACCAAGCGGATAATTATTCGCAGGTTTGTGCACAATGCGATGAATGCATAACTGGGCGTTGAGTGACACTTGGGTATTTGCTTTGTATGTTGCAAGAAGGAAAATAAAGTGTGAATTGGAAGCACGCTTGGTTTACAAAGTAGCATGATGCAAGTTGCGTCCAAACATGGGCCGATATAGATGTTGTACAAATAAAATAGGAAGTTGGGCAATGGCAGTTGTCCATATTGATACTGAGTTGGTTAGACCATGTTAGCGAGCACTGCGTGCACTCAGGACTAATGTTTTTTAATTAAGTGTGAATATTTTTGTCAGACAGGTTAGACTCGGATGCAATCATCACATTCAAATCGCCACGATAGCTCTCGATCCTCATCTTTGTAGGCTACACCAACAGTGGTAAACATTTGCAATCAACTTCACTGTTATCATCGCCTAAAGAATAATGAGCGGTAACAGGTACCGATGCTTATTGTGACGTTTCGTCCTGTTAGGTCAGCGGAGATTCAAAATGTATTGCTGAAGTTACCACATTGTAGAATCGCTGCTTAAAGGTGCTGAAATACAACTAAAGCCATTCATTTATAGGTTGAAGCTGCTGTCTGACCATGGCTGCTTGTTATGCTCTACTGCTCGAAGGAAATTCATGTGTGTGCAGTGCTTGTTTTTGTGGTACTTCAGCATTCAACTGAACTTTATAAGCTTCTTATAGTCCTTCTGTAGCCCTTTAATGTGTAGTCAGAATAATTGCAGCTGATTTGCAGCCACCGGAGGATCATCCTTCACATGACCAAAATGCGTCTGGCATATGTATGCCAATTTAAAATTGATGTCGTACTGACGCACAGGCTACACTACAATGTATCCTAAAGTATATGCCGAAACTGGTTTTATGTCGACTTTTTGGTAGAATGCTGCCGAAGGAAGTGCTGCACAACCAAACTTTCTCTAGTTTTCGCAACAGCAAATGCGCGAGTGGCAAACTTCGCAAGTTAATGCACCCAGCCATGCTCGAAGTAGCTCTAGGGCACAATCCTGGGTGAATGCACCGTTCAAGCAGTAGGCCGACAGCCTGCATCAATCTCGTGATTGGAAAAACACTCTTGATTCTCAAGCATGAAGCAAAAGCAGGAGTCCCTCCAACTTGGAGTTTTTCGCGCAACTTTGCTATTCTACGCTGCGTATTAGTGGGTTTCGCCCATGATGCAGAATATTTAGTGGAATCGCAAGGGAAAGTGAAGTTGTACTCCCATGTATGGATTATTAGACATTCTTGGCTTCATTTTCGTTTGAGTCTACTCATTTGCCATTCTTGATTTATTAATTCAATTTGCCCGGTGTCGTTAAACAAAATCGACCCACGTGTACATTCCCATTACAGCATCATACCTTAAACACATTCCATGTTTTCAATGTGGCAATGCATCTCGCCTGCACTACTTTTGCCCCAAAATGTCATAAGTGGCTAGATTATACAAGTGTGCAGCATAGGAGGCCGATCACACTTGTCAATGGGTTATATAAAACTATCTCAAGCGCCTGTAACATTTAAAAATGTTAGTGCATTGATGCATTTGTGAGATGCTAACACCTGGGACTCCAATTCTCTGATGGATCATATGCTGCAAGGCTTCCTAGCATTGAATTAATTGTCGGTGCATACTTCTTTTTCGACCTATGCTCAGTTTTAACGCTTGCTGTTTCCGCAGATGATAATGTATGAAGGTGCGAGAACTCTTACTTGATTGTAGATCTTCCTAAACGGTTTCGGCAAGAAAGCAGGCGTTTCAGGTGAATTCCACACCCGATCAAAGTCGCGCTCGATGAACTTCTTTCGGCTCTGAGTCATAAACTGGATCGAACCATCTTCAATGTTGAGGGACAACGTCACTTTTCGCATCAGCATTCCTACTACCAGTCTAATTTCATCTCGTCAGCCTCATTCGAGAGCTTCCTTTAAGTCACAACATAACTCCGATCCCAGAGCCTGCAATGTTGTAGATGTGGACGGAGCATAAACCCATTGACTCAACTGATTGTGTCGAGTCTAGCCTGTCGCTAGTTGTTGGACGACTCGAAAGTTATTACAGTATATATGCAAGTATCTCCGGTGGCCTACCACGACTCGTAGAGGCTTGTCTGTTGGACGCGGTGAAATTTGGGTTTGTCCACTTCACTAAGTTAAGCTCGGTTCCAAAGCTGTAGAGATTAAGTGGTAGCGTTACGTACTGCTTATTTGACATTGCCTTGTTTCATTCATGGGTTGCTTTAGGACGATTCCTTGCTTTCATACGACCCTAGTCTTGGTCATGCAGTGTTTCTAATAATAATGCTTGACAAATTTTCCGTAGTGAAGACTAGTAGCTTTTATTGGCCCACTACGTGCGATAGACAACAGACGGGGTAGACAAGTGCAAAGCCCTCATTAAAGCCTGAAATTAGAGTCGGTACCCGTCTACATGGCCTAACCCGGGCTTACGTCGTAAATAGCTGTTTTTCCCTGTTGCTCATGGAAACGCTCATCACGATACCTTGCGCAAGTAATAGCCGATGAAAAATAAACCAATGCTGTGGTGCCTAATGCCAGACTTTTCGTCTAAAGGGACCGATTTTATGCAATTGGAAAATAGCAGGATTGTGTTTTAGTCAATTATTATGCGCGAATTCTTCAGGGCTATGGATGTAACATTTTGTAGAATGATTCCAATTATACCACAGAAACTGGTTTTACTGCCATGTGCATGAACTAGTCTTGAATTGCAAGTGACAAACTAAGGGACTATAGCAACATTGTGAGCATAGTTTTGCAGCTTGACATCCAAAGTTAAATGTGGGTAGAGAAAATCGGCCTCAGGGTTCAGCTTTTCCAGTGTCCTGCCCAGTTTCGAAGTCATAACCTCGAAATTTGGCAATTTGCTCACGTAGCAAACAGGATGATTATTATCGCCAATGGGTCTAAAAACGCTTGGATTTAAGATCAGCCGAGTCATGCTTCTTCTGTCACAAATCTTTGAAATGATTCTTTCTTTAAATCAGCCTAGAGGCCTATGCTTACAACGACTTGGCTACGGATTTAAAGCACTGTAAACGGCAGTGCTTTAACTAACCCCTTCGGGACATAAACATTGGTACTAGCCCCTGTCTTCAAATTCACTCCAAAATTACCTTGCAGCATGACGGCTCTAACGGGTCAGTCGCGGTTTGTCAGCCATGTGAGCAAAAGTTAGCATACGCAACATGTAGTTATAGTCGTTCGTGTTGAGCTTTAGTTGAGAGAATTTCGCCACAAATCAGCCTCAGATGTTGGGGAGACATCAACACTGTTCCTACAGCAGCTCAGCCAACTACGCTGTCATGTCCTAATTCGGTCACGTTGGTGCATTCTGATTCAAACCAATTTCATGCAAACGTAAATGTTGGTTTCTTTTTTTCTTTTCTTTTCTTCTTTTTCTTTTCTTTACTTTAGCAAAGTTAAATTCACTAGGTCTTGCTGTCACTGTTTTCGTGTTGCCAAAATTACACTTTGTTTGGTTGATCCACTCGTGTTGCATTGAGTAGTAAGCCAAACCACTCCGCCAAAATCCATCGCCTAGCTTTAGTCGTTTTTAAAATGATTTGATATAATAACGGTGTTGTTAATGGCCTAAATCTGACCCCCAAAAACAATATTGCTCTACGCATTCAAAAAAGAAAATTAGAACGCCAAACGATGCAGAAGACAGCATAGCACAGCAGCTGACACAGTCGACGTTTGAGTTCCCCCTACTTCAATTATCCCACCATTTATTACTCCGCAAAACACATCAAAAAGGAACCAGCATACATGTGTTTTTAGGCTGAGATGTTCAGCAGGAGCTATCGAAAGGCAATACTCCAAATTTACATTTACACAAGAGTTACCACATTGGTCAGAAGAGTCACAGCAACAACAATGATGTCGCAAATAATAAAAGGTGTACGTAAAGCAAAAGCCAATCCTGCCAGTCATCTTGGACTCAAGTTCATCTCAATGGCAGTAAGTGCGTCCAAACCAGACGCGTCCAGACGAGTGAGTTTGCAACTGGAGAGTTTGTTGTGACTCATTCGTGTATGCCAATAGAATGAGAATGCACTTGTGTGAACTAATTAGAGGAACCGTAACGCAAACAGTCTAATTGGCCTGAGCTTGTCAGCACTCATGTTCTTTGTGTGGGACACTTAATGCTGCATTAGAGGTGTCGGTGCGCAGAAAGAGTTGCGACTCGCCTTATTTAAGTGGGTATTTGTAAAAACTTTTACCTCTGCTAGGCTTCCTTTGTACCTAGATTGGGTAATAAATCTGAGATATTGTTGTAGCACTCTTTTTGACCTAAGAAAACGCAATGATTGAGTGCACACATACCTTGTTTGGACCTCAGTAACCACAATCTTGTACAACCAGTCTGTATGCATTAATCTGCATGCACTGTTATTATGGGCATCTTTTACTTATCAAAGGCCTCTCTCTATCTGCTTACTAATGATTTTAGTGTCGTATTTCAAATGAGATAATGCTTGTAGTATCATCTTAATTTCTTTTTCGGCAGTCCACCAGACTGATCCCCAATGGCATGCCTCTCGATTATTTGTCCAAATGCGCAATAAATTCCTTTAAAATTGTTTTGCTAATGAGTGAAAGTCCCTTAGTTCAATCGTGCTTAACCTGACTTAAGGGGCTGTGCATATAAGCAAACATCCTTCCAAAGACGTGTGTAACAGGTAATAGCACAATGGCTGCATAATCACAGGTTACAGTACTCCACATTTAGAGACCTGAAAAAATAAAACAACCCCACGAATTCAATAACGTGGACAAATTGCTGTAAAGTGACTTTGTGATTGGCTGCCATTGCTTAGGGATCTAAATTGGCTCCATTAGTGACACAAAACAAATCTGACTAAATTTCATTTGCAAAGGTTGTCCATATCACCAGGAGAGTCTTTGAAAACGCCACAGAGTGGTTTTGGTAGATGGGAAAAGTAATAAAAACACGATGTGGATACTGAGAAGAAAACGGCCTAGCGATCGTCAGTGCACACACCACTGTCGCTATCATAAGAGCTGTACATTTTAACCATAACTACCTTCTCGATGTTCATAAGACGTCAGATACATCAAGTTCATTTTTAAAGGTCTTATTTATTGACTCCAACTGAATAATGTGCTGTTGAGCTGCAGCTTAAAGGCACAGGAAAAATCCTCATTGGCAGCAACAAAGCCGTGATGCGACTGGCATGCTCGCTGACAACCAACTGCCTGGTTTTGGCTGCTAGCGAAGTGACAAGACTGGGTGGATTGCTTTGTATACTATTGCATGATACATGATCCACCGCATACTTTTGCCTTCAGGGAATCCAAACGCAAGCTAGCGTTCAGCTTGTAAAACCAATTCTTCTGGGGGGTGCATTAGTGCAATAATTACTAAGTCCAAGGTAGTAAAAGTGCATGCATCCGTAGAGGCATATTGGAATCAGCTTGAAAGAAAGCAAAAATCTAACACCTTGCGAACGTAAATGCAGCTGCGATTGCATTATTTTAGTATAGGTCAGGATTGGAGGCTGTGTTAACACTCCTCCGGAGCGGAGCATCCTAAAATATGGAAAAAACAGAAGAGGCATGGAGTAGATAAAATGCGACTTTTAGATTTGCTCTTCGTTCTTTGCACTTAAAAATGACATTTGACTAATGACTTATTAAACCAAGACGGAAACAGTAACATGAGCATCGGTTTTTCACATGCAGAAATGCTGCATTAGCCATGAGGGAAGGCAGGAGAGGGTCAAACCTAAATAGTGCTTATTAGCATGATCTTTGTTATTAGTCGATCACTTCAATAGTACCCAAGTGTGATTGTTAACACAGATGAGAGGTTACTTGCCTGCAGTGTTATGTACAACTTGATGAGTGCGTAAATGGACATTGACTAAAACTTGAAAATTTGCTTCGCTCGCTTTGCAAGTGGCTCAAGTTGCGAGAAGTAGCATAATGCATGTTACTGGCAAACATGAATCGCGTGTATGTGTGGGTAAATTGAGGTACCCTCGTTGGCAATAATTTGTCAGACCATGTGAGTGAGCACTACCTGCATCCAGAATAAGTGTTAAAATAGAATTTACTTGTTTACCAACAGACATGTCAGACACTGATACAATCATCACAGATTGATTGTCATCAATAGTTCTCAATAATCATCGGTGTAAGCTACACCGTCAACGATAAATATTTGTGTAGAATTTAACTGTTACTATCGCCTAAAGCATAACGAGAGGTAATGAAATACCTCCTTATGTTAGGACATCTCGTCCTATTAGGTCAGCATGGATCCAAAGTTTATTTTACCAAAATTAGTTGCAATTCAGAAGTGCCGAAATTGAAGCAGCTAAAACGCGATCCAATAATTTATTTTGGAGTGAAATTGCTACCTGTTTATGGCCGCTTGTTATTACTCTAGTAAACTGAAGAAGTTTTTGTGCTGTGTAGTGCCTGTTCTGATGATCCTTTCATCTAATTACTGCACTTCGATAGCATCTAACAGAGCCCTTTTTACCTTTTAATTAATTGGTCGAAAACAAGGGCAGCTAGTATGCTGTCACTAAGCAGAATCGCCTTAAATACGACTAAAATGTGCCTGAAATGCATGTTTCGAGTGATTAGTAATATCGGTTAGATGTTGCAACATCGAGCGAACGGCCAATAGTACACAACTAAGTTCACAATGCATCTCACATTGTTTGCAGGCACTGGTTTATGCCAACCAATTTGGTTGACTGATACCAAAAGTACTCTTTCACGACCAATCTCCTCTAAGCTTTGGTGGCAGTAAATGTGCGTGTTGCAAGCTTTGCAAGTAAAGGCACTCAGCTATGTCCGTAAAGGCTCTGTAACACAATTTTGGGTGAGTGCACCATTTGGGTAGCGGACTGTCAGAATGCACGCACCTCGTAATCAGTAAGCCACCTCCGATTCTCAAACATAAGGCAAGCGCATGGTGATTAGGCCTCGCCTCAGACGTAGATTGGAAGGCAGAAAAAATCGCCATGTCAGCCTTCTTATCCAATGACAAATTAGCCAAGAAATGTTTAGATACCAACTAGGAAATCTCAAACAGAGTTTTCTGAACCTGAGCTTTTGCAATTTGCTTGAGTTCTCCAACACTGCCCGCTCACCCGTTTCGGTGGGTTGGGTAGGATTATCAGCAGTTTTCTAAGCTAAATTGCTGTATTTTTATTTCATAAACCACTATGATCACTGCTAATGGTCTGTCAGCAGGATAACATTGTTTTATGTCGTGCAGTGTTTAAAATTAATGCCTAAATGCAAGATAAAACAATTTGGCAACATATGGTGAGCACCTTTACTATATAGAGGTCACCAACCACATCGCTAGGATAGAGTTGATCACACCCATGTGCAGTGGTTATGGTATTGATTAAGGTGTTAAGCTGACAACGGAAGTTGATGAAGGTCTTTTATGACTCAAGTTGAATTATGGCTCCTAAGTGAAACGCGTCGAAGCCAAATGCTCAATTACCGTCCTGCCTCACCGCTTTTACCTCGCATGCATTAGTGATGACAACAAAAAATGCTTAGCCTGCTCAATAGCTTACATGGCTGCATTTGCATTGAATTGGCTAAACTAATACAAATGGATTAGACATCCTGCAACTAAAAACGGCTTCGGAAGAGCCAATCTGGCTGTTGTTTTCGCAAAGGTGGCAATTGTTTCTGCAAAACATTAAAAAACAGATGATTTAGCGACCTTAGTAGTGAAAGGGTGCATAGATGGGTAGATGGTCCAAAGAATTTGAAGTATATGTATGTTAACCCACCAGCTGATCGGTTTGTTGTTGGTAGCATGCTATAAGTTCCTCATATGGGCAATATTTGTTCAGGTGATTAAGAGTGATACCTTAACAAAAGCCGCAGACATGATGAGGGCCAGGGCTGCGTGTAGACTAGGAGGCGAATTGCTGGATTAAAGTTGTCTTAACTAGCGTGCATTTTCTGTGAGTTTGGGTAAGGTGTTATGCAGCGTTCCAAAACTTAACATACGTTGGTGCCAAATGTCACCTCTGCCTTCCATTTGTGGTCGCCCAACATACAACCAGGTAAAGTGTTGAAAAGGCGATGTCATTTAGCAAGGCGTCATGAATTACTTATTCCTATACGCCCTAAATTTAAAGGCTACTAACTGTGAGATCACAAGATTTCGGATGCAATTTGTGGTACCAAAAAAGAAACTTGAATTGCATCTCATATCATATCATAATAGATTACTAACCCCGCACTTTAAGATTGCAAAAGATTCTGAGGAACGTGGTTGATCTGGGACCAATTTTGCGTCAGAAGGGATATTAGCTGCATTAGCTTAAACAAAGTGCGGAAGGTTGCAACCATTCAAACCCTTATCTTAAATTCACAGAAGTTTTGCCTTTAAAGTGCAAACCGAATTTCACACCATAGGGGCAATGATGGAGTATGATTTGATGCATTGTGCGGGAGTGCTTTGACATTGCTTGGTTTTATCTCTAAACAAGCTACAGCACCTCCCAACCACGCAGACTTGTCCATGCACTATTTGAGTTCTGTGATTTTCTGACCCTCTCCAGTCGACAACCGTAACACAAATTTTTTGTTACCCTTCAATGTTCGCTCATGTGCTCCTGATGCATTCGTACATTCCTTTCTTTGCTGAACCCTCTTGTCAGATACAAGTGTATGACACCAGCTTCATGTCGTGTGTTTGGTGGTGAAGCAGAAATCAGACGCAAAGAGATAGCATCTGCTTGAAGCACGACAGCATTATAGATGAGACAACTGTGCTGTAAGTAGGGCTGCAATTAAATTTTTATGAAAAGGGCGCGAAATAATTTAGAATAGGCACCTCTTGATGCATGCGAAGAGATCATGCTAGGCTTAAAGCTAGATGCACTAATGCAAGCTAGTGGTTAAGTGCAGTATTACGATTGCGTATCTATAAATTCAATATTCCTATCAGGGTTTTATATTGACACACATTTTTTTCCTTTTACATCTGGGATAGCAACGCTTTTATGAACTGCCTTACAGCCTTAAGTTTACCGCATTTACATTTTGGACTACTATGCAGGGTTCATTATAGTATGAATAATTCCACTTTGCTCTTCTTCTATACTCAAAGATCCTGCTTCCTCTAGTAGCACATTCTTACTGAATTTCCATTTTGCCTCCAAATTTATGCTAATGGTTCGAGATAATTGCTTTTGCAACAGCCTCTCTTCTCCTCACAGACTTATTCCCAATTCTTAAGTCATATGCATCTGCCAGGTTTTAACTAAATTATCGACGTCTGCGCCTGTTAAAATGCATTCGAGATGTAAGAATATAGAACCTTAGATATCTAATGACAATGAAGACCACTTGGCAGGAGAAGTAGATGTCGTCGCTTTTCGACCTCTTCAGGGGCTGCAGTGTCCTCTGTGAGCAGACTAGTTCTGTGCTGCTTTGCAAATGGGACGTTTCTTTCCCCCAACGATAGAAGGGGAGTTAAAATATTAGGCTAACAAGTATCCGGAATCAGTGAGCTGTGTTATAACTTGCCAGTCTATTGAAACGTCAACATCAAATTTACATTCAGAGTAACAGTAACTTCAGAGGATAACTTAGGCACTGCGTTGGTGAGAGTGGGTCATAAACATGTCAACTACCTTACACTCACCGCTTCCATTTCAGCTTCAAGGCAGCCCTATATGTCCAACGAAAATGACTGTTTTCAATCGAGGTACAATGTCTACAATTAAAACAAAATCTGTCAGAACCCATAGGACGTGCTCAGCCCTTACATCACGGCTTCAAGTTCTGCATCAAACTCGTTGCAGAAAGAGAACTGTCACTGCACAAGATCTAGTTTCAAAATTTGTACACAATATCTCATCGTTTTCTACGAATTTAAAAAATGGAGGCAAGTAAAAAGAACAAATGAAAACCAATCTGAATCCTCCCAACTCTATCATACGCAAAATCAATGCTTAGGGAACTCTTGTTATAGGTGGGGTTATGCAGTTGCTTTTGCTACCGTGAATTAAGCGATTGACAGGCAAGTATTTGTGAAAGGAATGCGTCCAATACTTAATTTGGCATTAATTTCTGTTTTTCTAAATGCAAAGAAGAAAAGAGCAATTTTGTGTGTGCTTCTCTAAATGACGGGAAACCTATTGGTCTCTGTAAGTATGACTTCCTTAAGGCCAAAGCGCACACATGAGGAATCGAAATGTGGGAGGCGCGTTTGAGTAATTAAGAGGTTACTTTTAGTTTATCAGTAGGTTAACTTAATATCCGCGACATTCACTTTGCATTTACATTTACTGTAAGTCTGCAGAAAGGTGCACGACTGTGCTTTGGTGGCGCTTGAAGGCCAACACCAACAGAGTCACCAACTGTCTTGTGCCGATTACACATCATTCAATTGATGTTTACCATATTTCTAATGTTATTTGTTTGCAATGCTCCTTCTCTGATTACTGCTAGTTTGAAGCTGCTGAGTGCCTTGGTGCATAAGTGAGTGAGAATATCAGACCATACTGAAGGATTATCAGTGGGACAGATGGAACGCAGGGATGCGCAGTAATCGACTTTAACGTTAGATAGCGGCCAATGTAGAGCAGCACAAAACGCCTGCTGGCAAAAGAATAAATGGTATTAAAAGAAATTCGGCAGAATTAAAAGAAGCAGTCCTCTCCAAAGGGGATAGTCAATAGTTTAAGCGGCAAGAACAGCAGGACCCATAAGGCGGTTGAACGATGCTACCGAGTAGGCTAAACTTTGCACAAATATCTTGAAGCTCTGACCGTCACTAACAGCTATTCATCCTGGCCAATACTTATAAAGCATCAATTTAAGGTGATCAAAATATGTCAAAGATCTGTGCAGTAGGACACACTGCTGCGTAGAAATACAGCAGCAACTCACTTTGGCTCCCACGCAACTAAGTCGAAATGTTTTGCACAATTAATTTGCAGCACATGCTTTGAAGTAACATTGCTTTCTAGTGAGTGATAGTCCACCAGACCTTTGCTACATAAATGTTTTAGCATTAATTAAACTCTTCAAATTCATTATTTGGATTTTCAAAAACATTTCCTAGTGTAAATTCGTCTACGATGTTTATTTTGTACTAATTAATGGTCATTTCGCTATCGAAGTCGCGAACGTGCGTTGCCAACCAACACATTATTTAGAAGTGTTTGTTGGTTACATTAGAAGATTTGTTTGCTTCCAAGACCTTACCTGTTTTGTTAGTAATTTCTCATACAGATTTTAGTACAATCAGACCCTTTTTGTTGTTTTGATGCTTTAGCTAAACACTTTAAATGGGGCTTTTTCAACCAGTCATATTTGCGTTTTACAGAGTTGTCGTCGAGCCCGGATTTGTCGTATGCTCTCTGAGGATGCCCGTTAAGTTAGTGACGGCCGACAAAGTTACATTTGATATAGATCTAGAGATTGCCAAACAATCCGTGATGATTAGGGACATCTTGGATGGTACACCTTCTTGTCTGCAATACTTGACGTTTATGCTCAGAGATGCATATTGTCCGTCCTTATTCTTGGCCACCCTTGTTACATGCTTTGCCCTTCGCTTCCCATATCTACTGCTTATTTAACTAGGATCACACAGCTTTTATAGCAAAGGCATGGGCTGTGTAAATTACGCATCCTTATAAACACGAATCTCTTTCATGTTTATTGCTTTGCGTTATTTCTTTAGGATCTAACTAAAAACAAAAACAAGCATTTAAACTGCTTGTCGTCGATTGTGTCTTTGTTGATTCCATTGGTAGATGTTGGACCTGAGGTTGCAGAGGATGATGAACCGATTCCTTTGCAACACTTGAAAGCTGATATTTTGAGGATGGTTCTCCAGTGGTGTAAACATCACAAAGACGATGCTCCTCAGCATGACCACACTGAAGATAGGGGATGTCGAACGGATGACTTATCTGACTGGGATCAAGAATTTTTTCGAGTTAATCAGGAGAATCTGTTCGAAATTCTTATGGCAGCTAATTATCTAGACATAGGAGGCCTTCTTGATGCGTGTTGTAAAACTGTCGCCAGCATGATCAAAGGCAAGAGACTGGAGGAGATTCTTGAGACTTTCAATATTAGGTCGGCCTCAACTTCTCAGGATGAAGAGCAGGTAACTTGTACGAGTTGATATTGGCAGTTTCAATTGGTATCCTAACAGATTCTTCATGCGGTTTGTGCTGTGACTAAGCAACGGTATTTTTACTATTCTAGGTTCTTAAGGAGAATGAGCGGTGTGAGAAAAAATGAATTAATGTGAGTTTTGCAGCCCACTGTCATCATTATTGGTTCTGATGCTGTTCTCGTTTGGCTATGAAATATGCCCAATCGTTGTGCTTGTTAATCCTTGCAATTGTAATGACTCTTGTGCTACCAGTTCAACCTAGTGTTAGTTGCTAGACGACTCAAAAGTTATTGCAATTTGTGTGTAAGTATCTCCGGTGGCATACGTTGGCGCATAGAAGCCTGTCTGTTGAACGCGATGAACTTAGAGCTTGTCCGCTTTACTAAGTGGAGCTGGGTTCTTGAGCAGTGAAGATTAAATGGTAGCATAAGGCCCTGCTCATTTGGCAATGCTTCGGTATCAGTTATTTATTATTTTTACCGACCTGGGTCTTGGTCATGCAGTGGTGCTACCAATGATAATTAAAAAATTTTCTGTAGTGAGCATGAGTGGCTTTCAGTGACCCACTACGTGTGCTGGACAGCAGGCGAGGTCGACAAGTGTAAAGTCCTTACAAAGGTCTAAAAATTAAGATCTCTATCTCTCTAACTGAAATAACCTAAGGATAGGTCGTAGGTAGCTGCATTTTCCCGTTTTATGTGCAAATGATCATAACCATATCCTGCACCAGTGCTAGCCGATGAAAATGAAATCAAAGCTAAGGTGCCAAGAGCTAGACTATACGTCTAAAAGGTGAGGATTTATGCAATTGGAATTTCGCAGAATTGTGTTCCGGTAGACTAGTAGGCAAATATTCTTCAGAGCTATAAATTTAGCATTTTGTGCAATGGTGAAATTTTAGTCCTAAGACTAACTGCAAAAACTAGTGTGACTGCCGTATACGAGGACCAGTCTTTAATTACAAGTGATAAACTAAGGAAACATCGTAGCGTTGTGTGCATCGCTTTGCGTTTTGACATCCAAATTTAAATGTGGTTAGAGGAAATCGGCCGCGGGTCCCAGCTATTTTGGTGCTTTGTCCAGCTTCGAATCCATGACCTTGAAGTTTGGCAAATCGCTTACGTAGCACACGCGAAGATAATTATCGCCACTGGATCTGACATCATGAGGATTTAAGATCAGAGGGTCATGCCGCCTCTGTCACGAATCTTTATGGCAACTTCTCTATCAAAATCAGCTTGGGGACCTATATTTACTTTTCAGGGGAACTTAGATTTATTACTCTGTAACCTGCAGTACTTCAACTTGCTCCTTCGGTACAAAAACATTGGTACTAGTCCTTATCTGCTATTTTGCTCCAAAATTAGCTTGCAGCATTTTGGTTTAAACTAATGAGTTGCGGTTTGTCAGCCATCTGAGCAAAAATAAGCATGTATGACGTGTAGTCAGCGTAGCTCGTGTAAAGCTCCAGTTGGGCAATTTCAGCACGAATTAATTACAGATGGTGAGGTGATATCAACACCGTCCCTAAGACAGCTCAGCCAGCCACACTCCCACGCCCTTATTCGGTTATGCGAACGTGAATGTCAATTTGCTTGCTTTAATGAGCATTCATGCAACATTTTTGGAAAGCTAAACTCATTAATTCTTACGATCCCTGTTTTCGTGTTGTCTAAAGGACACTTTATTTGAGTTGAATCCACTCGTTTTGGGTTGAGCAGTAAGCCAAACTCACTCCGCCAACAATCCATCACTAAATTTTGGTCCTTTTTCATTATAACATAAAACAAACTAAGTCAAGATAATGAAGCAAGGTTCTAAAATAAGTTTGCGATGCTCTTGCAGTTCTGCCCAGAGAACAGTCCAAAATGAGTTGAAGATACAAAGATTACTATAGCTTAGACATCCTACAAACTGAAGTAAGCTTATTATTGACATACTAATAAGTGGTGAAAATATTTTCTTCCTGCTGCTGTAGCAATACCTACTGTCGAAAGCCGCTAAGTCTCTAAAACTGTGAGTACATTGCGCGTAAATGGAAAGGAGAACCATTGCAGCATCCAAAGCGGTGGTATTGTCAAATGCTGAAAAACCCATGAAGAAGACGTGTCTTTCCAATCTCATTATTTGTGAAACTGAAAAGTACAATATGCTCTAAGCTGCGTAAGTGCATTTTAGGTTTTGTTAAAATCAGGGGATTTCCTGCTGGACTCCAGTTGGTACATTATTGATAGGCATATAAATTCGGAGATTACATGGAACGCTACATATCTCTCGTGGCTTCAGAATGTTGACAGCATTCAAGCCAAGAACAATAGCACCTATTACTTCGCAACCTACCGACAGCGTCCTTAGTGATTGCTCATTCCATTTCGGATGCCGCAATGGTATTCAAGCAAGTTGAAGATGTTCGAGGGAGGTGGATTAGATTGCGAAATCATGGGTGATGGAGGGATTCAAGCAACTGGACAATTCATTGTGAATCTGTTGTGCATGCCAAAAAAGAGGTGGCACTTGTGCAAGCTTATAGTTAAGACCATGACGCCAGCAGCTGAATTCTCTTAAGTTTGCCAGTGCCCATGCTCCTTTGTGTACAACACCCAATGCTGTATCCAAGGTGTCAGCTTGCGGAAAGAGTTTTTGGTCGCTTTATTGCCAATAATGTATTGTCAACAGCACCCGCGTACAAACACTGCTTTTGACTTAGCGGACACCTATTTGTACGCGACCTCAGCTGCTAAATTCTGATTCTTGAGACGCACTTGCCAATCACGACGCTTTCTTCTGTTTCCATCCCTTCGTGGTGATGGTATATGCTCACATAGCTAAGAACTATTTCATAAGACTGAAAACAAAACTTTGTTAAAAAACGTTTGCATCAGAAAGCCTAGCCTTTATTAGGCTCTGAGAATCATTCGTTCAGTAATTTTTGTTAACTCAGAGGATAGGTTTTGGATTGAGGGCTGTAGGTGATAAAAAGTTTGCAACTAGGCACGAGAGGTAAACATGATGTCGAAAAGTTACTAAACTAATTAAAATCAAAAACTTAGCAGTTAGTGCTGGTCAAGTAATGGTGTGGATGATTTTTACCTCGTTGAACTACGCCTTTTGTTAAGAAATGCAAATGTGGAGACTGTGAAGCCACTAGGTGGAAATTTAGCTGTTGCTTGAGATTTCGAAGCAATGACAATTTTGCCATAGGTGATTCACATTATTCAGTGGATGAGAACATCAGATTCTGTTTAGCTAGGTGTCCCAATGCCTTATCAAAGAAACGTAACCTCATGTCTTTCGGTATATTTTTCAGCAATAGAATAGTTGACCTTTCAAAACTGCTCTTAGCTTTCGAATATTCACGAGTTCTACTGTCGCTTCCAGTATCTTGAATGCCTTAGTGGATCTTTTTTTCCCAACATCATCCCGATGGTGCCTAACCGGAAGTTATAAGCAAGCTTTTGTGAGGAAGGTCAGACCTCATTTTGTTCCTAAGAAAGAACTCACCAATTGCATTAAAGGAAAACATGATGCTTTTACTGCAGCACCTATTACAGTAGCTTTGGTATTCATAGGGTGCATTTTTCGAATGTGTAGGCGAATTCTGGCAACACCAATGAAGAGTACGATTTGCGATGGGATAACAGGCATGAGGAATATACGAGCCCTAAACGCGAAATGCTTTCTGTACTGGTTAAAATAAATAAATAATTCATCAGGCCATGACTAAAAATTCTAAGCGTAGAGCACTAGTTACTCTAGCATTTGATACAAGCGTGAATGTGCCCTAACCTCTTCTTCTAAAGCCAATCATTGCGAGTTGTGTTCGAATTATAAATGCATAGCTTTCTTTAAAAACACACACGTAATTGGCTGACTCGACCTTTTGGGCAAATTGAACTCTAAGGTTAGGTGGATAGGATCATCATTAATAAACAAATGCCACGACATTTATCACTGGCGCACGCATTCGGTTGCTTCTTTACCTGTTGTGAGTAACGGAAATTCGCAATGCGGCAAAAAATGTTGATATAGAGTAAGGGCCATTTTCGGGACCTGTACTAATTCCGATCTCCTATTGAAAGCTCACGTCCTTTGGGGTGATGGCAATGGTGCCTAAAATGCATACTAGACAAGTGTCAGAATAAAAAAGGTGGTAATTCAGTCTTTCAACATATTCAAAAAGAGTTCTCATAAGATCCCTTCATTTTGGTAGTAAGACTGCATAATTTGACAAGCAGTCCCACAAAAGGTTAATGGAGGGTTTGATCAAGTGACAGTTCTATTTTTCATGCTAACGAAGGGAGCCGTTTTTGTTTGAGTTGACCAAATAAATAGACACATGGTCCATGTTTGAGCGTCAACGCTCAACTGCCCATACTCTCGGATTTTCAAAACAATCAAATTCGTATTATCAATGAGGTGGTCCAAGTAAACGCTGGCTTTAAAGATTTGACATACCCTTGCCCGCTTTACAAGAACTACCCCAATTTGTGCCACTGATCATGCAGTTTCCATTGTTGAACGTGAGATAGCTTGCCTACTTTGCATTACGAACAATCGTTGCCTAGAAACAAGGGTATTAGCGATAAATATTATCTAAGATGTGAGGGGCTTGAGAGTCAATGTTTCGCATTATTATTCCGTGTTTGCGTCTATCGACTATGCTAGCTGCTAGTAGGATGTGCAGCTCATTATAGTAGGTAGATGCTTTCATTTGCCACTTCCTTCTCATCATCCATCCCGAAAGTGAAATATACATTTCACCACAAAAATGCACTTACGGTTTTGCCTTCGATCCGACAGTTCATCGGATTCGATGGTCCTGTTGGCTTTACGACAGCTCAAGAACCCCACAATTTGGACTCGATTCGCCTGCAAAGAAAAAGTGCTCCTCAGACCCCTTTTATAACATTGACATGATATATTTAGAAAGGTGGATGCAAAAACAACGAAGTGATCAGAAAAGTAAGTAGTGAAGTGGACGCATATCTATAAAATATGCCAAGCAAAGTAAAACTGCAACGATGCTCAACATGGTGTGTGCCCGTACCCCAGGCCACACGCATTGTGCACTTGCATACGCCTTGCACTTAGTTCACCTATTTGATTGGATCCTCCATCACACGTCAGATGTCACAACGATGACGTCGAAGAGAAGTCGCAATCAACTAGCTGATGAAAGTTGTGCAATTGGTTCTCCCGTTTACTCTACAAAATGAAAAAAAGTTTAGAATGCCTGCAGCTGAAGCTCAGACCGCAGTCTTTAGCCCTATTCTATGCGCTCAAAGTGGGCTGAGCATGAACAGGAAGATTCGGTTGTCAGCGTGTAGTAT
Organism: Taenia multiceps; assembly: GCA_001923025.3. Lineage (NCBI taxonomy): Eukaryota > Metazoa > Platyhelminthes > Cestoda > Cyclophyllidea > Taeniidae > Taenia > Taenia multiceps. The sequence goes on along the minus strand of CM010312.1, from coordinate 24,541,176 downwards.
CCACCGACGTGTAAAATTCTACTTATTATATTAATCTCACGTTGTGAGGCTCAGCAACAGTGGATGCGAAGCAGGCTCAAATTCCATTACCTCAATCAAGTTCAAAAGCGCATCAGTTATTGCAACCCATGTCTCGTCTTTACCGCACAACACGTCGTCCTCTATGTCATTTATCCAATCAATGCATTCTGCCATCTGGTCTAACTTGCACTATGACAAAAGCCTCCCGGTCCCATAGCGCGAGCTAAAACGATGCCATCAATGTTAATATTGAATGAAAACTTTGCTTGACAGGCCGGTATTCCTACTGTCTATTCAAATCTGCTTTTTTATTTTATTGCTATGACATTCCCTACGTTCTCCTGACTAGACAATCTTCATTGTTACAGACATGGGCGGCGTAAGTGTTCTTCCATTAATCGATGGCTACACATTAACCGCTCCTCCACCCAACCAATCTCTAAGATGATAACGGAAGGAGGTTGGCCTAATGGTTGGGACGAAAGATATTTATTTGAGCATTTTACATACCGACGATGACCAACCACTCACTGCTCGGCAGCAAAAGTTCAGCACCGAGGCAGCTAATTGGCCCGCACAGCCCCTCACTCAACAAACCACCTATGTCGTATTGCGTACTCTCACCCGTCTGTTTCAGCGGCATCCTCAATTCCGGTGCTCCTCCTTCTCCTCCCATATGGTAAAAGTGGATTCCGTATGGGTCAGGAAAATGTGCTCACCATCACGCATGCCCATGGTCAGTAGTAGAAGGAGACACTAGCCTAGAAGCCAAATAAATGTAAAGTTCAACCCAAAACCACAAAAGTGACAGAGACAGCATAGCCTTGATACAGTTACTAGTTGCTGATCTACTGATGCATAGCAAAAGAAATTTCATGTGGCATGAATTTGCAAGTGTTAGAAGGGGCAGAAGTAAGCAAGGCATTAAGTCTTGTGATATCTTTGCTCGCTCAACAAGCAACACTCGCGGCTGGTGGGCGCATTTGTAATGTTGAACCTTACTGTGATGGGCAGTTCTTTGTTGAGCACGGAGCTCTACATTCCAGACGAAATGGTACATGAGTAAAAGAACTTTTACTACACGGATGAGGTCGCTACTGCAAGGGTGGTACGATTTGCGATGTTTCGGATGGAAAAATCGGCTGGTGTTGTGCTGACTGTGGTTGTCGCAGTATTTTTTTTGGCTGGGCGGTATTGAATGTCTTCCTTATTCCTTCTTATAGATAAAGTACGTAGTCCTGGGCGTTGTCGGTTGCTAATTCCTCGGTCGGTAAGAAGATATCAAAGGGAGCTCTCATTGTGCGGTTTGTGAGCATCGTGAGCAGGGGAACATTAAATGATGCGTGAGCTGTTACCATATACGCTAGGAAGCGCAGGTCTTAGGTTTAAATTCCAATCCTCAGGCTGTGTTCCTTAAGGTAATGGCTTTATCAGTTCTAACAATTCGTCCTTTCCACTTGTTTGCTGTTCTACAGATGCCCTGGTGTCATGCGCGCCTTTACGGTTCTAAAGGTTTTGCATAGTTCCGTAAAGAGTCGAATTACGAAATTAGGACCTTGATCGCTAGAGACTGCTTTAAGCACTTCGTGTTGACAGATCAGACAATCAACAAAAGTTGGCGCAACAGCTTCAATGTTTTGCGACTTTATAGGTTCTGCTTCATCTACTTTCGTTGAGTAGTCAACCACAACTAGATTTATCCGTTTCCCTTTTTCGTGAGTGGCAGAGGACTCATAAAATCTAGCTCCACTCTTTCGCTCCGGAACTCCGTAGGCATGGGCTATAGGGATGCGATTGCTATGGGATGAGTCTTCTTGAAGTTACTACAAATGATGCATGTTCATCATATGCTCAGTGCGTCTGGGGTGAGAGAGGGGCACGACTGCCGTTTACTTGAGGTCTGCACCAAATTCTTCTCAGCTGTATGACCCAATTGCTAGTGCAACTCTTAAAGGACCGCTTGTATCAAAGAACCTGTGACAACTAGCACTTGGGAGACGTAGCGTCCTCTTGGTTTTGTAAATACAAAACCAAGGAGTTTCCCGAGGAATGGTACGGTCTGATTTTATAGCAGAGCAGAGCGTTGGCGTCGGTTCTATTGTTCAATCTCCAAATAAAAATTCCTTTTCATCTATTTATCGGTTAGTCTGAGTGAGACTGGCGTTCTTGACAAAGCCTTTGACGAAATGTCTGAGGTAGTCTACCAAATTGAGGAAATCGCGCAGCTCGCCGAAGTGTTTGGCGCTCACCATGACATCACTTGCTTTGTACGAACTTCATTGACCGCCGTCCCTTTCGACGAGACTGTATGCCTTAGAATAGCGACTCGATGTTAAAGAAAGTGACATTTCTTTGAACTCAAAGTCAATCCTCACCTTGTAGATGATCCAGCACCAGGTTAGGATTTGCACTGTGCTAACAAATGTCTCTATCAAAGACAAGAATGTCATTGCTTTTGATTATGTATTGCTTTGGAAAGAGCTCAATTAGTGTTCCTTGCATCAGACGCTGGAAGGTGGCTGCAGTCACAGAGACCAAAAGGCATTGTCAGGAATACATGAGGCCCATTTGGCACTATGAAAGCCGTCTTCTCTCTGTCTGTTTTCACTACTTTTACTTGCCAGCATCCAGAATTGAAGTATGATGTTAAAATCCACTTTGTCCCACGCAGGGAATCCTAAGCGTCACTAAAATGAAGTAGGGGGAACGCTTCCTGTGATCGATGCACAGCTACAATTTTGCCTTCCCAGTATAATAAGAGAGGCCCATAGTGACTTGGTTGGCTTTATAACCTCATCCATAATCATCACTTTCACTAGCCGGTGCACCTCTTCCACAAGGAGCCATTGTATGCGTCTCCGTGGTTACCATATGACTATGGTCTGTTTGACACCATTTTTTCGTCCTTGTTTCTCACTGTTGTCGACTTGCGGCAAATGTGCTCAAAGCTCATCCAAGTCGTTATTGGGAATGCCCACAACCTCGAACAGAGCACTTCGCATTTCGTCTGCGTCCCTTTTGGTAAAGAAGAAACTGGGTTGGTTTCTTAGTACTACTAGGTCGAAAGGGCTCTTTTTGCAAAATTCAAAACCACTTTGGTGTTACGAAGGAAGTCAGCGCCATGTGCCGCATTCGAAACTAATTCTGAGGACATAATAGATTAGACTGTCGAGGTTTCTTTTCCCGGTAAGACGTTCATCAACATCTTTTTTACCATTCCTTTCCTCTCCTTGGCTGAGAGTAGTTTTATAGAGAAGGGACCGGTACGATACTCGCTGCTCAGATTTGGGAAAGCTTGGAGACTTGCAATTGACTTGGCTGTGTTTAAGCCAAGGCGGAAACTATAGAGACATTCCTCTAGCTTGCCAGGCACTTGCATAAATATTAGGAAACCATTTAGAGGGAGACATGATAAGGAATATTAGGTCTCGCCTGATCTTGGGACACGGCGCAATTGAGTCCAGCGTAGACGCGTAGGGTTCAGCCGGGGGTATAACCTAAGATGTAAATGTCTAGAGGAGTTTCTGGCACTTTCTAGTCACCGCCTCTACTAACTCACTAAGATTGCTAGACTTTACGGCGTAAAGCTTAGCCGAGATTGATGGCGGCCAAACTCCCGCTCTGAACCGAACATCCACCTAGTTGATTGTCCTGTTTGGTGGAACTTCCCTGAAATCCGTTTCGTTGGAAGTTGTAGGTTCCTGGCCTACTCCTCGTAATCTTCGCCTATCTTTAGCCAGCGACTATTCTCGCTTGTCGATGGCAAGTTAGGTCATTGTCTTGCAGCAGTGATCAATGTCGGAGTCACCAAAAGATTTCTGCATCTATCGCCATTAAAATTAGATCTTGCGGAAGAGGGCGGAGAATCAGCGGGTTTCTCTGGCGCTGAGGATGTAAGGAGATGTCATACTAAACGGTTTTCGCCCGGACTCCAAAGTTTTTTCTTTCTTTGAAACGAGGAAGGTCCGCCAACGCTGCCACTAGTGGAGGGAAAGCTTTCCTTCTACCAGCTCTGCCATGAGAAAGCAGACGTTTTCTTGACATTTTCAATAAGAGCACAAGAAAGATGTATAATAGCTTAGTCGAGGATGCTACGACGAGAGCGTCTTGGATCCCTAGTAGCGACCACGTTGGTCCACGACAGGGTTTAAATTGTCTTTTGCAGCTCGCATACAAAGTACATTTAAAAACATAAATGCTACATCGATAGTCTTTCATGACTTTTCTCAAGCATATTTTATTTAAAATGGCTAAGCCACTAATGCCTTTTCATTCAAAGGGCCAATTATGCTACCAGTTGAAGGCCAACGATTCCTAAACATGAGAATCATTTCTTCCACAACTCTAAAGAGCGATGGAAATGAATTGGTTCAATGTGTTCGCACGTTCGCAATTAGTGGATGAATGTGGCAGAAGACTGTTGATTGGGTGCCATTACATCGAAAGTAGAAATACATTTAAAGTCAAAGGTGAGCTGAGATCATGCACAGCCGTTACATTGTGCATCCATTTCCAATGTTTTTGAGGCTATCATGCAATACAGAAGCATATTAATTTTATCTGTTCCAGAATTATGCATTTGTTGATGCCCTCACTTATTCGTGAAATGCCTTAATCCGCCTATTCTAGACAACGTGACACTGTCATTGTTCGACAAGAGGACTAAACTTTGCCAGGATAAACACACGTGGAACTTTTTGTTTGTTCTAATGGTCGCTTTCGGTTTTGGATTTAAGTGTCTATGTTGTTTTAATCAGGCGACGCTGGTCTTAAGGCCACGACAGCAGCGTCACCTCTCTGTTTATAACATGCATATACTGCCATAGTATTGTATCTTCTTTTGCCTACCGTGTAAGCTGATGCACGTGCGCCGTCTTCAAGGGGAAGGCGAGTGCATGCCGTCCAGCCGTCAAGAGAATGTACATCTATGAATGTAAACGAGAGAGAGGTAGGATGTGGAGCCTAAAATAGAGTCAATAATTCCACAAAAAACGATAGCTGTGAGAGAGGCAGAGAAGTGTCATAGATCCCGCACATATATAATTGGTGATGGTGGTGTGAAAGGAGAAATTCTGTTTCATTTTCTTCGATTTTGCTCAGTTTTGCATGGATATGTTGGTGTGGAACGAGGTATTCTGTTTCGCCTTTAATGATTGTGCAAAAGTGAATGCAGTGACGGTGGTGTAAAAGGAGATATTCTGTTTACTTTTCATCGACTGCGCTTGCATGTGTGTGGACATATTGTTATTATGCGAGAAATTCCGTTGCATCTTAATCGATTGCGCTCACGTGAGGGTAGACTTGATGGAGTGGAACGGGATATTCTGTTAAATCTTCATCGATTGCCCTTACCGGAGTCTGGATATATTGTGGTAAAGCGAGAAATTCAGTTTTTGTCTTCATCGAATTCTGCTCAGTTATGTATGGATATAGTAGTGTTAAACGAGAAATTCTGTTTCATCTTTATCCATTGCGCTGACATGAGTGTTGACATTTTGGCGTAAAACAAGAAATTCTCTCGCATCTTTATTGATTGCACTTACGTGAGTCTAGATACGGTGGTGAAAGTCGAGAAATATTATATATATGTTTGCGACTGCGTTGACGTGTTTCTGGATATGTTGGTATTAGATGAGAAATTTTGCTGCATCTTCATCGGTAGCGCTGATGTGAGTCTAGATATCGTGGTGTTAAACGAGGAAATCTGTTTCGTCTTTATGAAGTGCACTGACGTGGGTCTGGACATGGTGGTGTGAAACGAGAAATTCTGCTGCATCTTCATCGATTGCACTCACGTGAGTCTGGATACGGTGGTGCGGAAGGAAATATTCCGTTTCATCTACATGCATTTTTTCTCACGTGTGTTTTGACATGGTGGTTTTGAACGATTAATACTGTTTTATTTTTAGGGATTACTTTCACGTTTTTCTTGTCGTTGATGTGCACTCCTTGTTTTTTATTTCCTATCCCTTTTCAATGAATAAATTTTTTGTCTTTTTGCGCAACTTTTGCAATTTTTTCTGTCCTAAATTTGAATCTTTTTATTATAATTTATCCCAGCCTTAAATGCAGAGATTTTTTGTGCACTTTTTCGTTACTTGATGAATTATCTACAACTGGACAGTACAACAAAAATGATTATTTATGCAGTTAACCTTGGTCGTTGTACATATCCATCTTGCCCAATTTTGCAAAGAATTAGTTGAAGAGATTTAATATTAAATGGCCGTTAATTGCCGTGTACAGTCTCCCCCCTTACGCACTACATTCGTAATAGATTAAAAATGGTTCCGTTTTTTCTGAAGGGAATGCAAGTTCAGTGTTAAAATGGATTCGGCCGATTTCCGAATCTACGTAGAAATGCGGCTACCGTACTTGGAAGGGAATAAACCTAGCAAGTACCCTAACATCACGTTGAAATGATTACCAAAAGTGCACGCACAGTTAAAAAGAATTTTTTGCTTAGCAGCCATGCACAGTAAGACGGAACATACTTTGTTAAGTCTCGGTTTCTAATTGCCTAAGTACTGATTTGCCTAGCCAGGCACTTCGCTCGAGCGCAGTCATCGACGCTGCTTATTGTTCCAGACACCTGATTTGCCACAGACACAAAAAGTAAACGTCTGATGAAAAGATGGATCTGCGGTACACAGGTATAGATACGGATAAGAAGGATAAAACAAAGCAATGATGGATGGGCGAACGGGTAATGCAAGGTGGAAAAATAGGAATTGTTTAGGTGCACTCACACCTAATTTACTCCTAATTGAGAGAATGCAGATATTTGCCTCCCAATTAAGAGCTCGGTATATGAAATTGGCAAAGTTAGTTAGTTTGTGCCCAGAATGCCATAAAAATTGGCGGTTTCGCATGGCATGGATCCCTTCAATATGCTCCCCAAGTAATGAGCGCAATCAAGACCAAATATTGGAAAACAATTCAATAGAATTAAGTGCCTGCGTTAATCAAATTCGAAAATGGATTATATCCACTGCTTAAGAAGCGTTTAAATAGAGAGAACTGTTTAGCAAACAACATGAAAACCGTCAACTTAAACTACCGACCTAAATTTTATCAGAGTCATTAAAACTTGAAAATGCGATTGCCACAAAAGAAATGAATCCAGGGCCAATGCCCATTAAATGAGGCCGTGTAGTAGCCTTATAAAGTCACAAAATTCATGATCCTGGCCTTTAGTTTTCCAACATCTACAGCTACAACCTTGTGACAAACTTTCTCCTAAACATTTTGACAACCGACAATCAGGTGGAAAACAGCATACACGCCACCGCAATGCATAAGTTGCATCAACAACCATAGGCTCCTGACTGCCATTGAATGCTTTTATCCAGCCTTCACCTCAAATGCTTAAGTAAGCATGCAATTTTTTTCACACAATGAAGGACATGCGTAGCTTCTTGGACTCAGCCTAAGCTAACGTGTTTGCAGGAAAGGGCAAGGCAGCACCACAGTCTCCGTAAACTGAAGGCGAACAACTGTCACTAAAGTGAAGCAAGAACTATTAGACTGTAACATTTAGTAAGGTTGCATCTTTTGGGCAAAATTCAGGCAAGTTGTCACATCTTATATTAAAGGCTCGTAATTTCTCTGGAATAATCAGCCATAAATGCAAAACCTTTAGCAACCGCTATGCAAAGCACCCTAATGATCAAATCCAACTAAAAACCTTCTAGTTGTCAACCAAAATAGCATAGTTGTTTGAGCTCAGAAGGTTATGTCTGTTAATCTCACACAATCAATAGCGATCATCGACGAAATCAGCCCAAGTACGAGCCGAGTCAAAATTATCCTCTCCTGTTAGGCCCTAAGGCAAACTGCTGAGTTGTGTGATGTCATTAATAAATAGTGCATGTAAAATTTGGATGCTTAATCTTATAAATCGTAAAATCTGAAGGACGTGGAAATTGTTTAAACTTCGAGTAGTGAATATTTAAGATGCTTAGTTTCTCTTGCCCTTCCTTAATCACCTCGCTCACTGCTTACATAACATCCAGTGCTTACAAAAGGTAAATACAGCACTTACGTATGCCAAAGGGTGGATAGATCTTGTGACCCAGAGCAGAACTTCTCAACGATTGCCTCTATGCTACCGTATTCTTGACTTATTTCCTTCTGATACACTCACAATTCTTCATTAGGCACATTCTTGCAACGCTGAGCTGTTACTATCACTTCCAGCTGCTGTAGACGACACAGCTCGAGCTCCTTTTTGACAAAGCTGAGAGTTAACCTAAGGTGATCCAGGATCCAAGTCTCCTCCACCAAGTTCAGTAGCTCAGCTGGCTCCGCTGCTGTCACTATTGCTGCTCAAAACATACTCTTTTAAGAGTGTGCTTATATTACCCATTGAAATTAAGCAAGTGCAGAAGTATTCAACAAGTTCTGTCACCTACAAGGTCAGAACAGTGCCAAGGTCTTTTGCTGCAAAAGGATAATAAAGTCGCCTATTCGTCTTTGGTACCAAGAATTCTTGAGCCAGCAAGACTCTCATGACGCTCCCAAATAGCCCACCTCATAGGCCACCTATTTTAACACTTACACTACACCAGGCATGAGCAATGATTGAGTCGGCAATTGTAGATTTGTCATATTTTAAAACAAAGAAGTGGAATTCAACAAGCGGTAGGTAAGCAAAATGGCACTGATTCAATAACCAAGGCGTGTTACGCGTTGAAATGCTGAATATTAAAAATATATCTGTGTCATAAGAATATAAAGGTTTTGGAAAAAAGAAATGTATGGAAAACATGAATTAAAATGCACGATAACATCCAAAACGCATTGCTGGCAACAGTCTTAGACTACTTTCAGTCATTCAAAAAACATCATTTTGTGCATGAGTATCCCTAAATCTGCTCAGAGTTTAAAGCGAGGTCTGCGCAGGTGTCAGTAGAAAGTGAACCTAAGCCAGAAATACAATGGCAGTAGTTTCATAGAGTGGAAATTAATTAAATTAAATAAGAACATTACACCTCTTGATTAAAAGTTACAAGGAGCTTAAAACTCCTTGGCTTGCACAAGACTAAAAGGGATGGTGGCTTTATGAGCACCATGCAAGCTCGTACCCAGCCTTTACTAAACCGGTTATGTAAATGCTCAACCCCATACCTTCTCAGGTCAAAGACGGTGCTTAAATAAATTCTTTAACTTACTACCCAACTTAGTTGAGTAGAAAGCTAAGGGTAGGTAAAAGCATCTGCATTTATTTTAGTCTCAATAAGACCACTCGCAACTCTTCCTGTACGCTGACACCTGCGATGCAACATTAGGTGTCCTATGCGAGCTTGTTTGAGTGTTGACAAACTCAAGCAAATTCAACTTTTGGCATCATGGTGTCATTGATACGTTTGCACAAGCACATTCCCCTTTTATTAGGATAGACAAGTGATTCACGGCTGACTGCCGAGTTGCTAGGATACTTTCTTCACGCATGGTTGAGCAGTGTAATCAATCACACCTCCCAAGAACCACCTCAATTTGCATAGGCACTGTTGCGGCATCCGAAATGGAATAAGCAAGCATTGAGAGTGCCTTCATCAAGCAACGAAATAGCAAATCTTATTTGGTTGTGGCTTAAAATTTACTGCCATTCTGACCCCACAAGTTACAAGCGGCGTAGTAGGTGCTCTCCCAACGCACACATGTATCGACTATAAATCAACTTAAAGCCAATTGTGGTTTAGTGCTCAAGCCTCAGAAAATCCAGTCCTTAACGAAGCACTGTACTTAACGAAGCGCATAGTCCTTCCTAGTTTCTTAAAAGCCGAGCATGGCTAGGTACACTTCCTTCACGGGTTTTACAGCATTTACGTGCTATACTATGGGAACTAGCGCTACTTGGGTTGCTACAAATAATCTTCTTTCTATTTCCACACTTTTTGTTTCAGTCTCAGCGACTTGTCAACTTGTGGCAGCAGGTGTTGCTACGGTAAATTTTTGCTATTTATTTGTCTGTTAATAAGCAGCTTGCCACCATTGTGGAACTTACTTGAGCTATGGCTATCTTTGACTTGGCTGCCTTGTTGACTGCTTCATTAAGGCTTATTCAGCTGACCGCTGCCACGACGAGACTACGACCTAAATCAGTTGTGAATGCTTAGTGGTAGTCAAGGAAAAATCTCACTGTATTCGTGCTTTTGACTTTTTGGGATCACCTTCCAGGCTTTGACCTAGTTCATTGGATAGCACAGCAGAGGCATTGCAATAACACACCTTAGCGAAGTATCTGCAGTTAATTGTACAACAGAATAAATAAATGTTACTGTAAAGGTGAGTGGGTAGATTTAACCAACTTATTTATCTTCATGGGTAAAAATCGAAGAGAGTCTTCGGAAAGGCTATAGGGTGGCATGTGAATCCTTTACTTTTGTGCACAATATTCCTCATTATTTGCAAATGTATGGTTTACCCTTGTAACGCAAATGGTTTGAAAAGGACTTCACTTCCATGGTGAAAGGTAATACAATGCAAAGGACAAAATTAGGATACTCAATTATCAAGATATGCTATGAAAAGTAAAAGGTGTATCAACGACTCACTAAAACAGCTATTAAATGAAGAGATGCACAATCTAATAACATAAAGTTGGGCGGAAAAAACCAACTGATTTGACGAGGATTGCGAAAGAGAACTCACTTCAATAATTGAATTAGGTGTGGTCCCGGCTCGTATTTTCCACCAAGCAATAAATTTTCTCGCCGGGCAATGCATTCAAGCAGGTTAGTCAAAGCTTTTTAACTTTCACACAAATGGACACCCTTTAACAAATATTACCAAAAGAACTGGTTTGTATTTAGTGCAAAGTTAATGTGGTATATTGCTTGGTCTACATTGATATCTCAAAGTAGAACCCAGGTCTCCTTATACGCCGATATTGACGCGCTACTAAGCTTTTATTGAGTAATAACAATTTGCTCTGTGATAAGCGAGTGAACGCTCCAATCCCATTAAAACCAAAAGCGATCCAAGTTACATTAAAAGCAGAGTCACCACACATACAAAAATAAAAAATCATTCAAAATGCATAAATCATCCTTTGATAGGCACGGTTGGTTCACATGTATTGCTAGCCTTTCCCCTGCAAAATTCTATATAATGGGGTCTAAGTGGTCAGGCATAATTTAGTGTGACATGGGTGCCCTATGTCTGAATTACTATAATTACTTAAGCCCAGCATCCATAACGCGCGCCAAGTTCATGTTCAAATCCAGGAATTAAGGTTTGATGCTCCCTCTAAACCAATGGAACTGCGATTCGTTGAGCTGTCACCCATAAAGCTAAATCGTTATTATCTAGGAATGCCTTACCACTTTTCAATGGCGCTAACCCAACTTAGATGTTGAAGATTTAAAATGCCTAATTTGGAGGGTCTTACTGCATGAGCGTACATTTATTTGCTTTAATACGTCCTGCCATATTTCGAATTCAACCTGACAACTCGATAACTGATGCTAACTATTGTGCTACATTTAGTGAAAGAAAGCCTCTAGCGTAAGCAAAGCTTGTCAAATAAATAACGCCGTAGGATTAGGTGACGTCGCAAAAACACAAAGTGGTAAGAATGAAATATGAGTGAGTCGTTAAGAGCCGATGATGGTGTGCACACCTGCTCATGATTTATGAAGCGCGATTTGTGCGGTCAAAATTGAGCGTAGAAAAGCCTTTGGTATCTCTCACATGATGGTGCGATGCGCTTTGTGTGCGCAACATTTGCAAAGACCTAAATTGAGATGTTATAGTAAAGTTTCTCAAGCATGACCAGCTATATTCCGATTTTGCAGGAGTCTGTGGGATGCAGGATTGTGCAAATTATCTTACACCTCTGACCGAGGCAAAGGGACATCAATTTTCGATTGTCGAAGCGTGTACCATAAAGTTCTTACAATACAATAACAGTGTGGAAGACTGATGCATCCCAAGGCTAACCGATTTCTGGGTATGAGACCGGTCATTTAGTGCCCAAAGGAAAATAAATGATGTGTGATATCTAAAGAAGAATAAGTCAAATTTCTAAGGCACTAGTATACATAGCCGCGCAGGCAGCCACAATCCCGGTGACAAGCATGATTAACTGCAGTACATTTAAGCATTTACTGAATGGATCTATCTCTTTTTTGTTTCGCATTGTTACATGACTGAATGCTTCTACACTGAGGAATATGATGGCCTGCATAATGAAGCTATTTGCAGGGCTATCCATAATCGCTAAGTGATTAATAAATTTATTCAAATTAACAAGCTAATAGATCTGTAGCGAATTGTAGACCATATTTGAAGCTCCGTTCATAGAATTAACAAAGTTGTAGAAGTAGGTTGCATTTTGTTGTGGAAAATTTAAGATACGGAAACAAAATCAAATGTGAAGAATGCTTAGTAGTAGCGAAACATCGGGTCAAGGACAATGAAACGCGTTGTCCGCAGCTGTAGCTGGAATGGAAGGAGTCTTCAATCTCAACCACGCGACCATCTCGTCCCTCAGAATGATTTAAACAAGGGCATAGTTTTAAAGCTGACAGTGATGTTGTGCGATAAAATCCACTTGCATTCGAGCTTCGTGAAGGCGTTGAGAGACAAGGTGGTGCAGCTTACCTGGTGGTGGTGATGCGGACTAGGGTATATTAATAATTATAATTAAGTTCATGGAGTAGATGTGGCCAATCGTTATGCCATGCATAAGATTATTCCGATGAAAACCATTTAAAATATATGACTTGGAAATCCTGGTGACCAGAAAAACAGGACTTGCATGTCTGTTCTGCTTGCGCGACCGCCAAAATTGCGTAAATGCGGCAAGGTATGTTAGTTGGTTGCGCATCCCTTTAAGCGCACTTCGATGGCACATGTTTCATAGGACAAAATTGTATTACCAATAACATTGTTATTGTAATACAAGGCGAAAACCGACAAATGTTTTCACTCTATAATAGCGAGCATTCAACGATAGCGTGGATGGCATTGAGGCACCAACTACATTTACGAGGTAAAAAGGAGGAATTCTATCAAGGGGATCACCACACTCGACTCTGAGGCAAAAGAAAAATGTATGGTGACTTACCTCCAACCATTCGCACTACACCTGGGCAATCTGTATGGTATTGATAAATGCGTGCAGCCATGTGACAAAATTAAATTATTCAGGCCAAATTCATCCGCTGATGGAATCTTTATGCAAGTAAACTTTTATTTAAGTTTTTCGAATCATTGAAATAAGTTTTACCACACCTGCAGTCATGCGGCGAATTGCGTTTCGGTAACCAACACCATCCACACGAACAGGCACATAGCGAAATGGCTTAACTAAACGAAACCTACTCCAAAACTCACCTGACGAAAAGTCACCTAACGAAACTGATCGACAAGTACACTAATTTTACATTGTCACTGCCATGTACACCATAATTTGGCAGCAACGGTGTCATGGAAAGTAGTACATCCGCACAAGGGGTCGTATGGCAAAAAAGATTACACAAGACGAAATTCTTTTATGCATAGAGTCACACGGCAAATCCAGTAATCAGCAACCTACTGCACCTCATTATGCAGTTCTATGGTATGAGAACTTTTCTCCAACCATGGTTATAAGCCCGGAGACAGAAGAAGAATTTGATGATCCGTGGTACTGAGTGATTTTACGTTCTTCTCACATGGAAAGAACTCTTGAGCAAAGAAGGAGAACATATTGGGGCCATTTTTGCCCTGGAGAACCATGTGTTGTCGTCCGTGATTAACAATGCACTAAACTTGGTGCAATTCTAGGTGTGAATGCAAGGGGATATGTGAACCTAGTGTTATCCCACTTGCCAATTAAGATGGGACTTTGTCTAGTTTTGGCTTCTTTGCAAAGCTACTGCATGTCCATGCGACAAAAACCATTTTTAGGCCTTACACCAAAACGTTGACGTACCTTCGTAGGATTGCATTGATGGCTCGATGCAATTCCCTGAGGTGGAATTTATGCCTTTTATGCAATATTATTAGCACCTTGGTAGCTAATCGCGCGATGGCTTTTGCAGAGTTTCGAATTCGGTTCTATGCTGAGAAACATAGGCAAAATTGGGAACACGCATGAGGCAGGATTTTGCAAGCACTTTTAACCACAAATTCTAGCACTGCTAACCGATATCCTTTACCTGTAATTTTGGCCATCATAACTGCCTCTAATAGTGATATTTTTAATAGCCAATAGATTGCCTTGCAAAATTAAATAATCACGTCTGCAGTCGATGACCAGAGATGATACACGGCCAGTACTGAAGTGTAGGATGCTCTGACAGAATGTGTGGCACAATTCTAACAAAAACACTAAGACTTTTTTGTTCAAAGTCTAGTAGGATTTAAGTACGCTTCTAATTGACCCGTCAATCGTTTCCGCTTCAACTACATTGGGCTGGCGTTAACCAAGACTACGATTCCAAAGCAAAGGCTTAACTGGCTCAAAATATAAAACCGAATTCTAGTTACTTAGAAGCAATGGTGCGTCTGCTTCAACAACCGCCTTCCATAGAGCAATATGGCGTAGACACTTGCGAACAGATCAAATAATTTTAGAAGGGGCGTACAACTATATGCATGCTGACGATTGCGTCTAAAAGTGCATCGGGCAAGTGCATTAGTTAAAGGAGCTATTGCGCATACCTTTTGCAGCGTGGAAAACATCGTCTGTTTTTCCACGAAAACAACAGCTGCCACTTTGTTGACGTAAAGCGTTCAAAGATGCTGCAGACAATTTAACGAAACACACACACCTGGCACCGAAATCCGTCGATGCCTTGCTCTATTTGCGGCTTTATGCACAACTGTGGAATGGAAAAAGGCTTCATAGAGCAGGATAGCATCTTGTACGCTTCAAGGGAGAGTGACCTACTGCCTTGCAACCTGGCTGTGTATTAAGCAAGCACATAGACGCAAACCATTTCCCAGGTTTTGCAATTGATAAGCGGGTACAAGACTATTTCATTGCAATGAGATGAGCCAAAGTGCTACCTTAAATGCTGATAGTAGACGCCACTTACCGGAATTCTGGTAGATTGTGCGTTTGAGAAGCACATTTTGTCTGAAACAAAATCTCGAAGAAACTTGCACGCGTTTATCTGGAATGCATCCACTTGACGATAAACTTACATGTGTCCGCGAATGCTTCGTATGGTTGCGCTCCTAAGACCACACATTCAGTACTCTCAGTTTTTATTGGGATTTCATTCTAGCCAAGTAGTAATGAGTTGGAACTTAATTGAAGGTCACGTGAATGCCGGCAAACAGCTTGGATAGCCAATGTCAGACGAGACGATGTGCATCAATTCAGTCCTTATATTTGTTGCCTCCTGCTGCAGTACGCATCAACTTCTCATTTCACTTTACCTCTTTTCTCTTATCACTTACGCGCGTGGAAGATAGAGCCGAGTTAATACGACCCTCTACCGGGAGATAATACTTACTGCAATAGCCAGCATGATTCAAATTTCAGCCATCGTCGTTCTTTAAATGGTGTTTAAATTTGAACTTCAAGACACGCTACATGCGCAATTAAAGTAAGATGATTCGGAAAGAATATTTGGTGAACAGTTGAAAGCCAGCCTAAAACACCACCACGTTCCATGTCATGGCATAATACGGCCGCATGAAACAAATTTTTCCGTTTCCAAGACATAACCACTTTAGTGTCATGGAGATCGCTAGCCGTTGGAACAGTGACTGCACGTACCCTACTGTGTTGCTTATATTCGTAAACACTAGTGTAAATACAACCAAATAAATTGCCACACTTTCTAAGGCCTGTGAGATTTCGTATAATAAATGTTCTGGACGCGAAGTGTGGGACCAAATGTGTGCTTGTAAAAATCCATCTTTCATTTTCTGCACTTGCCTTTTTGTTTCCCTAACTTTTTAAATGTGGCACAGTCTTCCATCTGAATAAATGAATGGCCGATTCAAAAGGCTATCACTATATGCTTGTGCTTAGCGTTCTTGCTGGAGCATTTCTGATTCTTTTCATTTTCAGGTACGTAATCATGAGTTTATCGCTCTCCACTTGGCGTTGCAAGGATGTATCTTATTTGGTTAAAATTTGATCTGCTTATCCACGAAAGGAAATTTAAGACATTTTCATGTGGATGGGCAGATCTTGGGCCAAAATTTCACCAGAGACACCAATATGTGTACATGCAGCACATTTTACATTTCAGTCCTTGTAAAGGTTAGGACAAATGCAGAGGACGCACACAGTTACAATTCAAGTCAATTGTCTTATTCCCTATTATAAGTGTCATTCAAATGAAGTCTTTGACCTGCACAGTTTGAATTGTGAGGGCCGCGGATTAGTTAAAGATAGTGGGATTGGTGTATGGGTATCTTGCGGGTCAGAAACGAAGTCTAGTTAAAAGTAAGTCGCCTATTGGTGGCATTAAGAAAAGATGTTTAGCACATTGATGAACTGCACTTTCATTATTAGCGCACATGGTTAGTCTGCTTACATTTTATTGCGGGGTTATGTTAACACGTTCTTTGATGAGCGGACATTTTGAATACCACTTAGATAATAATCGGTTTCATTCATACAACTTAATCTTCTCTCTTGTTCAACTGTTTAACAACCCAGCTTCAGTTACCCCACCTTAATCCACTTTTCTTCACTTGTTTAACGCTGCACAATAAAGTCAAATCTGCATTGAATTTTATAGGCCATTCATCCATGCCCTCATCCAGCCATATAAATGCTTTTTAATTTACCCAATTAACTTGCAATAATATCGTCTAACTTTACATCAGTACACCTAGTCAACCGCACATTATAAAGGCGAAACAGTATTCCAAATAATTATCAATTTTTTGAGATTAGTTGTGCCCGTCAAATCAAGTTTTGCAACGACTAGTCCATTGAAGAGAACGTTAGTACAGTGGGACTTGGACTAGCTGGTTGGTTCGTAAAATAATCTCAGAGCTCATTTGACTTCTATAAAGAAGGGAACCCTGTCGTAGAGGCATACACGTGGGTTAAAGGACGAAGTCCACATTAAAAATTCAACACGAGCAATGTTGCATTAGAGCAGGCTACGCTAAATCATAGGAGTACTTTGCATTCAAGATGGCACATTGCACCTCGAAGAGACGTCCAAATATCAACGTCGCCTGACCTAAACATGAGTGCTGCAAAACTTTTCTTATTCTTGTTGAAATGCGTAAATGATGGGTACGCCACACACACTGATTGAAATAACGCATTCACCAACAGAGCTGTAAGGCAAGAGGGAGAAACGTCATCGTGGAGAAAAGCAGGGACGAAGGAAAGCCAATTCTACCAAGATCACTTGCTGCTGAGACTCCACAAAGCAAATAGTAGCAGTAGACACGAACAGTAAAATTCAAGCTACCAAACGGTGTAGCAAGGCTTAAAAATAATGGAGAAATCGCCTACAACTGACTAATAGATGGAGAAGTAGTGCACTCTCACTATCGCAATTCAAAAGCGTGCAGTTACACCTAAAAGCGAAAAGCACTAACACATGACACCCTTGGAGGGCCTTTGGGATTGTTTTATGCATGTGCCACTTACTGTAGAAAAGATTCCGTTTTTAATAGCTTGACCGGACTTTACATTTTCGTATGTCTATAACGCAAAAGAAATGGAGTCCAAATGTTAAAACTTCCCAACGATTTTCTTTTCTTACAAATGGCAGACAAAATAACGAAATAATCGCAACGCAAGATTTTAGCTCTGGAAACAGGAGGTCTGGTGAAACTAAACTAATTGCGAATAAGGAGGAGAATATTAGGTAAAGCATTACTTCTTCCACTTACATGAGCTTGTCTCTTGTAAATTATGTCAACACTGCTCCTAAACATCCGGGTTGCACGAAACTCATGAGGTCCTGAGGAAGTTCAACATCGTTCTTTGTGCCACTGCAATTTTACACTCCCTTCATCAGACACCCTATGTTGGCTATGTGCTACCACTAATCTAATTTACCGATGATGGGAGGAAATGAGAAATGCACAAGGATCTCGGTAATTACCATCGCGTATCCCTTTCAGTATCCGGTATCTAACAGTTTCTGTACACCTCAGTGACTCCCTTTGTGTAGCCATTCATTGCGCATTTTGGCAAGACTAAGCCAGCGTTCTTCTTGCAGCACCCATGTTTGTTGCAGGTGAGGTTGATGTGTGGACGTCTCTTCGAGGCGAAATGCGCTGTCTTGAATGCAAAGCACACCTATGATTTAACGTAGCCTGCTCTAATGCGACATTGCTCGCATTGATTCTGTAGCGTGGTCTTCGCCTTTTAACCCATGTTTATGCCCTCACGACAAGGTTCCCTTCCTTAGGGGATACACTTGTCTGCGCATGTAACAAATAGGCGACGTTTGACGTTTACACAAAGAAGCCACATTCTGCAGTGAGTCAGACGATCTCTGAGATTATTCCAAGAACCAACCAGCTAGTCGAAGCTCCACTGTACTAAACTTCTCTTCAATGAAATAATCGTCGCAAAATTCAAGACTACAGAACTTGTGCAATTAAATAGCTGCTTCGCTTATACCCTCGTTCTGGACAAGCCTTAAAGCTTATCATGACAGCTTCGTTCTACTCTTTCATCTACCCTTGTTGAAGATACCACTTGCCTTAAATCCGACTTATAGAAGATGCATTTGTTTCCACTTATTTATGCCAGCAGAATAGCGGTACATGACTGACCATTCACCTGTGCCAACCAATTTAACAGCAGTATACCTAAACGCACACCTTCGTAGGTTCCAATATCCGACCCTGTTTCAAAGATTACAATTAGGTTCAAATCAGCGGTTCCGAACCCCTTGTTCCCATTTTATCCAACATGGCATTGCTATTGACACAAAAGCTTTTGTGAAACAACCGTTTAAGGTAGTAAATGTGGAGAAGATCGGATAACCACACTAACTCAAGCAACCCACAACTTCATTTGTGCAAAGTTGCCACTTTCTAAACGCATCGCCGAAACCCCTCAATAAGGCTAGAAGGAGGAATGGTATAAAATACAATAGATTAAAATGCCACATATGCAGTAGCAAGAGCAGCACTACTAATGTTATTGTCAGAAGTAGCTAATAAAACATCGGGGAGGCCAAAAGTGCATGAACAGCCACAATGGTGGAAGCCATTTACTCTGATCCATCCAACATCCACAACAGGCTGATTGAAAATGAAAGATTGCTTCCTGGACTGCTGAACAAATGAAGCCCTTGAGACAATTATGAGGAAGATAAGGTCCCAACTCCACTATTTTAAATGTCTCAACTCAAAGCCTCAGTAAGTGGTGGCTGGAAACAAAAGGCCTTCATGAGGCACGTATGGGTCAAAAATTGGATCAAAATCAAGCAGGAATC
Source organism: Taenia multiceps (assembly GCA_001923025.3). Taxonomy (NCBI): domain Eukaryota; kingdom Metazoa; phylum Platyhelminthes; class Cestoda; order Cyclophyllidea; family Taeniidae; genus Taenia; species Taenia multiceps. The sequence continues at coordinate 24,521,779 of CM010312.1, read as the reverse complement.
ATCCAAATGAGAAGAAATCAGGAATGGGATGCCTTTACTTATGTGCCAAAGAGGAAATGCAGCGACAGGGACAGGGTATCAAGATGTTCAATCCTTAAATTTAGGCCATTCGTATTCAGAGGACAGGTAGTAATGTGCCTTAATGGGAGAAAAAAGCAACGAGCACAATAGCGACCAGAAAAATGGCTAACTTAGGTATGGCTACAGAAGGTACTAGCACTTTTACGGCAAGAGGGACCAAGTTGATCAGTCATGCACCACGGGACGTGACTCAGTCCATCTGTCGGGACAGCCTAAATCCAGTTCGTCCTTTCCTTACACACTAACGATTTTGCTAGGCATCGCACCCTCGCAGATTTGTCGATGGGCTTTGATTTCTAAAGCATCAGATATACGCCCAATGGGATAGCAAAAAATACGTGCAGCATAGACTCGCAACAATTAATCAAAACAGTAGTGTTTAAGCACTTGAGTGGTTATGGCTTCGACCAAGTAGGATTAAATTGACAGGACCAAAACTAGTTTTGCGTCTAGTAAACTCGATTATGGGACAAAGGAACCTTCCGTTCAATTTAGATCTCGGAATATGGACCTAGCAACGAGTGGAGAAGGTGTGTCTTCTCATTCTCGGCATTTGGTAAACCGGAAAGGACAGTATGCTTTGAATGCTGTAGAATTAGCTTAGGTTTAGCTAAAGCCAGTGGATTTTCTAATGTTTGTGATCCAAGATGCGATTAAAAAAACAGCACTGTTACAACAGTGACGCGGGCTTCCTGACGGTCTCATCCTCTGACCTCATTTCAATTAAAGAGAAGAGGTTGAAGGATTGGACCCTGCCGCACCACTCATCCCATTTCGGAGGTGGCAATGTATGCGCAGATACTGCGAGTGCTTCTTCGGTCGTATTCATTTTTTCGACGATCAAACTAGGAAGTTTATGAACAATCGCCCTGTTGGGCCTGATTTTGTGTTTGTTGTCATGCTGCTAGAAGATAGCGCACGTTTCCTGCCCAACAGAAAATTTTGAGGACACTTTGGCTTCCCTCGGAAACTCAGATTGCATTAATCATGGTTGATAATGGCGACGTATGTTTGCAGTGCGAACATCCATTTTCCTTCTTATGTAAACAAGTTTGAAGTAATTGTTGTTCTCATTCCTACAACAGGTCGACAACCTTACATTCCTAATGTGATCCAAATATCTATCAACGTTTACACGTCTCAGAGTTGAGCTAGTGAGGGCTGGTAATGCTACAAACACAAGATATGTCCTACATCATAAAGGCAAGAATTGGGGAGACAACGATGTGGAATGTATGAGCCTCCCAACCGGGCATGCTAGTAGAGCTCTCGGATGATTTTCAAGAAGTTCGGCTAGCATCATCATCTCCAGGCATTCTCACACAAACACAGAGAGCGGAGATCGAATCTCTCGCAAACTGCACGTCCAGCAGAGCAAACCTAAATCAAAGTATGCCTTCCCTGAGTCGTAGTGGTCGATGATGAAATGCGCGCAGAGTGCAGCGATCTACCACCTAATCATGTGACGAAATGGCAGTTCGTGTCCCACTTAATGTCTAAGGCGCACTCAAGAATAGTAGCTATTGACATCGAAGGCGAACCGCCGCAGTCGACTTGTCCGACTTTGTGGTGATGCGACTTCTTCCACTTGAGTGCCTCTATCCACGCAGCCTCGTTGTTGGCCCTGCGAATACGCACAATATTGTCCATATGCTCCCAACCGATCTCGTCATCGTGCTAACACCTGCCCTTTCACAGTATTGCTCTGCCGAACGTTTCGGCCGAGGTGTAGACCCAGACTGTTTCCCTACACCTCTTTGGCCTCCACTTTCGGAACGCTGGAGATCGCTCGTGCAGTTGAGAACAGAATGGCTGATCCGGTTTAAAATGCCAAATTTCGCTTGACATCTGCATAGGACATCTCCCTTCAATTATCCAATTATGTTATACTAAACCAGGTATAAGTATCAGAGCTATATCATGTTCAGTAAGCACAAGTTATCATCCAATTTACTGCCTATCGCACCACAAATGGTGAGAACGAAGCTTTGGGTCGTTTTTTAAGGATACCGTAAGAGGCAGCCATTTTTCTGGGGCTAAAATGTAGGAAATAATGGTAGGACACCAAACCGCTTTGGGTGGGTCACCAATGCGAGAAATGGAACACAGAGGTGCATAGCAATCGACTTCAACGCTGGAAAGCAGCACAGGCAGACCGGCACGAAACACCAGATCACAGAAGAATCAGTCACTCCAGAGTGACTTCAGCAGAATTAAAATGAACGATCATCTCTTGAGGAGATGATCGATAGGTCAATGAGCAGGAGCTGCGTGATTTGCAAGGTGGTTGAACGATGGTACTGGCCAGGCTAACATTTGCGCAAACATATCAGTAATCCGACCCTCACCAACAGCTACCAAACTTAACCAGTGCTCATGAATCGTTACTATGGAAAGTAAAAATACATCTACAAACTGTAATCCAGCTAATAAGATCTGTGAGAGTGCTGCCAAATGCAGAGGAAGAAACTCTTCCGCATAGGTTAATGGAAACTAAATCTGTGATACTAACAATAAACTAAATATCATATTCGAATTGCTTTATCCAGCCCTATTCCTTGCACTTAAAGTGAGCTGAAAAGAGATTCATTTTGACATAATCTGATGCGAAATAATTTTATTTTACTGCGCTAGAGCACTCCCTATTCGTACTTGTATGGAGTCATTTCACTTCCATTTCCTCTTAATCTGCGTTTAATTGCCGTCAAATCCCTCTTTTGAAGCTGCAGCGAACATGCTTGCCATCTACGGCTTTACTGCCGTTATGATAGGGTGAGTAAACTGCACCTTTTAGCCCATTGTTTATTATCGCACTGTCGTAATCAGCGTTTTTCTGTGCTACCAAATAAGGGAATGCTAGGCAGTGAAACATAACTAGGCCAAACCGCTAAAACTACTCGTAAATGCCTCAGGTATATACGCATTAATGCGTAGCAACCAGCACAGTTATACGTTAAATCATTAACGTGGGGACTACCAATTCTGCAGTGGAATCCCATTTTTACTATGGTTATTTAATTACACGAACAGAACAAAGAGGCCGTCCATGACAGGATGAGAGGTAGACATGAGGACAGGAGTCCTAGCACCTTCGATGGAACCAACTCCTCTTCAGCCCACGTCTTTCAACAGACTAAATCGATAATTACTAAATTCAAAGCCTCGATATCATGTAAAAGATGCAATTTGAGATTTTTAGTATTGCATGGCACATTTGGAGGAACAACAGTCATCTGGAGTAAGTGACTTCATCAGGGAGCGTTATCATCATGAAAGGTATCATTAGATTATCGTCAGGTATGTGGGCTTTCAACTAATCCACATGGCATTACCGAAGCCTCCTACAATCTATTACTTGTAAAACAGCTCAAAGTGGCAGTGTCGGCGTTACTTTAGTGCCATAGCATTCAATTAGGAATAATCGTGGCTGCTGTCTCTTCAGAAGCTGACAGTCTCATTTGCATTTCCATTTCAAACAGGTATCATTTTGGCTCTTCTCCAAACACTGCTTTAAATTTTGGCCATGTTGGGGGAGTAATACAATCACCTACGCAATAAGAGTTGCCTTTAACCACTTCTTGTAAGAACCACCAAAATCTCATGCCTGAAGAGTAATTAATGTGCGCTTGTCCGCTCCATGCCCCGCGAAATTCGGATGCAAGTGGATTTGATGCCAGCTTCAAAAATATGCCTTTGTACTGATCAATCCGAGAGACGAGATGGTCGCGTAGTTGGAAATGAGGACTCCTTTGGTTTTAGATACATCTGCGGATAATACGCTTCATTGTCCATAATCATGTGTTATGCTACTATTAAGCAGTCTTCACATTCGATTTTATTTCCACATCTACGCATTTATCACCGCAAAATGTATCCAACTTCTACCACTTTGTGAATTTATAAGCGAGGCTTTAACTATGGTCTGTAATTCGCTGCATGTCTTTTGGCGTGTTAATCAGAATAAAGTAAATAATCCCTTGGCGATTGCGGATAGCCCTGCAAATATCTCCTTTATGCAGGCCACCATATTCCTCATTGTAGAAGCAATCAGTCATGCAACAATGCGAAATGCAAGAAAGTGCTAGATCCATTCGGTGAATGCTTATAGGTACCGCATTTACCATGTTCGTTCCAAGATTATGGCTTCCTACGTGGCCGTGGTCATTGATATTTTAAGTGTTTGACTTATTCTTCTCGAGAGGTCAAATATCGTTTATTCTTCTTTAGGCGCAAAATGATCCAGCTCGTAACCCGACTGAGGTTAGCCTCAGAATACAACAGTCTCCCGCACTATTATTGCACTGTAAGTACTTTATAGCACGTGATTCGACAATCGAAAACTGATATTCCTTTGCCTCGATCAAAGGCGAAAGATAAGTTGCACAATCAAACACCCTATACGCTCCCGCGCAATTGGGACATAGCTGGTCATGCTCAAGCAACTTCACTATGATATCTAAATTCAGACCTTTGCAATTGTTGTACACATAGAGCGCATCACATAGTCATTCGGGAGATGCTGAAGGCTTTCCCACGCTCGGTTGTGACGACACAAGCCGCGCTTCATCAATCATGACCAAATACGCACATTTTTACCGCCTCTTAGCAATTCAGTTTTTTTCTTTCTAAACCTTTTGTGTTCTTACAGTGCAACCAAATTTTATTGCAAGAGGCCTTCCCTTGCTAAATGCATCATAATAGGTAGCATCAGTTATCAAATTATCAAAACATATTAAAATGAATGAATGCCCACTCGTGCAGCGAGACCCTCTGCATTAAGCATTTTAAAACTTCAACATTTAAATTGAGATAGTGCGATCGAAAAGTGGAATTGCATTCCTGGGTCAGTACGACTTAGCGCTGTGGGTGACAGCTCAACGAATCTAAGTTCCATCGGTTGAGAGGGCACTTCAAACCTTAGTTCATGAACTTGACATGCGTTGTGGAGTTAGGCTTAAGTAATTATAAAGTGATTCAGTCATAGGCTGCCCCGTGTCACATTAAATTATGCCTGATTAGTTCGATCTTATTGCATAGAATTTTGCAAAAATAAGGCTAGCAGTCCAAGTTACCTAACTGTGCTTGTCATTTGAATGGTTCATGGTTTGTGCTTGTTTAGTAACTGTGCTTTTGGTGTAACTATGATTGCTTTTGGACAACTTCAATTTGATTGAGTGCCATTGAGGCATCCAAAATGGAATGCGCAATCACTAAGGCTGCACTCGTTAAGTTGCAAAACATTAAGTGCTGTTTGCTTGTGGCTTGAATACGGCCACCATTCTAGTTTCACGAGAAGCAAGTGGCTTTGCAGGTGGTCTTCGAATCCACACATCTATCGATAGCATACCGACTTGAACCCAGCAGGAATTTCCCTGACTTTAGCAAAATCTAAAATGATATGCGCAGCTCAAAGCATATTGTTCTCTGCAGTTTCTCAAATAAAGAAAATGGAAAGACACGCCTTCTTCACGGGTTTTTCAGTATTCGCGAACCGCACTGTGAACAATACCGCCGCTTTGGCTGCTGTAATGATTCTTCTTTCAATTTATGTACCTTGCAATCGCAGTTTTAAAGACTTAGCGGCTTTTGGCAGTGGGTATTGCTATGGCAGCAAAAAACAAAATTTCCCACTATTTATTAGTCTGTCAATAAAAGGCTTATTTTAACTTGTAGGATGTGCCTGAGCTATAGCTATCCTTATAACTTTAACTCATTTAGGACTGTTCCCTGGGCAGAATTATAAGAGCATCACAAACTTATTTTAGAACTTTCCTTCATTTCCTTTCTTAGCCGTACTCAGCTGTATCAAAAGACAATTCCTTTGTTTATCAGGCAACACAAATCAGCGTTCTGAAGGTACCATTTCTTCATAAAGAAATAAATTTCTGTATCTTGCAGAAGGCACTGGCCAAACTGTCGAAAATATGTCTTTAATGCCAAAATATGTGGGGATCCAGGCATCAATATTATCAGCCAGGTTATTTATTTTAATTGCTAATGCACAGATTGGTTGGTCCATTTGCTGAAAGTGCCCATACCTTTCTGCAAGATGCTACAAATGCGGTCCAAGTAGGGATGCAGAGGAAAGGAATTCTGCAGGTGAGTAACTTTTTGATTCAGTGTCAAATACCTCCTTATGGACTACATGGCATGCCACTTCGTAACAGTGTTGACTGGAAGGTGACTTTGTGAGAGAAAGGCAATAGCCCCTCCAGGTGGTTCGCCAGTCATAAGCAAGCTTATCTGCGCAAACATTTGCGGCCGTTCCGCTTCACCTAGATCCACGCAATTGAGAATGCCGATGAAACAAATCATCTCGCCTTCAGAGCCAAATTGGGGAGGAAATGCATATAGGGCATTCTATGCGAGGCGAGTGCTTATGCGTTGCATTAAATTTGGCGGTATTTTGGTTCCCTCTGTCTCGTCCCTAACTCTGAATTTAACGAGCTTTTTTGTCAGGTTTACACGACACGTCGGGAAGAGGGCAAGTGATGGCGGAAGACGCAGCCACGAGGCTTTGAATGCCCCGTGTGCGGCCATGCAATCGGCTGCATCAAACGACAACTCGGATTCCCTCCGTAGTTAGCTCCTTTGGACGCGTCTGGTTTAAACGCAGTTAATTGCCATCAAGATGCACCTGAGTCCAAGATGACTGACGCGGCTTGACTTGTGCTGCATTCTATACTTTTCTTAATTGTGACATTTTTGCTGTTACTATGACTCCTCTGACTCAAGTAGTAACCCGCGTGCAAATACGTATTTGGGGTTGTGACTTTAGACTGCTCTCGCTGAACATTTTAGCTCAATAACACAATGCATATGGTGGTTGCCGTTTCGATGTCTTTTGCTGAGTAACCGGTGGCGGGAGACCTGAGCAGAAGGGAGTCAACCTACGACTATGGCGGTTGCTTGCACTCAAACGCCCTTTTCACCCATGAAGATGCACTGTCTTCCGCACCAATCCGCGCTCTGACTTTCTTTCATGACTGTGTAATAACTTGTTTTATGGGGATCAGATTTAGGCCATTAATAACATCGGGGGTCTGTCACATCATTTTCAACTCGGCTTGTTTTATGTTCTCCCGGGAGACGACCGAAGTTCAGCAATGGATTGTCGGCAGAGTGGGTTGGGCTTACTGCTCAATACAAAACGAGTGAATTTGACTAAAATAAAGTGTGATTTAGACAATACAAAAACAGTGACCGTAAAAGCTAGTGAATTTAAATTTGCTAAAATGTTGAATGAATGCGCATTAAAGTAAGTACATCTACATTCACATTCGTAAAATCGAATTAGGGCATGAGAGTGTGGTTGACTAAGCTGTCTTAGCAATGGTGTTGATGTCACGCCACCATATGGAATTAATTTGCGTCGAGACTCTCTCAACTGGACCTTGTCACGAGCCACGCTGACTACACGTCACGTATGCCAACATTTGCTCATGTGGCTGACAAATTGCGACTGAATGGTTAGAGGCGCCATACCGTACGCTAAATATGGAGTGAATTCGAAGACAGGGCTAGTACCAATGAGTTTGTCCCGAAGGGGTAAGTCAAAGTACAGTGGAATGAACTCGTAGTTAAATCGATGCATCAGAACCCTCCTGGAAAGTGAACATTGATTCCTAGGCTGGTTTTAAAGGAGAAATTGTCACAGAGATTCGTGACAGAGGCAGCATGACTCGGTTGACCTAAAATCCATGCGATGTCAGGCCCACTAATGAAAATTAACGTCATGTGTGCTACGCGAGCGATTTGCCAAATTTCGAGGTCGAGGATTCAAAGCCGGACATGACAATGGAATAGCTGGGCCCTGAGGCCATTTTTTCTACCGACATTTAAATTTAAATTTCAAACCGCAAAGCGATATGCACAATGCCACGATGTTCCCTCAGTTTATCATCTAAAATTCTGGACTAGTCCGTATTGATGGCAACCAAACCTGTATCTGCATTTATTTCTGGAAACTGAAATTGCCACTCCACAAAATGCTAAATTCATAGCTCCAAAGAATAATTGCTTGCTGCTCCATTCAAATAAATACTGCGAAATTCCAACTACAGACGTAAAGTCTAGCTCTAGGCATCCCAGCTTCGAAATCATCGACTAGTACTAATGTATGTTCTGGTTATGATCATTTGCATGAACAACAGAAAAATGTAGCTGCTTACGACGCATCCTTAGGTTGCTCCGGTTTGGCAGATACCGATTCTTATTATTAGACCTTGGTATGGACATTACACTTGTCGACGCCGTCTGTTGTCCAGCAGACGTAGTAGGTCACTGAAAGCCACTCGTGCTCACCGCGGGAATTTTGTGAATTATGCATGACCAAGACAAGGGTCATTGTAAAGATAATGAATTGCGCCAGAACGACTAGTGACTGATACCAAAGAATTGTTAAATGAGCAGTGCACAATACTACCATGTAAGCTCTACAGCTTTAGAACCTAGCTCCACTTAGTGAAGCGGACAAGCTCAAATTTCACCGCGATCAACAGACAGGCTCCTACACATTACCGCATGCCACCAGAGGTACCTGCATAAAAAACTGCAATACATTTCCAGCAATATAACAACTAAAACTGGGTTGGACTGGAAAAACAAAAATCACTACAATTGCAAGGAATAAAAATCTTCGTGATTAGGTATGATTCATAGCCCAGCCAGAACAGCATACGAACCAACGACAATGAGAGTAAGCCGGAAAATGCATTAGCTTTCATAATTTCTCATGCCACTCATTCTCCTTGCGAAGCTGGAACAGCAAAAATATCGTTGCTTAACCAAAGCAAGAATTGCACGAAAAATCTGGCAAGAGACCAACTGAAACTGACAACATCAATTTGTCCAAGTTACACGCCCTTCCTCCTGAGGAGTAAAGTCCGACTTAATATTGAACGTATCGCAAATCGACTCTAGCCTCATGCCTTTGATTATGCTGGCAACAGATTTGCAACACATATCAAGAAGGAATTCTATGTCGAATTAATTAGCTGCCAAAAGGATTTTAAACAGAAACCCTGATCAACTCGAAGGAAACCTTGATACCGGTTAAATATGTCATCCATTAGACGCTCCCTACATTCATCGTCGTCTTGCTGATCACCATCGTCGTTGTGATGTGTGCACCACTAAAGAACCTGCCTCAAAATATCAGTACTTACGTGTTGTAGAGGGATCGGTACATCATTCTCAGGTCCAACATCTGCCAACGAAATAAACAAAGGTACGATCAAAAACATGGAGTTTGAATACTTGCATCCGATTTACACCAAATCTTAAAGAATTGATGCAAAGAAACAAGCATGAGCGAAACCGGCGGTTAAATAACGCTTAATTCACTCAAGCCATGTCTTTGCCACACAAGCTATGCTAGTCCAGTTAAATGTGCTGTAAATACGAGAAACAAGGAGGCAAAGTAAGTAAAAGGGTGGACAAGAATAAGGACGGGCAATATGCATCTCTGAGCATGAACGGCAAATATTGCAGACAAGAAGACGTAGCATCCAAGATGTCTCTAATCATCACGGATTGTCCGGCAACCTCTAGATCTACATCGAAGACAACTTTGTCGACCGTCAATAAATTGAAGGGCTGTACTTCTGTGCAGCAGCATGTCCTACCGAACGGCTATTTGACATATTTTGATCACGCCAGAGCAATGCTTTATGAGTACTGGCTAGGATGAATGGGTGTTAGCTCTTCTGCAAATTTTAGCCTAACCAGTGACATCGTTCAAGTACCCTATGAGTCTCGCGGTTCTTACCGCTTCAACTATTGACTATCCCCTTTAGGAGAGGACTATTTCTTCCGATTCTGCTGAAAATCCCACTAACGTTGCTTATTTCTTTGTAAGCAGGCGTTTTGTGCAGATCTACATTGGCCCTCATCCAACGTTGAATTCGAACGCTGCGCATCTCTGCGTTTTACATCTCTTATTGATAATCCTAACAGTGCGGTTTGGTATTCCCACTAACCTAGCGCCAAGATGCTCAGCAGCTTAAAACTGATAGTAATCAGAGAAGGAGCATCGCAAACAAATAACACTAGAAGGACGATAAACATGCACTGAAAGTTATCGAACAACATGAAAAGAATGCCCCAATAAATGACAGGCAATCGGCACAAGACCGTTGGTGACTCTCCTGGTGCTGACCTGCTAATGCCACCAAAGCACAATCGTGTGCCTTTCCGCAGGCCTACAGTAAATGTAAATGCGAAATGAACGCCGCAAACACTAAGTCAACTTACCGATAAGCTAAAAGTGACCTCTTAATTACTCAATTGCACCTCCTACTGTTCGATCTCTCACATGTGCAATTTGGCCTTACGAAAGTCATACTTACGAGGGCCAGTGGGTTCTTGGTCATCTGGCGTAGCACGCACCAATTTGCTCTTTTTTCTTTGCATTTGAATTAGCAGATATTGATGCCAAATTAAGCAGTGGACGCTTGCCATTTACAAATGCATGGTTGTCAACCGCGTAGTTTACGATGGCAAGAGCAACTGCATAGCTCTACCCAAAACGACAGTTCCTAAGCATTGACTTCGCGCGTGCTAAAGTTGGGAGGATTTTGATTTGCTTTTATTCGTTCTTTTTACTTGGCCGCACAGTTGTTGCAGTTTAGCTTAGTGGATTTTTGAAATTCCGAAGAAAACGAGGAGGCATTGTGTTTAGATTTTGAACTTAAATTTTGTGCAGTGACAGTCCCCTTCCTACACCTGATTTGGTGCAGAACCGGAAGCCGTGGTGGCGACATTGCAAGGTCGGAGCATGTCCTATGAGTTTCGACAGATTTCACTATTAACTGTAGGCACTGTACCTCGATCGAGAGCAGTCAGTTTCGTTGGACACATAGGACTACCATGTAGCTACAATGGAAGTAGTGAGTGTAAGGCATTTGACGTGCTTATGGCCCACTCTCACCAACGCAGAGCCTGAGTTATCCTCTGGAGTCACTGTTACTCCAAACGTGGCTCTTGATCTCGAATACTTGCTATCCCAATATTTCAAGCTTCCCTTTATCTGTGTAGGAAATAAACGTCCTATCTGCAAAGCAGTACACAGAACTTGTCTGCTCGCAGAGGACACTGCCGACCTAGGAGAGGTCGAAAAGCGGCGACATCTACTCCTCCCGTGAAGTAGTCTTCCTTGTCAATAGAAAGCTAAGGTTTTCACCTTTTCATCCCAAATATTCCAACAGGCGTTGGCATAGACAATTAACTAGAAAGCCTGGTGATATGGCTAATGCCATATGTAAGTGTGATACTACTATTAGATCGTCAGATGGCAGATGCATGTGTCTTGGAAAATTGAGAATAAGTCTGTGAGGAGGGTATGGACTTGGCGTAGTCACAAATTGTTGTTGTGTCAAACGAAGCAGTAGCATAAAGTTACAGATAAAATGGTAGTTTGGTAAGAGGAGGAGGTGAAGGAAACATTGAGCACAGAATGGGAACAAAGCGGAGCCATTCATGTTGTAATGAGCCACGTGTTGCAGTCCATGATTAATAAGGGAGCAATCTTAAGGCTCCAAAGCAACTCATAAAAGCAGTGCAGTCACAGATGTGAAAGGAAAAGGTGTGTGCCAGCAAGAGTCATGAAAGGCAAATCGAATTTATGGTTGCGCGATTGTGATGCCCTCCCCAATCATGAGCCTGTGTTGGGGTGTCCAACATTAAGCTGAGCATGGTCTCATTTCGTAAATTATCCCATCTGCTATCCATAAACACCTTGTTAGAGCCCTTCCTACAGCCCAGTTGTCCCATCTATAATGCTGACCTGCCTCAACCAGAGGCCATCTCCATTTGTTTGATTTCTGCTGCTACACGAATCACACGACTGAAAGCTAACCGGGCTTCAAATAACGTCCTCATGGTGGAATGGCTGTGTGCGTCGGCATGAAGCTGGTGTCACACACTTGTTTCTGATTAGAGAATTCAGCAAAGAAAGGAATGCACAGATGAGCGAAGATTGAAGGGTGATATATACTTCGTGTTGCGCTTGTCAAATTGAGAGGGTCAGAAGATGACCGAGGTCAAAGAATGCGTGGACAAGCCTGTATAGTTGGGTGGTGCTGTAACTTGTGTAGGGATAGAAACAAACAGTGTTAAAGCACCTCCTTACAATGCATCGATCCTACTCTATCACTGTGCCGATGGCATGAAAACCAGCTCGAATTTTAAAGGCGAAACCTCCGGGGATTTGAGATGGTGGCTTTAATGGTTACGACCTTCTACGCTTTGTTCCAACTAATGCAGCCCAATCCGGTAGTTGTGTCTACAGGTACGCAAAATTAGTCCCACATCAACCACACATTTCCCAGAATAATTTGCGACCTCAAGGTGCGGGAGTGGTAAGCTAACTATTAGTGAAAATCTAGGTGTTTTGGTTATGGAATGCAGTTTAACTTCCCTTCTTAGGCCTACAAATTGCATCCGAAATCCTGTTATCTCGCACATAGTACCCAGCACTGACTCACTTCTCCATCACAACGAACGGCGTCCAATTTCAGTAGTATTACACGGCGCCCTATTAAATGGCATCGCATTTTCAACACTTCACTTGGTCGAACGGTGTGAGCAACCACAAATGGCAAGCAGAGGTGGCGTTTGGCACCAACACTGTATTAAATTGTGGAAAGCTGCAGCGCACCTCAGCCAACCTCATGGAGAATGCACACAGGTATGGACGACTCCAATCTAGCAATTCACTTCATAGCCCATATGCAGCCCTGGCGCCTATCACACAATACCATCTTGTTTCGCGTCATTTTAAGGTATTAATTTTAATCACCTAAATAACATTGCCAATTTAAGGAAACACCAGCGCGCCACCAACAAACAAAGCAGCCAGTAAGTCAACACCACGCACCTCAATAATTCTTTGGTCCATCTGCCCATTTATTCACCCTTTTCTTTCCAAAGCTGCTAAATCAACCGCTCTTTCCAAGTTTTGCAGAAGCAACTGCCACTCTTGCTGAAATTGCACCAAATCTAATGTTTCACTTGTGTTTTAGTTGCAGAATACCTAATCCATCTGCATTAGTATAGCTATTTTGACACAAATGCGGTCATGCAAGCTAGTGAGCGGCACAAGCATTTGATGTAATCATCACTAATGTGTGCGAGATAAAGGAGGCAAGGCAGGATGGGATTTGAGCATTTAGCCTCAACCCGTTCCATTCAGGAGCTGGAATGTAACTCAAGTCGAACTAACTTTGTCAACTTCCGTTGTCAGCCTTACACCTTAATCAATGTCATAGCTACTGCGCATGGGTGCAATCAACTCCAACCTAACGATGTGTTTCGTTGTGTTCATGTGGTAGGGTCTCACCATATGCTGCCATATCGTTTCATCTTGCGTTAACGCGTCAATTTAAGGACACTGCCCGACGTGAAACAATGATATCTTGCTGACAGGCTGTTAGCAGTGAGCATAGTGGCTCATGAAATAAAATGCAGTAGCTCAGTGAAGAAAACCGAAAATAATCCCACCCAACCGACCGCACTGGGTGGACCAGCAGTGTTGGATCAAACTTCCAGCGAAACACAATTGCTTGGGCTCCGAAACTCTGTTCCAAATTTCCCAGTTGACCTCTTGATGTTTCATCGTTAATTTGGCACTGGACAAGGAGGTTGACAAGGCTACTTTGTCTGCCTCCCAATTTACGGCTGAGGCGAGGCCTACCCACCATGCGCTCGTCTCATGCTTGAGAATCGGCGGCATCTTCCTGAATACGAGATTTGTGCATCCCGACAGTCCGCCACCTAAATGGCGCAGTTATACGAAATTATGCTGCAGAGCTTCTACGAGCATAGCCGAGCGCCTCCACTTGCAAAGTTTGCCACTCGCACATTTGCTGTCATGAAAGCTTGGAGAGGATTGGTCGTAAAAGAGTGCTTTTGCTAACAGTCAAACGAATTGGTCGGCATAAACCAGCGCCTGCAAACAAGACGAGATGCGTTGTGAATTGAGTTGTGATTTAGTGGTTGTTTGCTCGATGCTGCACCGTCCAATTGACATTACTTCGCATTCGGAACATATGTGGCAGACACATCTGCTCAGTGGCTGCAATTCAGCTGCCATTAATTTCGACCAATCAATTGGAATAGTACAAAGGGGTTCTACTAGACGCCACTGAATTGCAGTTGTTGGATGGAATGATAATCCTAACAAGCACTGCACAGCAGATGAATCTCTTCAGCCTACTAGGACAATACGAAGCGGCTGTAATCAGGTGGCATTTACTACCCAACCGGAATTAGTTGGGTTGCATTCTAGCGGTTTTGATTTTGACGCTTCTAAAATGTGACTGATTGTAATAAAATGAACTTGGGATCCAAGCTGACCTAATGGGACGAGATGTCCTAACAATCGAAGGTATTTCGTTACCGCTCATTATGCTTTAGGCGATAGTAACAGTCAAATTCCACGCACATTCTTTTCGTTGCTAGTGCAGCTTACTCTGCTGATTATCAAGAGCTATTGATGATGGTCAATCTGTGGTGATTGCATCAGTGTCTGGTGTGTCTGGCGGAATGCAAGCAAACTCTATTGTAGCACTAATCCTGGATGCAGGTAGTACACGCTCACGTGGTCTGACCAAACTAGTAACAACGAGGTCACCTAAGGCTACCTATATTCCTTCTCCATTTGCACACACATATATGTCGATTTATGCTTGCCAGTAACTTGCATTATTTGCTTTTGGGAGTCAAACACGCTTCCCTTGCTTTTTCGCAACTTGAGTGATTTGCAAAGCAAGCGAAGCAACAATTCGGGTTTTAGTCAACGGCCAGGTATGCACTCACCAAGTTGTAGGCGAACAGGCAGGCAATTATCCTCCCATCTTTGTTAACAATCGTACTTAGGGAAAACTGAAGAGTGATCGACTGGTAACAAAGATCATGCTAATAAGCATCCTACCTAGGGTTGACCATCTCCTACTTTACCTTATGGCTACTGCAGTACTTTTGCTTGTGGAAAAGCAGACGCTTATGCTACCGTTTCTGTCTTAGTTTAATAAGTCGATGGCTAAATGTTTATTATTAAGTGCATAGACAAAAAGGCAGATTTAAAAAGTAGCAATTATCTACTCCATGCCTCTTCTATTTTCCCATATTATAGGATGCTCTACCTTCGAGTTGTGTTTGCCAAGCCTCTTGTTCCTGACCTATGCTAAAATAATTACATCGCAGCTGCATTAGCGTTCACAAGGTGGCAAAAATTTTGTTTCTTTTACACTGACTCCAATGCGTCTCTATGCTTGCATGCACTTTTACTGACTTGCCTTGAAACCTTATCGTATGCCTCGGTTAAATTAACAGCACTTTCACTTTAATTTGTTATTATTGAACTAATGCACCCCCTGGAGAATCACTTGTACAAACTGAACGTGATTTTCGTTGGATTCCCTGAGGTCGAAAGCATGTGGCAGATCGTGCATCGACCGCCAAGTCTTGTCATTACGCTAGCAGCCAGAGTCAGGCAGATGTTTAGCAAATATCATGCCAATCTTAGCACGGCTTTGTTGCTGCCAATGAAGATTTGCCTTGTGATTTTTGTTTGCAACTTAGCAGCACATTTATAGGTGGAGTCAATGAATAAGGCCCTTGAAATGAACCTAATACACCCGACATTTGATGAACACGAGAAGGTAGCGATGGCCAAAGTGCACAGCTCGTATTATAGTGAGACTAGTTTGTGTGCTGATGATCGCCATTTTACTCTCAGTATCCATGCCATGTTGTTTATTGTTTTTTCAACCTACAAATCACTCACGGTAAAATATTTTTTAAACCTTTGGGGGTGGGCGTTTTGAAAGACTCTTCCAGAGATATCGACGTCCTTTGCAAATGGAATTTAAGCAGATTGGTTATATGCCACCAATGGAGCCGAGCCAGATACCTGAGCAATGGCAGCTAATTACAAGGTGGACTTAAGAATAAGTCCATTTAGAGTAATTCGTCCACGTTATTGAATTTGTAAAGCAGTTTTATTTCTCTGCTCTCTAAATGTGAGGGCTATGGCCTGTGATAATGCAACCACTAAATTTGCGTTGCGGAACCGCTTGTTGCACATATTTTATAAGGATTTTGGCTAAACAAACAGCTCCTTAAGTCAGGTCAGGCATGATTAGATTTCAGGACTTTCCCCTACTAAAAAACACTTTTAAACGAATTATGTGTAGTTGGACAAATAACAAAGCATTATGCCATTAGTAACCAATCTGTGTGGACTCTCAGTGGAAAAGTAAATGAGATGATACTACATGCATTGCCTCATCTAACATCATCATCCATCCATCATCAAACAGTCGCAATTTGGGTCCAAAATTAAAACTTTAAATTACATTAGCACAATTGATAAAAGGTTTTGTGTTAGCGAATGCGGAGGTAATATGTGCGTTGCCAGACCGGGTAAACATTCTACATTTATGTTTTAAGCCTCATGTCTGCGCAAAAGGAATTTATTTTAACGAATTAATAGAGTTCCGTTCGGTGATTCCGTTTTTGATCTGATATTAATATGCGTTATAAAACGCAGGAGGTAAATTAATATGCTATAAAACGCAGGAGGTAAATACTATACGCAAACAATCTTTTTAATTTCGGTTTGGTGCAAGTACCCTGGGCTATGTAACTGTTTGGCCGACAGAACGTAAAGATCCTTATAGGTCCATGAAATTTAAACCCTTTCTAGGCTTATATAAGTGTATTTGCAATAGTCAGTCTTCTACCTCTTAATCCAAGTGCGTGATGCACCCAACTTGCATTTCGTATTAAATTTTATGCTATTTTTGAATACGACTAATAGTATTAGAGATAACAACGTTGGGTTTCTCTCGTAAATCCAGGAAGGTCGCACTTGTTACGAAAAAGTGCATCCTCGACTGTACTGACCTCGTTCATAGAGTGGTGGATTTGCTTTGATAACCATTTGACTTCAACTTAAGCGGCGGACACATTATCCGGCACAACTGAGCGATTGAATTTGGACCAATGCTTTGACTTTCTTTATAAACGGAGGCGTTCAGAGGCGCAAGTGCCCACGCAGACCTAATAGAGGGCAGGGAATTAATGCCCACCTAAAGTGGATAGCCGTTGAGTTTAGAGTTAAAAAGATTCAGCTTTGCTACGTTTAACATAATAGGAATGGTATGTAGTTCTCCAAGAAAAAAAAGTGACGAAGGAAAATTATGTTTTTGGTCACTCGCCACATGAGACGACACTTTATCTATTATTTACTTCTTCGCTACATTGTTGCGGGCCCACATGGACAAAAAAGCACTTCTTACGCTCAAGTTCAAAGTGCTGATGCATTCATGCCTACCTCTAGCAAGCCTAGCACTAACGCGCCTTTGTAAGACTGCATTGATAGCTTGGTAAAATTCCTTAAAGTGGAAATGATAACTTAGTCCAATGCTATCGGAACAGCACAAGCATCTTGGTACTTAAGCATGCGATGGCAATTGTAAAATTTCGGATTGGGTCTGGGTTGACGAGCAGAGGTTAAGTAAGAAAAACATGTATGAGATGAGACTTTGCCTGCCCTTTGACCGCGAAATTTATCACTGCTAGCCAATACTCTTCATCTAATGGTGATATTTGTGATAGCAAATGGATTGCCTTGTAATATCAAATAATCGGGTCTGTAGTCGATGAACAGGGAACATCTATGGATAAAACTGGAGCCTAGGACAGCCTAACAGAATGGGTGGAACAGTTTTGACAAGTACAACCAAGTTTATGACTCAAAGTTCAGTAGGATTCGAATGCGCTTTACTTGATCCGTCAGTCGTCTCTAATTCAACTACTTTAGGCTAGCGTTAACCTAAACTAGGATTCTGAGACAAATGCTGAACTAGTGCTAAAGACAAAGCCGAATTTAAGGCAAATATTTGCAGTTCCATTTATTCAGAAGTGATGATGTGTGCGTGCACAAACCCTTATCTAGAGTGGTTTTGCAAACACTTTCGAGCAGACAAATAATCTTAGAAGGAACAATTCAAGTCTGCATATGTTAACAGTTAATTTAAAAAAGCATCGCCTAAGTGTAGCATTCAGAGGCACCAAGGCGATTGCCCTTTTCAACGTGGAAGATATCACTTGTTTCGCACACCAGTAACAGCTGTCACTTTGCTAACTTAAGCTGTTTAAAGATGCTGTTGACAATTTAACGAAAAGCACAAACACCTAGTGCCATACTGCTTATAGCTTCATGTCTGATGAGGAAGATTAGCAAGTAAGGAAAGACTTTGGATGGCAGACCAGCACCTTGCAATTTAAGGGAGAATGATCTACCGACTTGCAGCCTGACTGTGGAATTAGGCAAACACATAGTCCTAATCCGTGCTCCAGGCCTTGCAACTGATGGAATGCGTGCAAGACTATTTTACTACAATGCGGTGAGCGGGAAAGTAACCTTAACTTCTGATAGTAGGCACCACTTACCTAAATTTTAGTGGGTTGTGCGTTTGAGACACTATTTTCTGACTCATAGTCTCGAGATAACGCATCCACTAGGCGACAAAATCGTGTGTCTGCTGGCATTTATCATGTTTACGCTCCTAAGCTAAACCCATCCAGGACTTGATTTTGGTTGAAATTTTTGTCAGTCCAGCCAAATATTAGTGATCTGAAATTTAAGTGAAGGCCATGTGAATGCCTACAAACTACCGAATAGTCAACATCAGGCGCGAGGATGTGCATCATTTCAGTTCTTATTTTTATTTCTACTTCATTATGCACCTACCTCTTCATTTTGCTCCGCCTCTTTTCCATGTCATTTACCTTGACAAGTTTACGGGTGTGGCAAATAAAGCTTAGTTAATGCACTCTCTGCCCAGCGGGATATTGTACACCGCATTAGCTAGCATAGTTAAAATTTCAGCTAACCATTGTTCCTAGAATAGTGCTTAAATTACGACATCAAGACTTGCCACAAGCACAATTAATAGTTAATGGTCGGTTGACAGTTAAAAGCCAACCTGAAATAGACCGCGTTTGATTGTCACAGCATAATAAGGCTGTATGGAATAAATTTTCCGTTTTTAGGACGCACCACTTTAGGCTTAGGGGATCGCCAGTCGTTGAGAAGGAGTCAAAATCACTAGACTTAATCATTCTAGCATCAGCTTTGGGAATTTTTTATTTGTTTCCCGCAAAGCATCACAAGTTCAGCTAACTTACCTTTAATGTCGACCGCAAAAAATACGGTGGCAAGTCAACCAATGAGGGCAGATATTACTATTCCTTCCTTGTATAGACAGAGAGGCTTCACAGTTGCATAGGCAGGCCATTAAGCGCATCGCTGCAAAATCGTCATGTCACAATTTTTCTTGTTAAGGCCTGGGAGGAAATTTTCGGTTCACCGTCAGTTGCTAACCATTAACTCCACCCTCGATTATATCACACAAGGTTTAACACAACAGCTGCTGCTATAATCTGGTGTTCGTCTTCCCTTGAAGCATTTTAGCGGCCGAA